>OY992539.1:213155313-213755313 GCA_963921195.1 Pegoplata infirma | reverse complement strand
CAATGCGGAAGTTAATTTTAGCGGTCTGACAAATTCTTTACTAGTGCCATCTACATTTGAAGTTATCAACGTTTTTAACCTGGAAATATTTAAAATATCGATTGGTTAATGTCTCTGCTAAGAATTAATGTGGAGAGAAAACTTGGCAGCATTGTAGATCAATTAGTAAATACAACAACCACTCAGAATATTGTTGGTATAGTTACCCTTAAGGCATTTTTGTTAAACAAAATTTTTTATGGCAGAAGACGTTCAAAGTCCAGCACTTGGATTCAGGGAACTAAAGAATTGATTTTTTTTGTGTGTGTTGATATAAAAAATGTCTCAGTAATAGTAAAATTGTAGCACTTAAGTGCAAAAATCATAATCAATAAATTTGCCAACATTTATCGCGAGAGTAAAGTGTCCCCAGACACGTCTTGCCTCTTGCTCCCCTCTCCCACAAAAAGTGCCACGACATATTTCTTTAGTTTTTTACATTTGAAGGGTATGAAGATTCGTCACATCCAAATTGAACACTCTCACTCGTAGTTTATATATTTTTGATCAGTGATCGATTCTAAGACATTCTAGAGATATCTTTCCGGCTGTCTGTCTGTGGAAGACACGATGCATCCTAAAAATAAAAGAGCTACCAGCATGAAGTTTGGCATGAATACGTCTGCTTAAGTTCGGAAATGGGCAAACTCGACTGGGGGTCAAAAGTTCCTCCTTGAAGCACTAACACAACCCCTGAAAAACACAACTTTTGCATGTTTTTTTTTTATAAATTTGTAGATCGCCACAAATCCTCGCCGCCACTTTTCCCTAGCTTTTTTTACTATAACAAGAGTTTTTAAAATTTTTAATCAATTTTATATGTAAATGATTTTTTTTTTCAATTTTCGTAATCCTAGTTCAAAGTTTACTTTACGGCTATCTTGTTAAAAAAATAAAACAAAAGACTTAAGCAACAAACCCCACTTCCACCAAAATAAATCTGTTTAACCATTTAAGTAATATATTTTTTCACGCTTATGAATATATATTTTTTTTTCGTCACTCTTCATCTATAGCTCCATCTCTCGTTTTGTTTTTTAAGGTCAAAACCTTGGTAATTAATATTTTTTTAGGTGTCTACACTCCTGCATACCAAGAGTACATACTCCAATTCCTGATGATTTATGGGACTATATGAGAAATGAAATAACTTTCTTAGTGGAAACTCACAAAAAATTTCTCCCAAAAGAAACATAAAATATTTTTTCATAAAAAAAGTTATACTTTATGTGTTTCTTTAGCTGGTTATGAGATGAGATGTTGTGTTACCTGGTTTGTTGAAGTGAATGAACAATAACGGCCACCGCCCTCCCACCATTAAATTAAATGTGAAACAAGGCTTAATATACCTTTTAAAGTAACAACCCAATATATAAATCAAATCGATACCCAGACTTAAAAATAATATTAAAAAAAAACTGAAATGAAACTAAAAAGATCACATGTTTAAGAAAATGTAAGTAAGGTGAAGCCATGTGGTGTAAAGTGGAGTATGGAACTGTAGTTAAAAGTTAAAAGAATGGAGTTGTGCTTTTTTTTTAAATATTTTAAAAAATAATTAATGTTTTTTAGAGTTTCCAGTGGCTGTTTATTAAAGCTTTACAATAACAAAAAAAAAGTGAATTATAACATTAATTATACAAAGCAAAAAATAAATAAATGAAAACAAAATACCTTAAGGGTTAAAGACTTTGGCACTTAATTATATAAATTAGTTAAAGGATAAAGATAAAAATAACACAACTGAGAAATGAAACAATGTATATTAAATTTTCACGGTTTAAAATATGATTTATTAAAGGACAGTGGTAACCAGACTGGATCATCCAGTGTCTGAGAAAAGAAGTCTATCTGAAAAACTTGTCCGTATTTAATATTTTGAAATTTTAAAATGTAACAAAAAAATTATACGCAAACTGTCTGACAATCAAGTCTAATTAATCTAATTAAAAATCACTATAATTATATTATAATTCATTATAATAGTATTATAATTCATTATAATTGTATTATAATTCATTGTAATCGTATTATAAATCATTATAATTGTTATATAATTCATTATAATTGTATTATAATTTTTTATATTTGTATTATAATTCATTATAATTGTATTATAATTCATTATAATTGTATTATAATTAATTAGAAATGTATTATAATACATTATAATTGTATTATAATTCTTTATAATTGTTTTGTAATTCATTATAATCGTATCATAATCTATTATAATTGTGTTATAATTCATTATAATCCTATTATAATTCATTATAATCTTAAATAAATAATTATTATTATATTATATTAATTACTATAATTCATTAAAGTTGTATTATAATTTATTATAATTGTATTATAATTTATTATAATTGTATTATAATTTATTTTAATTGTGTTATAATTTATTATTATTGTATTATAATTAATTATAATTTTACTATAATTCATTTTAATCGTATTATAATTTATTATATCGTATTATTATTGTATTATAATTCATTATAATTGTATTATAATTTATTATATCGTATTATAATTCATTATAATTGTATTATAATTCATTATAATTGTATCGTAATTCATTACAGTTCTTTTATAAATTATTATAATTGTATTATAATACATTATAATTTTATTATAATTCTTTATAATTGTATTATAATTCCTTTTAATCGTATCATAATCCATTATAATTGTGTTATAATTCATTATAATCCTTTTATAATTCATTATAATCTTAAATAATTAATTATAATCATGAAATAATTTATTATTATACCATTATAATTCCATTTGTCGCAATACTATTGAGTCTAAATTTATTAGATTTATTTAACTCATCAATGGTCATATATCTCCTGGAATATTTTACATTATAATCGTATAAAAAATAATTATAATCGTATCATAATAGATTATGTTGTACTAAAATTCAATGCTTTGTTATATTTTATTGTATAAATTATAATACATTTTTATAATTTATACAATAAATAAATAACTCAATATAATTGTATTAAACTTCATTTTAATTGCATTATCATTCATTATAATCGTATTATAATCCACTGTAATCATATAATTAATTATAATTCGTCTTATAATTCATCATAATTATATAATAATTCATTATAATTGTGTTGTAATTCATTATAATTGTATTAAAATTCATTATAATTGTGTTATAATTCATTGATAATTATTATAATCATAATTAAAACATATCATTCATTAAAATAGTTCATTGCAATCGTTTTACAATTCATCAAATTTCATACAATCATATCATAATTTATTATAATCGTATTATAATCGTTTTATAATTCATTATAATCGTAAAACATATCTCTATAATTGCAATATAATTCGTTATAACCCAGTATAGTAGAATTTTTATCCAATATAATACATATTATAATTCATTTCAATCGTGTACTAGTTTATAATAATCGTAAAATATTTCATTTTGCTCGTTATATAATTTATTGTAATCGCATTATTTATAATAATCGTATTCTAATGCATTGTATTTGTAATATAATATAATTTATTATTTTTTTAATAATCGAATTATAATTAATTATAATCGACCCTAGTAAAAATAGTTTTGTATATATCCATGTATAAATTGATACAAATATATCTAATTTTACATAAAATGATCTAATTATAAAAAATTATATAAAAAATTGCTCAGATAAGACCAAAATTCGTATCAAATTTTATAAAATTTTATCGGAAGTTATATCAATTTTTATATAATTTTATACGAAATTTGGTCTTATCTGATTGATTTTTTATATATTAAAATATAATAAGATCTTAGTATGTATAAAAAGATACATTTGTATAAATTTATACATGGCTTTATACGAAATGATTTTTACTAGGGGAATTATAATTAATTATAATTGAATTATAATTCATTAATTTTTAATTATAATCCATTATAATTGTATTGTAATGCATTTAATTTCTAATAATTATATTAAAATTCATTTAAATCGTGCAATAATACAGTAAAATCGTTTTATAAATAATTTTACTCGTAAATGACTATTATTGTAATATAATCTATTACAATGGTAAGACTTTATATAAAAATCGTGTTATAATTTATTATAAACGTATTATAATTTATTATAATCATATTATAATTAATTATAATCACATTATCATTAATTATATTCGTATTATAATTTATTAACATCGTATTATAATTCATTATAGTCGTCGAATAATGAGTTGTAATCTATATAATTTATTGTAATCGAATAATAATTTATTATAATTGTGTTATCATTCATTATAATCGTATGATAATTCATTTCAATAGTTTAATAATATATTGAAATCATTTTATAATTCATTATATTGAAAATGACCATTATTGTAATTTACCCATTATAATGGAATAATTATTTATTGGAATCGTATTATAATTTATTATAATCGTATTATAAAATATTATACTCGCATTATAATTTATTATAATCGGATTATAATTTATTATAATCGGATTATAATCGGATTATAATTTATTATAATCGGATTATAATTTAAAACAGTCGTTATATAATACATTATAATCTTAAAAACCTACTATAATCGAATTATAATTCATGAAAATCGTATTATGATTCATTATAATCGTAATATAATACGTTATAATAGTATGATAATACATTATAATAGTTATAATTCATTATAATTTCATTAAGTCGTATATTAAATCATTAAAATCGTATAATAATACATTAAATTTGTTTTATAATTAATTATACACCTAAATGACTATATAATCGATTATAATCGATTATAATGGTATAACTAATAATTTAAATTGTATTTCAATTTATTATAATCGTATTATAATCATAATATAATGTATTATAATCGTGTTATAATATATTATAATTGTACTATAATTCATTTTGTTCGTCATATAACACATTATAATCTTTATAATTTATTATAATCATATTATAATTCATTATAATCGTATTATAATTCACTTTAATCGTATTATAATAAATTATAATCGTATTAATTCATTAAATTTGTAATATAATTCAATATAAGAGTTTAATAGTACATCATAATCGTTATAATTCATTTTTATAGGAGAATATCTGAAAATTTAAGACTTTTTCTACAGGAAATGTATCTCAGAATCTAATACTTTTTCTATAGAAATAATTTTGCAGAATCCAAGACTTTTTTAACTGGAAAAATTGTAAAAGAATCTAAGACTTTATAGGATATATACATCAGAATCTGTGTATATATCGAGATCTGAGATCTTTATGTTTGGAAAAATGCTTCATAATCTTAATCTTTTTCGATAAGAAAAATATCTCTGTTTTTAACATGTAAGTCCCACTGTCATTCGGACTACTTTAAATATGAAAACTTTGTATAATCTAAATGTATTTTTATTTCATGCTGACATCATTTAATATCGTTTACCAAATCTTTAGCTCTCGATTTACCACAAAAAAATATTGTTTTAATATGAAAATTTTATACTGTTTTTGGTTTAATTTTGTATCCCAGTCTTTATATTTTAAATTTTATGAACGCACGTGTTGTTAATTTAAGCTTCTTCGTATGAACATCTTTAATATCCTCACCACCAGCATCATCATCATCATCACCACCGCCATCAACTTAAACATTGTCAATGACCCACCAAAAAGCAACTTGTACTTGTTTAAACATATTGATAATCACGGCATCTTTTTAGGTTTATTCCTTAAAGGAAAGTGAATTAATTTCGTTTTATTTTGTTCAGCTCATTTTTTATATTTTATTTTTTCTCAGGTTGGTTAAGATGGTCCGGTATGTTCAAGCAATTGGTTGTATGCCACACTCTAGTCGTTTAAAAATTTAGGTCAGTAAGGTTTTTGTTAACAGTTCTTTTTTTTTTTAATTTCTTGTTGTACAATTTTTTTTTTGTTTAACTGCTTCGCGTGTTAAATCATAACAATTGTTAAGTTTTATTGATGATTGTTAAATCAACAACAACAAAACAACCATATGATCATCAGTGGGACCACAAAAAAAAGTACTTTATATTCTGTCATTGTAGTGCGTTGCAATAAAATTGCAATTAATTTTTATTGACAAATTTTTATTTAATTTTTTTTTGTCAGCAACAGTTGTTGTAATAATTGAATTGACAAAAAAAAAATCGATTACTTTTTTACCTTTTTGATTTTTTTTTTTTAAATAACAGAAGAACAACGAAATTGTTTATTTTGTTTTCTTATAAGGTGCTTGTTGCTTAAGTCTTTTGTTTTGTCAATTATGATGCCATGTTAAAACGGGAAGTGAGTGAGTGCATACAGTTAAAAAAAGGGAGCAAAATAATATAAATTCTTTGTATGGTTTTTAAAAGAAATATTTTGTTAATGAATGACTATTTTTGTAATAAATGACTTTATTTTCTTGAAAAAACAACAAATTTTTGTTTAAGATATTTTTTTTTAAATCAAATATAAGATTCCCAATAATTTTTCCTGAAAAAAAAATCTGATACTCTGCGGCATTTTTCTTATCTATATATATAAAAGAGTAACGTGACTGACTGACTGACTGACTGACTGACTGACTGACTTATTGACTGATTCATCATCGCCCAGCCCAAACCGCTGAAGCTAGAGACTTGAAATTTGGACTGTAGGTTCACCTCCCGGAATATAGATCCACTAAGGCTGGATTTTTGCCAATGTTGATTCTAAGGGGGTAAAAAGGGTAAAAAACTGTACTTTTGGTACTTTTTATATCTCCTGAAATAATGGTCGTAGAGACTTGAAATTTGGACTGCATGTTCACCTCCCGGAATATAGATCCGCCAAGGCTGGATTTTTGCCAGTGTTGATTCTAAGGGAATAAAAAGGGTAAAAAACTGTACTTTTGGTACTTTTTATATCTCCTGAAATAATGGTCATAGAGACTTGAAATTTGGACTGTATGTTCACCTCCCGAAATATAGATCCACTAAGGCTGGATTTTTGCCAGTGTTGATTCTAAGGGGGTAAAAAGGGTGAAAACTGTACTTTTGGTACTTTTTATATCTCCTGAAATAATGTTCATAGAGACTTGAAATTTGGACTGTATGTTTACATTATGGAATTTAGATCCAGTAAGGCTGGGTTTTTGCCAATGTTGGTTCTAAGGGGGTAAAAAGGGTAAAAATCTGTACTTTTGGTACTTTTTATATCTCCTGAAATAATGGTCATAGAGACTTGAAATTTGGACTGTATGTTCACCTCCAGAAATATAGATCCATTAAGGCTGGATTTTTGCCAGTGTTGATTCTGAGGGGGTAGAAAACTGTACTTTTGGTACTTTTTATATCTCCTGACATAATGGTACTAGAAACTTGCAATTTGCAATTTCGGTTCACTTCCGGGAAAAAAGATTCACTACGGCTGGGTTTTTGCCAATGTAGATTCAACGGGAGTAAAATGGATAAAAAAGTGTACTTTTGGTACTTTTTTTTATTTACTAAAATAATGGTCATTCAAACTTGAAATTTGAATTTCTGAAAATTCTGTACCGTTTATAAAAATTATTTTTTTTAAAAAGTACCTTTTATAAAAAGTACCTTTTATAAAAAGTACCGTTTATAAAAAGTACCTTTTATAAAAGTACCTTTTTTAAAAAGTACCTTTTATAAAAAGTACCTTTTATAAAAAGTACCTTTTATAAAAAGTACCTTTTATAAAAAGTACCTTTTATAAAAAGTACCTTTTATAAAAAGTACCTTTTATAAAAAGTACCTTTTATAAAAAGTACCTTTTATAAAAAGTACCTTTTATAAAAAGTACCTTTTATAAAAAGTACCTTTTATAAAAAGTACCTTTTATAAAAAGTACCTTTTATAAAAAGTACCTTTTATAAAAAGTACCTTTTATAAAAAGTACCTTTTATAAAAAGTACCTTTTATAAAAAGTACCTTTTATAAAAAGTACCTTTTATAAAAAGTACCTTTTATAAAAAGTACCTTTTATAAAAGTACCTTTTATAAAAAGTACCTTTTATAAAAAGTACCTTTTATAAAAAGTACCTTTTATAAAGGGTACCTTTTATAAAAAGTACCTTTTATAAAAAGTACCTTTTATAAAAAGTACCTTTTATAAAAAGTACCTTTTATAAAAAGTACCTTTTATAAAAAGTACCTTTTATAAAAAGTACCTTTTATAAAAAGTACCTTTTATTAAAAGTACCTTTTATAAAAAGTACCTTTTATAAAAAGTACCTTTTATAAAAAGTACCTTTTATAAAAAGTGCCTTTTATAAAAAGTACCTTTTATAAAAAGTAGCTTTTATAAAAAGTAGCTTTTATAAAAAGTACCTTTTATAAAAAGTACCTTTTATAAAAAGTACCTTTTATAAAAAGTGCCTTTTATAAAAAGAACCTTTTATAAAAAGTACCTTTTATAAAAAGTACCTTTTATAAAAAGAACCTTTTATAAAAAGTACCTTTTATAAAAAGTACCTTTTATAAAAAGTACCTTTTATAAAAAGTACCTTTTATAAAAAGTACCTTTTATAAAAAGTACCTTTTATAAAAAGTACCTTTTATAAAAAGTACCTTTTATTAAAAGTACCTTTTATAAAAAGTACCTTTTATAAAAAGTACCATTTATAAAAAGTACCTTTTATAAAAGGTACCCTTTATAAAAAGTACTTTTTTATAAAAAGTACCTTTTAAAAAAATTACCTTTAATATAAAGTACCTTTTATTAAAAGTGCCGAAAGTGCTGAAACAATGATCCTAGAAAATTGAAATATGGAATGTAGGATTTTTCGATTCCGTTTCTAACGGAACTTTTGGTACTTTTTTTGTTCCTAAAATAATGACCTTAGAAGCTTGAATTTTGGAATGTAGGGTACTTCGGTGAAAAAACATTCTGCTAAAGTATTTTTTAAAAAAATCCGTTTCTAGAGGTATAAAAAAGGGTTTTTTGATACTTTTTATATTTCATGAAGTAATGATCCTAGGCACTGAAATTTTGAATGCTTTATTTTAGGAAATTCTGTTTCTAAGGGTCGCGACTGATTGTAAAGGGGATAAAGAAGTGTAAATTTGGTTATTCTTATATTTCTTGAAATAATGGTTCAGAAACTTGATATTTTAAATATAGGATCAACTAGCACAAAAAAAAGGTTTTTTGGAAAATTTAATTTTAAGGGAATTTTATGGTTATTTTTACCTATCTAACTATTAAACTAAAAGCCCCAAAAATAAGTAGCAGCCATATTTTAAAATTTAAAATTTTAGGATAAAAAGGGGTACCTGGTAAAAGTGGTGTAAAATGGTACTTTTCATATCTATAAAATAACGACAAGATACATTTTTATTTCTTTAACGCATATTATACGGAGAGGAATGAAACTTGCATGGAACAAAAGGAGATGGAATTGGAAATGAAATGGAGTAGAACGGGGATCGAAATGAAATAGAGCAGGGAACAATATGGAATGATACTTTTTACTCAAATTTATCGTATTTAACTTTTTTTATTCCATATTTTTTCTCCCTATATGTTTTTTCACTCAAACTTATTTTTATTCCCATTTTTTTTTTCACTGAAATATTTATTCACTTTAAATCCAAAAACCTGATATAAGGGCTCGAAAATTGTCAATATCTTTTTTTCACCGGAACGCACATGATAACGTACCAGCGAAGTTATTCAAATTGTATTGTTTAAATTATTCATTGAAATATTATTTTATGAAAGACGTAAACGTCCACAAGTAAATAAAACAAAGACTACCTAGGGGAATTTTTTGAAATCATAGAGTAATCCTGATCCTTCTATTATTCGGTATTCAATACAACCGGTAACGCAGTACCGGGATGGTAAGCTAGTAGAATATAAAATATTTTAAATATAAATATTTTGGAATAAGTTAACTTTTTTTAAATACTAAGTTTGATTTTAAGCTTCAAAAACTAAAATACTATCAACTGAAGCAATGAACTATGGTACAAGGTTTTCTTAAAAACAAATGTATAGCCGCTTATAGGTTGAAAGAAAAAAACATATTACGGTTATAATGAATTATAATACGATTATAATGAATTATAATACGATTATAATGAATTATAATGTGATTATAATGAATTATAATACGATTGTAATGAATTATAATACGATTATAATAAATTATAATACGATTATAATGAATTATAATACGATTATAATGAATTCGATTATAATAATATCTACGGTTATAATATGATTATAACTGATTATTTTTAGATTATAATGCGTTGTAATATAAACTTAATAAATTACAATACGACTTAAATTGATTTGCTGCATTTTAAATAATTTATTATAATTATACTACCATTATAATGAATTATTATGCGATTATATTGAATTTTAATACAAGTTAAGGAAAAACATTACATAATAATGCATTATAATACAATTATAATGAATTTTTGTAGGATTTAATAACTTATAATGCCTAAATTATAAATTATAATACCATTTTAGTGAGTTATAGAGTACTATATTACTATTATACTGAACAATAATGCCGTTTTAATGGATTTTTATGCGTTATAATAACATTGTAATAGATTTAATTGAACTTTGCGACCATTATAATGGATTATAATAAATAATAGTACCATGGAAATGGATAAATTCAATTATATTGAATTTTTATGCAATTATAGTAAATAACATTATAATGAGTTTATAATGGTATTAAAATAGTTATAATAATTTATAATGCTTATATCATGAACTATAATAACATTAAAATGAATTATAGAGAAATATATTACGATTTTAATAAATTTTACGATTATACTATATAATAATACCATTGTAATAGACTATAATGACATTAAAATAGATTTTATTGAATAATTATACCATTATAATGGATTATAATAAATTATTATAACATTATGATTGATTATAATGAATTATAATACCATCATAATGGATAAAAGTGATCTATAATACTATTATAATGGATTAAATTGAGTTATAGTACAATTGTAATTAATTATTTTACCTATTTAATGGTTTATCATGAATTATAATACCATTATAATCGATTATAATGAATTGTAATACCATTATAATTGATTATAACAAATTATAATAACAATATAATGGATTATAATGTATTATAATTACATTAAAATGTATTTTAATGAATTATAATATAATTATAATAAAATTTAAGGAATTATAATAAGTTAAATAGATTATAATGAATTTTAATAACATTATATTGGATTATAATGAACTATAATAGATTATAATCAATTATAAAACCATTAAAATGGATTATAATGAATTATATTTCGATTTATAATGGCTTTTAATAAATAATATTTCGTATTTAATAGATTGTAATGAATTATTATACCATTATAATCGATTATAATGAATTATAATAACATTATAAAAAATAATTGTGAAATCTTATACCAAAATAATAGATTATAATGAATTATAGTGCCATTATAATGGATTATAATGAATTATAGAGCCATTATAATGGATTATAATGAATTATAGGGTCATTATAATGGATTATAATGAATTATCTTACATATTTAGTAGATTTTAATGAATTATAATACCATTATAATCGATTATAATGAATTATAATTACAATATAAATGATTATAATGTATTATACCACCATCAAAATGGAATATAATGAATTATTTTACGATTTATACACGCTTATATTAAAAAAAAAATTCAGATTCCAGGACATACTTTGTCATAGAGAAATTCTCAGATTCTGAAACATTTTTCCGTATTGAAAAGTTCTGAGATTCTGAGTTTCTATAAAAAAAGTCTCATATCTATATATATAATTTCCCTATTTGTGTGTTCCTCTTTTTTTGTCTATCCAGAGCTTTTTGAAGCCCACTGATGAGCTACAAAGCTGAAAATTGGCATGCTTATAGTAAAACACCTGGGGCAGATCCTAACGTAGCCGGATTTTCGATTTTTTGCCTGTGGGCGGAGAAATAAGCGGGAAAGTGGGCGTGGCAAAATGCAATTTTTTGACGTTTTTGCTTAATTTAAAGCCCCCAAATGACTTAGGAATCTGAAAATTTCCTAGAATATAGTCCTAACGATGCCGCATATCCCCAAGTAGTCGGATTTAAAATTTTCGCAATGTGGGCGGAGAATTGAGGGGAAAAGTGGAGTAGCAAAATTTGGATTTTTGTAACATTTTTACTTCTTTGAAGCCCCCAAATGACTTAGGAAGCTGAAAATTTCCTAGAATATAGTCCTAACGAAGGAGCATATCCCCAAGTAGTCAGATTCAAAATTTTCGCAATGTGGGCGGAGAATTGAGGGAAAAGTGGCGTGGCAAAATTGGGATTTTTTTAAATTTTAACATCTTTTGAAGCCCCCAAATGACTTAGGAAGCGGAAAATTGCATAGCATTTAGTTCTAACAATGAGGCATATCCTGAAGTAATCGGATTTAAATTTTTTAAACTGTGGAAGGAGAAATAAGAGAAAAATGGGGCGTGGCAAAATTGTGTTTTTTAATATTTAATTTGAAGACCCCCAATGGTCTATGAAGATGAAAATTGGCATTTTTGCTTATTTTAAAGTCCTCTAATGACTTAGGAAGCTGAAAATTTTCTAGCATATAGTCCTGTTGATAAAGCATATCCTGAAGTAGTAAAATTTTAAATTTTTGGACTGTGGGCGGAGAATTGAAAGGAAAATGAGGAGTGACAAAATTGAGATTTTTAACATTTTAACTTCTTTTGAAGTCCCTAAAGGAAGCGGAAAATGTACAGAATTGGCATGTATATAGAAGGTTTCATGTGGAAGATCAACACGAGCCTGGATTTTTGATATCCAGTGTATGTGTGGAGAATAAGAAAGGCAAAGGGCGTGGTAAATTTATTTGCATCTATTTTCTGAATATATATTTTATTTTTTTGTGTTTCTCTTATTTTTTGTGTATTCAGCGCCTTTTGAATCTCACTGGTGGACTTAAAAGCTTAAAATTGGCATGTATATAATAAAACACCAGGGACGGATTCTTACGAAGTCGGATGTTTTGCCTGTGGGCGGCGAATTACGAGAAAAAGGGGACTTGGCAAAATTTTTTTTTTTTTAACATTTTAGAGTATTTTTAAGCTCCGCCCCAATGAATACGGAAGCTGAAAATCCCTAACATGTAGTCCGATTTAATATTTTTGGAATGTAGATGGAGAGTTGAAAGGAAAAAGGGGCAAGGCAATATTGTGTTTTTTTTTTTTATTTGACTAACTTTAAAGCCCTAATGACCTACGCAGCCGAAAATTGCAAGCATATTGTCCTGACACTGGAACATATCCTTAAGTAGTCAGACTTAAAATTTTTGGACTGTGGACGGAGAATTGAGAGGGAAAAGGGGCGTGGATACGAGTATAGTACTAACGATGGAGCTTATCATAAAGTAGTCAGATTTAAAAATTTTGGAATACACCGAAAAAACAGTTTAATTGTGCCAGCCGAATTAAGAGCCATGGTTTAATTACAAGAACTGAAATTTTCAGCTGCGATTACCGAAATTTATTTGGACCAACAGAAGTTAAATTTTCAAAACAAATTTTGGTTATGGCAACCGAAAATTTCGGTTGTTGTTATTAAACTATGCAGTTGGCTCTAAATTCGGCTGGCACAACTAAACTGTTCTCTCTGTGTAGGGACGGAGAATTAAGAGAAGAAATGGGCGTGGAAAAATTATGTTTTTACATCTTACCTTATTTTGAAGACACCTTATGACCTTGAAATATGAAAATTAGAATACATATGGTACGGACTATGGCAAAGATCAACTCTGACCTGGATATCCAGTGAAAGGGCGGATATACAAAAAAAAAAAAATCCGTTGTGAATTTTGTTCAGTTTATATATATAATCTGTAACGTAGCCGAATTTTCGTCCTTTAAGACAGGGGGAGTGGCGGAAGACGGCGAAATTTAGTTTTTAAACATTTAAACTATTTCTGAAACCCCTAATGACTAAGGAAGCTGAAAATTGTAAAGAATAAAGTATTGACAATGGATCATATCCATATGAAGTCAAATTTAATATTTAAACTGTGTACAGAAAATTATAAGGAAAAATTTAAGTGAAAAAATTGTGTTTTTTAAAATTGTATCTAATTTTAAAACCCTTCATGATAAAAAGAAAGATAAAAATTGCCATGTATATAGGAGTGACCATGGGACAGATCCACATGATGGATTTTTGATATCCGGTTTAAGGACGGAGAGACGAAATGGGCGTGCTAAATTTAGTTCTAAAATGTTATCAATAAAACCTTTTATACTCATTAAATTTTTTTCCAGTTTGGGAAATACATATATTGATGTAACTCAATCTAGCAATATTAAATTTTTGAACTGCAAACATAATTTTTTATAAAGTTTGGTAAAATATTAAAACTATTGAGAAAAGTGATTTGGTGTTCCGCCTGGCAGGGACAGGCTATTCGACTAGTTTTTATATATTTATCCAAAAAAAATATTTCTTCAGAAAAACTGTCTCAGATTCTGGCATTCGTTTCTATTGTATCTATATGTTTCGTCCTGCTCCGTTTCTTAATTCCCACATTCCTGTTTGCTAAAAAAACTATGAATTCTAATTCACTTTAAACACACGCTCTAAATTTTATTGCCATAAAAGAAATTAATTTTTTTAAGGTATTTCACTATATGCATGCCAAATTTCCGAATCCTAGCTCATCTGTAAGCGTCAAAAAACTCTGAATAGGCAAAAAAGAGGACCACAGAAATAAGGAAATTATATTTTTAGATTAGAATACCATTATAATGGATTATAATGAACTATAATACAAATATAAAGCATTTTAATGAATTATAATACCGTTATAATGGATTATAATGAATTATAATACCATTATAATGCATTATAATGAATTTTAATATTATTATAATGGGTTTTAATAAATTTTAGTATCATTATAACCGATTATAACGAATTTTAATGCCATTATAATAGATTATAATAAACTATAATACCTATTTAATGGATTATAATGAATTATACTACACCTTTAGTGGATTGTAATGAATTATAATAACATTATAATGGATTATAATGGATTATAATGAATAATACTACATCTTTAGTGGATTATAATAAATTATAATAACATTATAATGGATTATAATGAACTATACTAACTCCATAACGGATTATAATGAATTATAATACCATTAAAATGGATAATAATGAATTTAATTAGGATTTATATGCGATTATATTAAACAAATATAAATATATTAAACAAATGCTCAGATTTCAGGAAAGTTTCACCTAATAGATTCTCTAAATCTGAATTACGAATTATAGTACCATTATAATGTGTTATAATGAATTATAATACCATCATAATGGATAAGAGTGAACTATAATACTATTTTAATGGATTAAGTTGAATTATAGTACCATTATAACTAATTATTTTAGCTATTTAATGGATTATAATGAATTATAATACCATTATAATCGATTATAATGAATTATAATAAGAATATAATGGATTATAAAGTATTATAATACCATTAAAATGCATTATAATGAATTATTTTACGATTTATACACGCTTTTATTAAAAAATTGTCAGATCCCAGGAAATTTTTCGTCAGATTCTGAAATGTTTTTTCGCATAAAAAGGTTCTGAGATTCTGAGTTTCTATAAAAAAGTCTCAAATTTTAAAATATTTATCCTAAAAAAATATTTTTTCAGAAAAACTGTCTCAGATTGTGGCATTCGTTTCTGTTGTATCTATAATATAGATTCTCTATGTTTCCTCCTCCTTTTCTTAATTTCCACATTCCTTTTTTACAAAAAAAAAAACTATAAATTCTAATTCACTTTAAGCACACGCTCTCAATTTTATTACCTTAAAAATCATTTATAACCTGCCACACATAAACTTGTATAAATGGTTTTTTTTTTTTGTGATGTTCGTCTTTTTTTGCAGACTTTATTTTTTTGTTGTATATTTCTGTTTAACAATTTTCTATTATTTATTTCATCATATTATTCTACTAAACCATAAGTTTTATTTATTTGTCTGTATATATTTTGAATGCAACTACTTAAAATTCAATTGAATTTTAAATGATTGTATTGAATTTCATTGTTTGTAAATGTTGTAAAAAAAAAATAAAATTGTATATAAAATTTTTCAATTCTTCAACGTAAAGTCTTCTTCTTTTCAAAAAAAAAAAAAACTCGAACAACGAAATAAAAGTTAAGTAAAGTGAAGGTTAGCTTAAAAGGACCATTTAGATTGACTTATTTAACCACCCACATAAAAATTTTGCTGAGAAATAATAATTTGAAAAAAGGGGTTTTTGGTTTATTCTAGCTCGAGTCCATTATTTCTTTTACTAATTAATACTATGATATTCTCATAGAATAATTTTCAAGATTGTGATTTTACTAACAGACTGTACAATTTTGTTCTTAAAATTGTCAATGAGTTTAGAGTTGAATATGTATTAATACTTTTGTTTAAACATTAGCGATTTGTCACTTAAATTCCCTTTGCTAATTGTAGCATAGGTATTAAATATTTGCTAAATAGTCTTGACAATGAAATCTGAAAAAAACGAAATACGTGTCAACTAAGTCTTGCTAGAATGAGCAGCATAAATAAATTTAAAACAGAAAAATATTTTTTTGAAAAATTATTCTACGAAAATATCATCATTTAATTATTAAAGGAAATAATGACCTCGAGCTAGAATAAACCTACTCAAAATATAATATTTTAAAGTTCGAATAAAACAATTGTTGTATTTTAATAAAAATTATTCAGAAATTGATAAAAGTTTCGTGACAAGAATCTGGCAATCACAAGTGTGAACAACCAAAGAGCGCTGATGATAGTACTTCAGTTAAAACTTTTTAAAAATTTTTGCTGTCCTATATGCAAACTTTCACTGTACTTATTTGCTCAAGTTGAGTTGTAAAATTGTTTGTGTAGTATTTTTTTTTTATATAACATCTCTGTAGCTATTTTGTCATGACAATTGTTTATATTGGTCACAGCAACAAAAAAGTTTATTTTTTTTATATAAATTAAAGGCATAATAAAAATAATATTGAATTTCAAATTATTTTTTTATATAGAAGTTCTGTTGGTTGATTTTTTTCTCTCATTTCATTGTCAGTAGTAAATCGACATTTGTAGGTTATCACTCTAGGTGGTCTTTACTAAATATATAGAGTATTTAGAGAGTGAGTTAGAGCTTAACAAAAAAAGTTGAAAGACTTTAACAAACTCGTAAAATAAATGCCAATTGTAGGGATTAAATATAATTAAAAATTTAAGAAGACAATTTGTTAACAAATTTTTATGGTCTCTAAATTATATTTATGTTATAATTGTAATACAAATTTGTCATTTTTGGATATAAAATAATTATAAAAAAAAAAATATTTTTTTTAATCTTTGGCATGGAAAGTAAAAATAATATGACAAGTTTGTTTATTAAGTCTTATGAAATATATTTTTTTATATTTTTAAAGATTTAAATTACACAAAAGTAGATTGATATATATTTTTTTTAAGTTCAAAGATCTTTAAATAATAATAAATAAATTATGTTTGAAAAACAAAGAAAACACATGAACTGGAAATATTGAATTATATCAAAAGCCACATAAGGTTATGGCCTAGGGGAAAAAAATTGCCCGGACTTTCACATTGTTAAGAAAAATTTTTTTTTTGCTAACTTAAAATCCCACCCATCCATTTATTATTATACCACTTCAGAATAAATGGATGGGTGGGATTTTAAGTTAGCAAAAAAAAAAATTTTCTTAACAATGTGAAAGTCCGGGCAATTTTTTTTCCCCTAGGCCATAACCTTATGTGGTTCAAATTTGAGGCCAATCGGATTAAATTTACCCGTGGCGCCCGACAATCACTGGTAATAAAATGAAAATTAAAAAAAAAAAATTAAGAAAAAAATAAATAAAAATTCTTCGAGCTCGAGGCCACTTTTTCTTGTAAATAAATATTCTTTTAATCTATTCCAATACTAGCTATACCCGGTCCGCGTTGCTGGCCCTAAGAAAAAAACGGTTTTATGTTGCATCTTAATTTAAATATAGTGTCGGACAAAATTAAATCACGGGTCCGGGCCCAGCTAGTAACCTTTGGCTCCACCCTCGGTTAGCACTATCTATAGAGAAATCTCAAAAAAATCGGTTCAGCCGTTTTTGCGTGATTTCGAAACAGACAGACATAACGTTAAGTATGGTACAAAGGGGCTTGTCATTAAACGCATTTTTATCGAATCGTGATAGTCTAAAGTTCCATGCTGCATCCTCGATTAGTACTATCTGTGCTGCAAATTTCATTGACATCAGTGTTGCCGTTTTTGTGTGATTGCGAAAGAGGGGGAAATAACTTTTTATTTATGAAAAACGGGAGTGACATTTTATACCTTTTTGCCTAATCGCGCTCTACATATGACCTACAGTTCCCGCTCAGGTTAGTTCAATCAGTAGTGACAGATTCGGCTTATCCGTTTTTGCGTGATTTCAAAACAGGCAGATAAAACGTTCAGTATAAAACAAAGGGACGTGGCAATTTACGCCTCTTTTCAATCGTGGTCACTATAGTACAAAGGGCGTTGCAATTTTGACCCCCTTTTTCCAATAACGATCTTATATGGCATACATATGCACTTGGTTAGCACTGTATGTAGTGAAATGTCAAGAGAATCGGTTCAGCTGTTTTTGCGTGATTGCGAAACAGGCAGACAACGTCCAGTATAGTACAAAGGGGCGTGGCATTTTACGCCCTTTTTTCCAATCGTAGTATAACATGGAATATAGTTCCGCACTCGGTTAACACTATCAGTGCTGAAAATATAATTAAAATTGAATCAACAGTTTTTGCGTTATTGCGAAGCATGCAGAAATAACATTAAATTCAATAAAAGGGGGCATGGCATTTTACGCCCATTTGTCCGATCACGCTCTTATTTGGCACATAGTTAGAACTTGGTTATTACTATCGTTGGTTTAAATTTCATTAAAATCGGTCCATCCGTTTTTATATATAAATGTCATTAGAGGTGCAATGTAAAAATTCGATTTTGCCAACACCTCCGCCCACAGACAAAAAAGCATGTCATTTTACGCCCATTTGCCCGATCACGCTTTAATTTGGCATATAGTTAGTACTCGGTTAGTACTATCTTTGGTTCAAATTTCATTAAAATCGGTCCATCCGTTTTTTATATATAGATGTCATTAGTGGTGAAATGTAAAAAATTCGATTTTGCCACGCCCCTCCGCCCACATGCAAAAAATCAAAAATCTGACCACACAGTGTTACTCCCTAGGCTATTCTGAATATTTCCTGAAAATTTCATCAATATCGGTCCAGCCGTTTTCGAGTCCATACGGAACATACATACATACCCACATACATACATCCATTTTTATATATATAGATTTCGATCTTCTTTGAGGATCATTATCTGCGTATTTAGTGAATTTTTAAGCTTTAATGTGTTTAAAAATTCACTAAATCCCCGGATGAGGATCCACAAAGAGGATCGAAATATTGGAATGGAATAAAAAAATATTTTTTAAAAGAATAAATTGACCTCAAGCTCGAAGAATTTTTTTTTTATTTTTTTTAAATTATTTTTTTTTAATTTTTTTTTAAATTTTCATTTTATTACCAGTTATTGTCGGGGTATTAGGTGAATTTTTAAGCTTTTATGTGTATAAAAATTCACTAAATTACCGGAGGTGGATCCATAAAGAGGATCGATATATTGGAATGGGATAAAAGAATATTTTTTTTTTAGAAAAACTGGCCTCGAGCTCGAAGAATTTTTATTTAAATTGGAAAGATCGAACAACAACTACTTCAATTAAGTTAAAAAAAAAATCCTGTGACACATAATTTTTTTTATATCCCAAACAGTTTTCGGGATATTGCTATTTGAAATTTTTCTAAGTTCAAGAAATTTAAAAACAAAAAAATCTTAATATTTCTTTCATCATTTCATTCAGCTTAGGACAATGTTTCATTTAAATCTAAATTGAACCAAATCCAATAATTTAAAGACGTGTCTCCTTTCGATCAAAGTTTTGAGTTTTGAAAAACTTCCACCTACAATTTTTGATAATTAAAAAAAAATAAAAAGTAAAGGACCTTTACAGACGATTCAATTTTATGTACAATCTGCAAGTATTTTTCAACTGTGCAGTATATAGAACAATATATTTCTGTATGCAATTTGTGGGAAGGCGTCAAAAATATTGTACATAACATTTAGTCATCTGTAGAGGCCTTAAAAGTATTAAATTCGGCTGTGCCGAATCTTTTAACTCTCCAACACGTTAAAAAAAATTTTAAAAAGAAAATATCAGGGTCGTCTTTTTTGGGGTGATGGAGGAGAGATGGGGTTCGTTGGAAGCGGTGGAGGAAATCTTTCCCACCGCGATAAATGTTTACTTATTCATTTCATATGCTTCATTTCTTATACTATATTACACAGATACACATTTTTGTCATAATTTAATTTATTTTGTTTATTTATGCCCACAAAAGGGGGCGGACTAAAATAAAATAAAATTTTTTTGTCCCCTGTATCCAACTGCAGGACTTTGCCTTTTTCCGAACTTAACCAGCCCAAGACCATATTCATACCAAATTTAAGGAGTCTAGCTTATTTTATTTGGACTGCCACGGACAGACGGACAGACAGACGGACAGACAGACAGACGGATCACTGATCGATAATATCTATAATTGATTACCTATATTTCGATGCGTTACACGCGGAACGATAAAGTGAGTATAATCCCATATTGTGGTTGAAGGGTATAAAAATAATATCTTAAAATTTCTGAAATCGGTCGGTTGTCGAGATATCACCATTTAAATTTTGCCAAAAAAAGAAAAGCTTGAACCAAAATTTTATTAAAACTTACAAGGCAAGTCTCCCTGGTGTCACCCTCCGATCTTCATGAAATTTGGATATGTTGTTAAGAACGAAAATTAATTCGACACGTATTTTTTTTAGGGGGGTCGATTTGTATGGGGGAAATTGACCTTTTTCAGTTTTTTACGATTTACGCCTATTTAAACAAAATTAATATGAGCATGTGTGGTATCAGATTAAAGGTATTAAAAATACCTATCTCGTGGTGCTAACAACGGGTCAAAGAAGTTAATATTTTTCGACTTATTAACAAAAATGTCCTAAAATTTGGGTATTTTACTCAATATGACAAAAAATTGTGCATGTTTGGACACGTTCATAGCACACGTAGATAGGTTTTCCAAAGACCTTTCATTTGGTATGTAACATGACTAGGTTTCTTAGCATAATATAGGAGATAAACGAAAAAAACTGAAAAATGGCCTTGTCTTCCCCCCTCCTTTTTACCCCCTAAATATGAATTTGGGCCGCTAAAAAAAATACGTGTCCCTTTATTTTTTCTGATCTACAAAATAAAACCAATTCCATAAAGATCCGCGGGTGACACTAGGGAGACTTCCCTTGTTAGTCGACACGTGTTTCAGAATTTGTCAGATTCCATTGTTAAGACTATTTGGTAAATAATAGTTTTAATATTTTTGTTAGTTATTTGACGATCGTGTTCTTACTAAAAGATTATATATTTTTCTACTTCTAATTCTCGATGGGAATAGAGTTGAATATGTATGAATATTTTTGTTTGAACATTAGCGATTTGTCATTTAAATTCTCTTTGCTTGTAGTATTAGGTTTTTATGCTTGCTAAATAGTCTTGCCCATGGAATCTGACAAATTCCACAACACGAGTCGACTAACAAGGGAAGTCTTCCTAATGCTACTCGCCGATCTTTATGGAATTGCTTTTATTTTGTAGAGCAGGATAAATAAAAGGACATGTATTTTTTTGATAGCGGCAAAAATTCCTATTTTTGGGGGTGAAAATAAGGGGGGAAATAGGTAATTTTTCAGTTTTTTGCGTTTATCTCCTATATTATACAAAGAAACCTAGTCATATTACATACCAAATGAAAGGTCTTCGGAAAACCTATATTCGTGTGAAAAGAACGTTTCCAAACATGCACTACTTTTCGTCATATTGAGTAAAATACCGAAATTTTTTGTTAATAAGTCGAAAAATATTTACTTTTTTGGCACGTTGTTAGCATCACCAGATAAGTATTTAATCTGATACCAAATATGACTATACTAATTTTGAGTAAAAAAAGGTCATCATCCTCCCATACAAATTGACCCCCCTAAAAATGAGTTTGGCCGCTAAAAAAAAGTACGTGTAGAATTACTTTTCGTTCTAAACAAACTAACAAAATTTCATGAAGATCAGAAGGTGACACCAGGGAGACTTTTCTTGTAAGTCTTGCAAAATTACCAACATAAACAAATTTATAACAGAAAAATAATTTTCTTTAAAATTATTCTATGAGAATATCATAGTTTTAATTAGTAAAGGAAATAATGACCTCGAGCTAAAATAAACCTACTCAAAATATAAAAAATAAATTATGAAAAAGGTTCACAAAAAAAATTCACAAATCATAAAATTCATTACAAGAAAACTTCAGAAAAAATTCTGGATAATTCGGAAAATTCAGAAAAATTTTAAAAAAAGTTTAAGAAAAGTTCCGAAAAATTAAGAAAATTTTTGATAAACTAAAAAAAAAATCTTCTGAAACATTAAAAAGAAATCACACATTTTTAATGAAAATCTTTTAAAAACTTAATTCCATTTTAGATTGATGTTTTGAAGTGTTAAAATCATTTCCTCATTTAAAGTAAATTAATTCATTTAATATTAATACAATTCATAGCAAATATAAATGTCAAATACAATTATCCTATAGAATAATGATAGATGTCATTGTAAAACTGTTAAAACAAAAGAGTTAAGACGCAAACATTTATTTTTTTGTAGAAAAACTTGCTATAATTATCATGTTTTAAAGACATTTGATCTCAAACTAAACAAGATCTTATAATAATAATAATCTTATAAAAATAATCGATATAATCGATTATTGATCTCAAACTAAACAAGATCTTATAGAAAATAATCGATATAATCGATTATTTTAACTGATATTGATCTTTAATTTTTTCCACTATTTCTTTGTCTTAGATATTTCAAACAAAAATTGATCTCTATTGAAAGTTTTTGCTTTTTTTTAATGTTTTAATCTTTTAATCTTTGGTTTTCTTGGTGAACATGTTTTAATTTATCTATTTGTTTGATTTTGTTTTTTCTAACAATTTCAATTGTATAATTTTTGTTTGAAATGATGCACATGTTGCATTTTAAATACTACAGTGTATGTTTTTTTGTTTTTTTTTATTTTTTTGTGACACAGAGACAAACACGCCCCCTGAGACCATTATAGAAAAATATATAAATATATAAGCACACGATCGGTAAACATGGTTTATGTATTAGTTAAACATATACTTTTATAAAATTGAAGAAGCTTTTTTGGAAAAAAAAAAAATATATATAATACACTGTGGTTTAAATAGTGGGGAATTGATTATTAATTCCAAAAATTTTGAGAATTCAAAAAATTTAAATATTTTACGGTCGCCATTAAAAAAATTTCAGATTCTGAAACTTTTTTCGTGTAGAAAAATTCTCAGATCCTGAGACATTTTTGAAAAAGATTTTTTTTTTTTGGTAGAAAAAATCTTAGATTATAACAGATTTTTTGTATAGAAAAATTCTAAGGTCCTGAAACATTATTCGTTTACACAAATTCTGAAACTCTGAGACATTTCAAAGTTTTCTCAAATCCTGAAACATTTTCAAAACACAGATTCTTAGTTTCTAAGACATTTTTGATACAAAAAAGTTCTCAAACTGAGACATTTCTAAAATTTCTCAAATATGGCGACCGTGACATTACAGTTCAAAATTAGAAGATTGCTTATTCTAAGACCATTAAGAAAATTATATAAATGTATAAACATGGTTTATGTATTAGTAAAACACAATTTTAATATTTTTTTTGGATCGTGTCACGGTCGCCATTGAAAAAATCTGAGATTTTGACACATTTTTCTTGTAAAAAAATTCTCAGATCCTGAGACATGTTTGAAGAAGCTTTTTTTTTTTGGTAGAAAAAATCTCAGATTCTAACACATTTTCAGTTTTTTCCTTTACACAAGTTCTCAAACTCTGATACTTATCAACCTGAGACTCAGATCCTGAGACATTTTTCACAACACAGAGTCTCAGTTTCTAAGACATTTTTTATACAAAAAAATTTCTCAGACTGAGACATTTCTAAAATTTCTAAAATATGGTGACCGTGACACTACAGTTTAAAATTAGGAGATGGCTGATTCTAAGACAACAAAGATTCTCTGTTTCTAATTGTAAGACATTTTGGATAAAAAAAGTTCTCAGACTGAGACATGTCTAAAATTTTTCAAATATGGCGACCGTGACACTACAGTTCAAACTTAAGAGATGGCTGATTTTAAGACATTTTTTGAATTTCACAAACTATAAAAAATTTTCTAATATTTTTAAATTCTAAAAATAATTTTTTATCACAGTGTAAATTATACTACTACATTTAAAAAAAAACAATTAGTAGTGTTAGTGTTTAAAACAAGAATACAGCAAAAAAGCTTTTTTTTTGTTTGTTTCTCATCTCAACTACAATTGTATTAGATTTTGTTGTAAGCGAACAATTTTCTGCAAAACTTTTTAAAAATGGATTTATGCAGGTTGTTGTGTTATAACTTTTCAATTGCTGCAACAATGACAACAAAAAAATATATAGCATACAACATGTTGTTTTGTGGCTGTAGACGATGATGTTTAACAAATGATAGGCTTTAGCAATCATTTTATTGGTGTCGCTGATAATCATCATTGCATACATAATTTAAACAACAAATCAAATTGTTCAATAGTTCAATAATAGAGGAGATCAATGAAGAACAACAAAAAACAAACATAATTTTTATTGTCTTACAATAAAAAAAGTTATTTGCGGTATATAATGGGGCAGCAAAGTGCTATTAGAAAGAGACAAGATTAAAATGACAATCTATCATCTTTGTGTATTAGCTTGAGAACAAAAAAACTTTGTATATAAAATTCTAAAACTAATTTTTAGAGTGTAGTAAGCAAATGTTCAAAATCCATTTTTTGCGGTCTTGTATGTTTTTGAATATAAAGTTTGTTGCTTAAGTCTTTTGTTTTTAATTTTTTAAAAATTATTTTGTTAATTAAAATCAACTATAATGACAATTTTAACAATTTCCCTAAAAATTTATATTTTTGGAATTTTTTTTAGACATATTAAGTTCTAGCTCGAGGTCTTTATTTCCTTTACTAATTGAAACTATGATATTCTCATAGTATAATTTTCAAGGAAATTATTTTTTATTTTATTTGTACTGGTAATTTTTGCAAGACCTAATCGATTTCCATTGTCATGATTTCAAATTCTGAAACACGTGTCGATTAGGTCTTGCCAAAATGACCAACATAATTAAATTTTAAACAGAAAAATTATTTTCTTGAAAATTATTCTATAAGAATATCATAGTTTTAATAAGTAAAAAAATAACCTCGAGCTGGAATAAACCAACTCAAAATATAATATTTTAAAGGTCGAATAAAATAATTTTTTTTTTTAATTTCTTATGTTGGTCATTTTTGCAAGACTTAATCGACACGTGTTTCGGAATTTGTCAAGATTTAAAATTCCGAAACACGTGTCGAGTAAGTCTTGCAAACATTACCAACATAATTAAATTTTAAACAGAAATATTGTTTTCTTGACAATTATTCTATGAGAATATCATAGTTTTAGTTAGTAAAGAAAATAATGACCTCGAGCTAGAATAAACCTACTCAAAATATAATATCTTAAAGGTCGATTAAAGCTATTTTCATTTCTTAATAAAAAATAATCCGAATTCAGAAAATGTTTTTAGTATTCTAGCTCGCGGTAATTTTTCTTTACAACTTCAACTATGATTTTCTCATATAATAATTTTCCAGAAAACAATTTTTCTGTTTTGAATTTATTTATATTTGTCATTTTTGCAAGATACGTGTCGGATTTTGGAATTTGTCAGATATCATTGTTAAAACTATTTAGCAATTAAAATAACCCTATACCACAAGTAGCATATTGAATTTAAATGGCAATCGTTAGTGTGCAAAATATAATATTTTAAAGGTTGAATAAAACAATTTTTATTTTTAATAAAAATTAATCAGAATTTGAAATTCAGATAATATTTTTATACCATCCAACCACAGTATGGGGGTATACTCACTTTGTCATTCCGTGTGTAACACATCGAAATATTGGTCTAGGACCCCATAAAGTATATATATTATTGATCAGTGATCGATTCTAAGACATTGTAGCGATGTCCGTCCGTTCTACTGTCTGTCCGTCCGTCCGTCTGTAGTTAACACGATGCAGTCCAAAATAAAAGAGCCCCTCAAGTTTGGCATAAATATGTCTTATGGTCCTAGGCAGGTTAAGTTCGGAAATGGGCCAAATCGGACCAGGGAAAAAATGTTCCCACTTGAAGAAATAAACCAACCTCTTAAAAATGCCAATTTTTTTTGGATTTTTGTGAACTAAATGAAACATTTTTATGTTCGCAGAAGTTTATAGTCCTGCGCTTGGACCCAGGGGATTAAAAATGTTGTTTTTTTTTGCCGGCCCCTCTTTTAAGGGCGTGTATAAAAAATAGTTTAAATAATTATAAAACTGACTTTAGTGCACAAAGCAGACAAAAATGAACTTGTAAGCGTATACCGCGAGGGTAAAGGAGTCCCCCCAGCTTACCGACCCCTCCCCCACCTTGCCCCGCCTAAAAAAAGCCCCTGTCTAATTTTTTTTTTATAGTTTTTTTGCATGTTGTAGGGTAGTAAAGATTCGGCAGAGCCGAATTTAACATTCTCACTTGTTTTTAGAAAAGATTATGAAAATTAGAAAAAAAATCTTGAAAAATCAGAAAAAATCTCGAGAATATTAAAAAATTTCAAACAGACAAAATAAAAAAAGTTAAAAAGAAAGAAATTTAAAAAACCAACAAAAAATCAGGATAGCTGAAAAAATTTGAAACAAATCAGTAATATTAAAATTTAAAAGTTCAAAAAAATTCATAAAAGAATTGAGAAAATGTTGAATAATTCAGAAAAGATAAAAAAAAAAACAAATAAATTATAAAATGTTTAATACAACAGTGTGGGGTAATACTTACCGTAGCATTTCGTGTGTAACGCATTCCCTCTAGGGAGGGAATACTGTAGTTCTAATCTAGCTAAACTCCTGAAGTATGGCACAAATATGCACAGAGAAAAATAAATTTCCAACTGAATTCATCAGTTGTATTAACTCAAAATTCGGTTGCTGCTATTACATTTTAATGTGGGTAACGAATTTTGTAGTTGTTTCAATTAAAAGACAGTTTTATTAACAAAATTTAGTCGTAACTACCGATATTTAGTTGTATCACCCATAATACAAATGCATCCACCGCTTTTTTGTTGCAACAACTGAATTTCAGTTGGAAATTAGCAAATTTGTTTTCTGTGTGTGTGTTGTAGCCTTGGCCTAGGACATTTTTTCGGCTCGCCCCTTTTTGGAAAGTGGTTATAGAATATATTAAACAAATGCTATTAAAAAATATAATAAATTCTCAATTTTTTAAAAATTTGTCATAAAATGAAAATTTCGTCTTTATTCCTTACACTTTCGTTTGGCGCCCAACGTGGGGCATCACCTTCCCCTAGCGATAAATGTTGTCAAATTAAGTTTTGCTGTGCCCTTATTCAAACTCTACAAATTAAAGCAATATGTCCTGCAATACATCATGTTAATTAATTTTGATACGCTGAAAATAAATATCAAAAAATTTGCAAAAATGATCGAACGGTTTTCCAGATATCGCTACTTGAGATAGTGCTATTTGAAATTTGCAAAAAAAAAAATTGTTTTTTTTCCTACACTCAAAATAATACATTAGTAGATTTACTAATTTTTTTTTGCTAATGCTGGTTAGCTAACTTTTAGCAAATTTTTAGTTGAGATTAGCATGTTAGCAAAAATATCTTGTAAACTTCATTTAGCGCATTAGCAATTTTAAACAAAATTTGAACTAATTTTTTTTGCTAGATTTAAAATTGAGTTGACCAAATTTTTACAAGCTTTTTTGCTAATATTAGCAAAATAAATGGTAAATTTTTTTTAATTTCAGAAAACTTAAAATGGCGCTATCTCGGAAACTAAGTCAGATAGAGCAAAATGGAGGCCATTTTTGGTTCTCGGGTTCTCAATAGTATCGCCGTTCCTCTTTATATGTGTGGACCCTAATAGGCCCTAACTTTGGATCCAAAAAAGTTAGCATTCCCGAAAATTTTAAAATGCTCATATCTCGGTAAATATTGCCGACACAATAAAAAGTCCAAAAGCATTTTTGTAGCTCTCAACACGTAGAACAAGACCGCAAAATAGTCAAAAGCTCTACGAGTAATATTTTTGTAGTTATGGAGTTTTTTAATTCTCAAGACCCCAGTGGTCCCCTATAATCACGTATCTCAAAAACTAAGCAAGGTAGAGCGAAACGGACACAAATTTTGGATCAAAAACTATGACGATTTTTAAGGAACCCCACTAGGTCTAGGCCCATCGGGGTCTGGACCTATCGGGTCCGAACCCAATGGGGTCCTCAGATGTGTATAAACTAAGTTCAAAAAAAAATATTTAGCTAACTAATTATTGGCAAAACATTTTTGCTAACTTTAGCAAAAAAATTGTGGGTTTAAAATCAGCAAATTTTCTTGTAGGTTTACAAGCTTTTTTTGCTAGCATTACAGTTTTTTTTTTTTGAGTGTATGCAGTAAAAAAAAAAATCCTTAAAATTTTTCCTTTTTTTTTAATTTTTTGTCTTCTCATTTTTATAAATTATTAAATCAAACCACCTTCCCATCTCTTAGTATTTATACACTCCCTGTTGCCTTTAAAAAACAAAACATTAAAAAATTTAAAACAACAAAAATATGTCTCCATAAAAGTCTATATTTTGACAACACTACATCATATAAGTAGTCTTTACAATGAACTCCTTTATTTTCTTTCTTCCATCAACTTCCTTCTACTTCAAAAATACAAAAAAAAAAAATGTTATTTTCTTTTTATACAAAATGTCAATTGTTATTAAAGGCAAAAGTTGAAGTATGTAGTGGACTATTGACAACAATACAGTTAAACAAAAAACAAACAAAAAAATGAGTTATAGACAGTAGAATGAAATATGTTTGAAAATAAATGGAATATGACATGTGATATAGGAGTTGAATATGATAAAGTATATGAACTACAGAAAAATGGAATAAAAATGATATGTGGTTTTCAATACAAACATTTGTTTTTATTAAAAGAAATTTTTTAAAATTTTTTTTAAAATTTTTTATTTAATTTTTTTATAAATTTTTTTATTTATTTTATTAATTATTTTATTTAAACATTATAACTTGTATATTTTTTTTTTTGTTAAAAAAAATATTTTATAAAAAATAGACTCTTATGTGGAAAAGTATAATAAATATTATTAAATAAATTTAAGAAACATAAAAAACAAGCATTTAATTTATATTTTTATAAATTAAAAATAAAAAACAACAAAAAAATTAAACTAAATTAAAAAAATATATTTTATAAAAAAAATTAAGCTAAATTTAACTAATTTTATTGAAAATGTTTAAGATTTTTAAAGAAAAATCTCTCAAAAATGACTGAAGTATAAAAAGAAACTAAATTTTACAGATTTTTTAAATAAGAAATATTTTTATGTCAATGATTCACAGGATTTGTTATTTGTTTTTTCCTCAGAAATAAATTGTTTATTTCAATTAACATAATAATTTTCTTTTGTTTAATTTTATTAAAATTGTTTATTGGGTTATTAAGAGCTCTCAAATACATTTATAGTGGGATAAATGACTCTACCCAGTGAAAAATTTTCAAATGTGAATCATATATATTTCACATATGATTACATATATGAACATATATATTTAATATATGAGCATATACGAAAATTTGCGGCATGTGGACAGACATATATGAAACATATATGAACACATACACTGCGAATCACATCAATAAGGAATCGAGTTTTTCACTTTTTAATCGAATATATCTTTGTAACGAATAAGCAGAAAAATATAAAAAAATGCACTGATAGAGACCATTATCTAGCTAATAATATCAAATAATAACAATAATCAAAAGATTGAAAGAAGTCATTTAAAAAATTATTTTTCGGCAACTTGTTAAAAAATTACCAGTTTTTTATGAATCACTTGAATAAAGAATTTTGTAATACAGATCAAGTAGGACCTGAATCCAATTTGTAATGAATAGCAATCCCTCAAACAACAAAAACAAAACAGTTTTGTTTTGAATTTCAATAAAAATGGGACTCCCAAAGCTCTTAGCTCTTCCGAAAAGGAAAAAGTACTGACTTTGAAGTTCAAAGTGTTAAGGGTCGTTGAAATCGCGGAAATAAAAGAGAGGAAAAATACTGCTGTATGCAATTATTTAAATAACATTCAGAACTATGGAAAAAACATGATTGGGCGAACTCAAATGGCAACAACTGAACGAGATCGACAAAAATTTTAAAAATTCCCCCAAATTCTACGCCGACATCTTTCAAAATTCTCAAATAAAGTGGCGTTAATGCGAGTATTTGTACAGTCCGTCACGTTTAAAAGTCAAGTGAGTTCATAGCTCGTCGAAAATTATGCAAAAACTAATCGCTGAATGTCAAGCGTAGTAAGCAGCGCCTTAATCTCTGCAGGAATACAATGACACGGTCTGAGAAATTTTTCAAAGTAATTTATTCCGACGAAAAAAAAAATAATACCGTTGCATTGGACGGATACAATGGTTTTCGGTGATTTGAGACAATAAAAACCGTTTTTGCATAGCAGACAGATCAAAGAAGGTGTTGTTATAGTATGTGGTGCGCTATTCTACTGTGGCATCATTACTGTTACCATCGATGCTTCGTAATTTTGGAACTAAAGGGTGGCTTTTTTTTGCAATTAGCAACAGACTATGAACTCAATTAATTGTTAATCGTGATGGACTGTCAAAATACCCATTAAATCACCACTTTCTTTGATAATTTTGCAACCTGTCAACGTGGAATTCGAGGAAATTCTTAAAATTTTTGTCGATTTCGTTCTGTTCTTGCCATTTTAGTTCGCCCATTCGTGTTTTTTCCATAGTTCTTAATGTTATTTAAATAATTGCTTTCAATAGGTTTGCCCCTCTCTATTATTTTTGCGATTTCAACGGCCTTTAACACTTTGGACTTTAAATACAGTACTTTTTTCTTTTCGTAAGATCTAAGAGCTGTTGTGAGTCTCATTTTTATTGAAATTCGAAACAAAACTGTTTTGTTTTTATTGTTTAAGGAATTGCTATCCATAACAAATTGTATTCAGGTCCTACTTGGTCTGTATTAAAAAATTCCTTATTCAAGTGATTCATAAAAAACTAGTCATTTTTTAACAAGTTGCCGAAAAATATTTTTTTAAATGACTTCTTTCAGTCTTTTGATTATTGTTATTATTTGACGTTATTAGCTAGATAATGGTCTCTATCAGTGCATTTTTTTTATATTTTTCCGCTTATTCGTTACAAAGATATATTCGATTAAAAAGTGAAAAACTCGATTCCTTATTGATGTGATTCGCAGTGTATGCACATATATGAATCCATGCCATATATGTACACATGCCGCCAATTTTCGCATGTGTAACATATATTTACATATATGAACATACATGTCCATATTTGGACCACATATGATTCATATATGAACATTTTTCACCGGGTATTTTGTTTTTTTTTCTGAATCCTTGAATTTTTTCTATTTACCCGAGATAAAAAGTTTATATATAATTATATATAATTTGATAAAATTATATAAAAAATTTATAATCATATAAACAGGCGTCAGCTTCCAGAAAATTGGATAGTTTTATTTAATTTTATAAAAATTATATTAAATTATATCTAATTTGATAAAATTTTTATAAAAATTATATCAAATTATATTTAAATCATATATGATTTGATATTATTTTATAAAGTTTGATCAAATTAGATATAATTTAATATAATTTTATTAAATTATATCCACTAAATCCTTTTTATGTATTTTAAATTACATATAATTATTTTAAATTATATATAATTATATATAAGAGCAAATCCATGGGACATTTAACTGACGGATCACCGATTTTGTTTTTTTTTGATATCAGATAGAGCTTCGTAAATGATTAAAACCCATATTTTTTTTGGATCAATACTTTGGAAGATATGGGCGTTTAAAAAACCGTTTTTTTTTGGCAATATTGACTTTTAGACAGATTTTTAACATTTTTGTACTCGGAAACCGTAAGTACTACGAAAAAACTTATAAAAACAATATTGTAGATAAAATTATAAAGATTTAAAATTAAAAAAAAAAAAAAAAATTTAAAAATCTCAACAAAAATTTTTTAAAACAATATTTTAATGTATATTTTTCCTTGGAAGGACACCATGGATTTCCAAAAGCAAAATTTTGTTTTAAAGTTTAGAATGCCCTTTTAACACTGTTAAATTTTCAGAGAGGTGTTTTTGTGTGTGTTTTATTGAGCAATAAATTTTCAAATTTTGTTAGACAGCCAAATATTTGATTTTTTCAAAATTTTGGCCAAAAATCAAATAGTATGATGTACACAGTTTTTTTTGTGCTTTTTTACTCGGAAACCGTAAGATGTACGAAAAACCTTTCTGTGACAATATTGTTGATAAAATTATAGAGATTTTAAATTTAAAAACAAAAAAAAAAAAAAAATTAACAAAATTTTTTTTAAACAATATGGGAATGTCCTTTTATCCTATCAAGGGCACCATGGATTTCAAAAACCAAAATTTTTTATTTAAGTCTAGAATGTCCTTTTAACGCTGTTAAAATTTCAGAGAGGTGTTTTTTCGTGTTGTCGAGCAATAAATTTTTGTAATTGGTGATAAAGCTAAATTTTTTGATTTTTTGCCAAAATTTAAAAAAAAATAAAATATTTGGAGATCTAACAAAATTTAAAAATTAATTGATCAACAATACAAAAAAAAACACCTCTCAGAAATTTTAACGGCGTTAAAATGACATTCTTAACTTTAATAAAAAATTTTGATTTTGGAAATCCATGGTGTCCTTCCCAGGAAAAAAGGACATTCAAATATGGTTTTCAACATTTTTTGTTGAAATTTGAAAAAACAAAAAATTTTGTTTCTAAATTTTAAATCTTCATAATTTTATATACAATATTGTTTTTATAAGTTTTTTTGTACGATTTACGGTTTTCGCGCACAAAATTGTTAAAAAACTGTCTAAAAGTAAATATTGTCAAAAAAGCGCCTTTTTAAACGCCCATATCTTCCAAAGTATTGATCCAAAAAACAGCAAAAAATATGTTTTTTAATCATTTACGATTCTTTATCAAATAACCAAAAATGAACAAAATCGTTGATCGGTCAGTTAAATTTCCCATGGATTTGCTCATAAACCTTTTTTACTTGGATATTTCCTTTTTAACTTCAGTCAATTTTATTTTGTTCTAAATACATACAATCTGTTTTAGTTTTTTTTAAATTTTGTACATTTTTTGTGGCACCATTTTTTGTATAATACGATTATGTATTTTCAATTAATAATTTCTTCTGGTAACATAAAATTATACTTTGTTTTCCATTATTTTATAAAAATTTGTTTTGGAACCAACATAATTTTTTTTTACAAATTTTAATTTAATGGCACTTTGGGAATTCCCAGGTGTCAAATTATAATACATACATAATTTTTGTTGCTACTAAATAAAAAAAATAACAAAATATGTCTAAAATTATGCTACAATTATTTAATTATACATAAATTTATTTTAAATCATTACTAAAAATGTGCTATAAATTAGTTATAAAATGATTATAAAACACTGGGATTCTTTTTTTTTGGATTAGAATAAAGTTATTAAAAATAATGACAAAATACTGTTTTATTTTATAATGAGAATTTTGAGTTTTAGTTATGTATACTTTTAGGCTTTGTAAACTTAAAAAATTAGAGTACACTTTTAGGCGGATTTTTTTTTTTTAATTTTTATGATTTGGTTGTGACAAATGCAGATATTAAATTTGAAAAAAAAACGATTGGAACTTGAGATATGTAAAAAAAACTTACAGAAGTGAAATAGTTAAATTCGGCTGTAACGAATTTTTGATACTCTCCAACATTTACAAAAGCTAAAAAATAAATAAAAACAAGTAATAACAAGTAAAAAATTAAATTCTGCTTTGTCGAATGTATGGATAACATCCAAAATATAAAAAATATTGTTGCAAAGTGCAGTTTTAGATTCGATACCTTCACAACATAATTTTAAGTTTTTGTGTGCATAAAAATTCACTAAATCCCCTGATGATGATTCTAAAAGAGGATCGAAATATTGGAATGGAATAAAAAAAATATTTATTTGTTGCTCTAAGAGCACTATTAGGGCAGTTAGAGCGGTTGGAACAAATTTTCAAAAATGTCGTTTTGTGTAGCCCCCTTAGAAATTGGTAGCCCCCTTAGAAATTGGAGATAGGGTATTAGTTTGTTCCAAAGAAATGTTAAGACGTGAAAATTAATTGGGGTCGGTCTTATAAATGACCCATCTATGACGCACCATTGGAGCAGTAGAAATTAAATTTTTTTTCAAAAAATTTAAAAAAATAGTAATAATCGTTATCCCACGAACCTCCTGGGCAAACAATTTGTAGAATCGTAAGAAGTCTTACACAAAAAACATTTCGAAAAAATCGATGAGTACAAACATTTTCAAAAATGAGATTTAAATTTTAAAACTTAAAAATCGCATACTAGAGCGCTTTTAAGATTTTTTTGGGATTTTTTTAAAAGTACGTAAAAAAACCAAATATTTAAAAAAAAAATTTTGAAATTTGGACCATTATTGAAGAAGTTATGAATAAAAGAAGTTTGAGTAAAGGAACAAACTACCAATTTTTAAAAAATCGATATCTTTTGAAAAATCAAAAAAATCTAAAAATTTACAACGAAGGAGTTTTCGATGGGCACTAAAAACTGTAAGCAAATTGGGAAAATCAAAAAAAAAAAAATTTTTTCAAAGTGTCCGATTTGACATGGAATGCCCCATATATAACACCGTCCGACAAAAATGAAAACAAATTTTAAACACGAACTCGATAATATTCGTTTGAAACTAGAGACTAAATGTAGTAAAACTGCATTTACAGTTTTTCTTTTCGTGATCCTGTTTCCTTTCAAAAGGACTTTAAAGTTTAAAGTTTAAATTTTATAATTTTTTTTTTATATTTGTACTTGTCCTAAGATGACACTCACTAGTGCTAGCAAATGAAAGAGGAGGATCTCCCTAATTTTCCTATTTTAGTATTTTTACTTATCAGGAAAAAGGAGGTTATTATGTCCTTTCAAAACTTTATCTTTCAATTTTATTCAAAATTTTCAACAAAATATTTTGATAAAGTTTTCAAATGACTTTATTCACATCCTTTTATCCTGATATGGTAAAATAAAATAATGGAAAAATCCACATTTATTTGCCATCACCAGTGTCATCCTAGGACAAGTACAAATATTTCAGAAATATTTTTAAAATGCATCTCTAAAAACTTTGAAATCCTTTTACAAGGAAACAGGATCACGGAATGAAAAACTGTAAATGCAGTTTTACTCGATTTTATCTCTACTTTCAGACGTATATAATGCGGTTCATGTTTAATATTGGCTGTCGGACGGTGAAATGAAAGGACTAACCGATGCTGATGATACCATATACTAACCGATTCAGGAACTTTGGGAAATATTAGAGCACGATCGCACAAAGGATCATAAAATTCCACGCCCCTTTGTATTGAATTGAAAGTTATTACTGCCTGTTCCGCAATCACGCAAAAACGGCTGAGGCGATTTTAATGAGATTTTCACTACAGATTGTGAGTGCTAACGGAGGGCGAATAAATAGGTCATATTTGAACACGATTTTACAAAGGGGCATAAAATGCTACGCTCCTTTATACTATACGAAAAGTTATCTCTGCCTATCACGCAAAAACAGCTGAATCGGTTTTGTTGAGAATTTCAATCATTTGCAATCACGCAAATATTTCGCAATCACGCAAAAATGCTACGCTTTTTGTACTATACAAAACGTTATCACTGCCTGTTTCCCAAGCACGCAATAACAACTGAATCGGATAGCGCTAAACGAGAGCGGATATTGAGGCGGTATTTTGGCTTTAATTGGACAAAAGGGTGTAAATTGCTACGTCCCTTTTTTTCCACTGAACGTTATGTTTGTCTGTTTCGAAATCACGCAAAAATGGCTAAACCGATTCTCTTGAGATTTTCACTACTGATAGTAATAACTATAGGCACGATCGAGCAAAGGCGCGTTAACTGTCATGCCCCTTTTTACTAAAAAACTGGTAATTTCTGTCTCTTCCTCAAATTAATCTGAAACGTCCAAACCGATTTTAATGAAAATTAGCAGCACAGATAGTGCTAACCGAGGGCAGAACTATAGGTCATATCAGACCACGTTTGGGCAATGTGAGGTAAAATACCACACCCCATTGTACTCTTTTAAACACTATGTTTGCCTGTTTCGTAATCACATACTTTTAAAATTTCAATTGGTCTCTTTCAAATTTTAAATGGTTTTTTTTATCGTATTCGAACCGATCTCTTACAAATTCCGTTTCAAAATGTTTCTGAATTGCCAAAAAGTTTATTTAAAAAAAGTTTTTGGAAGTATTATTGTTTATTTCTCTTTTAATTTTCACCCCGTTAATGTTTGTGTAGTCCTTACTAATGTTAAATCCAATGGTGTTGTTTTGGTTAACACATTAACCGGTTCATTTGTAGTTTCCACAGGTTCTGGTGTCAGACTTTTACTACATCTTTCTGGTGTATGACTAAGACGGGTTTTGACGGACAAATCTATAGGCTCCTCCTGTAAATCCTCAGATTTTAAAAGGCTGTCATTTAAATTTCTTACAGCGGCAGGTATTATCAAAGACGGAGGACTACCCGCTATAACAGCCGGCGGTGGTGGTGGTGGCGGTAATTGAGAAAAATGAAATGGCGCAAAGGGACTTCTTAATGGCTCAGAATGACTACGAAAAATCTGCAGAAACTGTTGTCGTCTCCGCTCTCGTTCATCCGAATCTTCATCACCATTACTATCATTTAGCGATTGATGGGCAGAATTACAATTTCTTTCATTATTTGTCATTAACATCATTTGATGATGGTGATGTGGATGATGATGCTGATGATGTTGCCTTAAACTGTTATTACTTGTACATTCATCGGTAGGATCACCGGCAGATGAGGCTCCCGAATCACTGGGTGTATCACTTAGGCGGGATTCATTAGATTTATTTGCGCTTATATCATTACCATTAAAAAACTTGGCAGGATTTAAAAAATTTGTTATATTATTTGTATTTCCCGTACTATTTGTGGCTGGTAAAGTCAATGTTGCTTGACTTCCCATGGCGGATTTTATGCAGGGATTTGTTTTATCTTGATACGTTTGACGGGCATGTATTTGATGCAGTCGTGCTAATTGTTCTAAATTATTTGTATTATTGTTTGGATTTTGTGGTGAGTTTCCAGAATTCGTTTGCTGTTCCTGCAGCAGACAGTGTATTTTAAACCAATTTGATCTACGGCCATAGCGGGAACCACTTTTGGACATACCCACCAATAGACATTTACGTAAACGACAGGCCTTACAGGCTGTTCGATTCTTTTTATTGATAACACAATCACCGTTATTTTTACAACCAGCTATGGCAGAGATGTTATTATAAGTGCGGCCGAAAAAAGACTGGAAGAAATAAAGAAATTGAAAAAAAGAAAAATTATTAAAGCATATTTAAGGGGGATAAAAATATAATGGGTTTAAAAAATAAAAATAAAATAAATTTAATGTTGTATTTATTCGACTTTTAAATTTGTTATGTAAATGAAATAATTGAGCTCGAGGTCTGTTGTTTTAAATAATTTTTATTTTATTTTTCCGATATATCGAAATTCATCGAATTTCATCTTCAGGGACACTTGTAAAAATTACACAAACAAAATAAACTTTAAGTTATAGTTGTTTTAACATCATCGTATGAGTGCAATACCATACGACGATGTGTAAACATCTATAACTTTAAGTTTATTTTGTTTGTGTAATTTTTACAAGTGTCCCTGAGGATGAAATTCGATGAATTTCGAAATATCAGAGAAATAAAATAAAAACAAGTAAGAAAGTTATAGTCGGTCAAGACCGAACATATGATACCCTACACCAGTGTTTTCCGGAAAATGGGTCCAAAGTCCGAACATGGATCTTTATTTAAATCTTTATTTAGTGTAGAAAACACACACAGATCAAATTTTAGTGGAATTCGTTTATTTTTTTGCCAATAGGCCGATTTAACTGAATATCGGTCGAAATTTTTATAAGGGGGACTAAGTCCAAAAATGGTCCAATCATATTCCGATTTGATTAGGTTACTAAAGTACACGTTTAACACCTAAAAATTAACTTTTTATCAAATATTTCCAATTTTATGAATTTTGAGGGAATTATGTGAATATCGGAAGGGTGGTTTGTATGGGGACTACCAGAAGGACTGACCCGATTCCTTTGAAATTTGGAATGATAATTAGTGCATACAAAATTTGATTACCTGTTGAATTTCATAGCGATATCTATTATAATACGGTTATTAGAGTCATTTAAGCCTAATCCTAAGGGGGCTTTTGTATGGGGGCTAGGTCTTAACATGGACCGATTTTCTCCAATTTTAATAGGCTTCGTCCTTGGGCCAAAAAATGCTTAAGTTTCAAATTTCAAGCCAATTGATTGAAAATTAGGAACTGTATCTTGCTTAAACCGATAGATGGACAGAGGGACGGACGGACATCTCTAAATCGACTCAAAAAGTAATTCTGAGTCGATCGGTATGCTTGAAGGTAGGTCTAAGACCAATATTTCGGGTAGTTACAAACATCAGCACAAACTCATTATACCCTGTACCACAGAGTAGTGTAGGGTATAATTCTTTAAAACAGCAGACCTCGAGCTTAATTATTTCATAATTAATTATTAATTATTCATTTTCAATAATTTTTTTTAATTTAAAATAACGAAAACAAGTGAGAGTGCTAAATTCGGCTGTGCCAAATATTTTTTTTCCGATGTCAGTCTAATGAAGCATACTTTAAGGAGAAATTTTTGATTTTTCTTCATTTTCTTTAAGTATTTTTCTGGGGTTTCCTGCCTTTTTCAGAATTTCTCCAATTTTTATAAGAGAAATTCTATAACTTAAAGTTTATTTTGTTTGTGTAATTTTTACAAGTGTCCCTGATGATGAAATTCAATGAATTTCGAAATATCGGAGAAATAAAAAAAAAATTATTTAAAACAACAGACCTCGAGCTCAATTATTTCATTTACATTAAAAATAAAATATAAATTTTTTTTTAATTTAAAATAATGAAAACAAGTGAGAGTGCTAAATTCGGCTGTGCCAAATATTTTTTTTCCCGATGCCAGTCTAATGAAGCATACTTTAGGGAGAAAGTTTTATTCATTTTCTTTAAGTATTTTTCTGGGGTTTCCTGCCTTTTTCAGAATTTCTCCAATTTTTATAAGAGAAATTCTATAACTTAAAGTTTATTTTGTTTGTGTAATTTTTACAAGTGTCCCTGATGATGAAATTCAATGAATTTCGAAATATCGGAGAAATAAAATAAAAATTATATAAAACAACAGTTGAGATCTGTTTATTTCATTTACATTAAAAATAAAATAAAATAATTTTTTTAATTTAAAATAACGAATACAAGTGAGAGTGCTAAGTTCGGCTGTGCCAAATATTTTATCTAATGAAGCATGTCAGTCTAATGAAGCATACTTTAAGGAGAATTTTTTGATTTTTCTTCATTTTCTTCAATTCTTTTTCTGAGTTATCAATTCTTTTTCTGAGTTATCATATATTCTTTTTCTGATTTTTTCACAATTTTAGTTTAAAGCCGTTTTCTAGTTTTTTAGACAAAGTTTTTCTATTAAGTGTAAATTTAAAAAAATTCACGTTCCAATTTCAAAAAAAATCTTTTAAAAATTAATTTTATTTTTGCGCTTCTTTATTTTTTTGTTGTTAATGTTAAATTACAATTTAATTATTACTTTCATACTTTTGTATTGTAAAACTAAGTAATTTTACAAAAGCCTTAACAAAAAAAAAAGTAATATACAATTTACTAACATACCAGAAATAGAGCACCTTTCATAGTTGGTTTTTAGACCATTAATTATTTCGCACTTAAAACATTAAGCCTCACGTAAAAATTACATTTTAAAAGCAACTGTGATCTCTTTCCATTATGAATTAAAAATTTAAAAGGGTGGTAGCTGTTGGAGGGAGTTTAATTTTTTGGGTTAAAATTATGCGATTTTTTTTACCCATTCAATTAAAAAGTTAATTTTAACTTTTTTTATGAATTTTTTATTTGATTTAATTAAAAAGTTAATTAAATTATTTTTCAATTAATTTTTTACTTGATTTAGTTAAGAAATTAATTGAGTTTTTATTATGGTTTTGTGATTGAAAAATTTTGAAAGATATTTAATTATTTTTTTAATTGATTCAATTAAAAAATTAATTGAAATTTTGATGATTTATTTTTTACTTGATTAAATTAAAAAATTGATAAAATTTCTTAAATTGTTTGTTGTTGATTTAGTTTGGCTTAAGGTCATAAGTTAGAGAAAAATATTGTTAAATAAAAACACAGTTTTTAATTTTAAAATTTTTCTTTACAATTTTTGTTTATTTTCCGATATTTCGGTCAAACATCGTTGACCATCATCAGGGATAATAAAAAAATATTTGACATTTCTTTGAATTTTTTAAAAAAAGTATTTTTTTTGTATGAAGAGTGATAAAGTTTAAAGAATTTTTAACAAAAAAGTTGAGAGGGCTTTGACGAAACCGGTATTGAAGATTTTTTTGGGAGTTTAAATCTACCCTGGATCTCACTTTAGATAAACTCCATAAACTCCACAAATTAAATGCCACCTTTTTACCTTAGCCTTTTTCTTCGCATTATCTATAATTTTGTTATAATTACATAGCTGAAATAGCCAACTACACAGCAATTCATTTCAGTTTTTTTTTGCTAGAAATGTAAGTTTAAAAGCCATTTAATAGGCTGTTTAGTTAAAGTGTAATTACAATTAATTACAATTATACAAAAACTCTCTTTTCATTTACTATCTAAATACATTTTATTACAATTTTTTCCGCTAAGTTAAATTTAATCTCTGAGTATTATTAAGCATTTTGTAAATTTTATAAGATTAACAAGTGTTAGCATTTACATAAATTTACATTAAATTTACAATTTTTAAAAATTAATTAAATTTAATTATAATTTTATATATGAGTTTAACAAAATGCAGTAATAGCAAAACTACAATTTTAATATCTAGTAGTAACATTTAACTAGCAGCTGTTTTAAATAATGATGATGATTAACATCATTATTATCTTAAGAATATTATAAATATTATTTAAAAAATATATATTATTTGCCATGCCATTACAATAATAAATGGCTGAAGAGGGGGTGAACAAGTTAACACTAAAGGTACCGCGATTTGAAATATAACTAAATAGAAAGAATCTATCTTGAAGTTAAAACAATTAAACTAGTTGTTAACAATAAACTACTAGTTCAACTACAGTTTTAATTAAATGAATAAAATATTTTGCTAATATAACAAAACTCATTATTAAAGTATTTGTTTACAAAAAAACATTCTTGATGCAAAAACTAAAAATTTTTGTTAGAAAAATTTCTCAGAATTTGATTATAATGGATTATAACGTACTACATTACGATTATAATTGGTTATAATCTATATATATAAAAGAGTAATGTGACTGACTGACTGACTGACTGACTGACTTATTGACTGATTCATCATCGCCCAGCCCAAACCGCTGAAGCTAGAGACTTGAAATTTGGACTGTAGGTTCACCTCCCGGAATATAGATCCACTAAGGCTGGATTTTTGCCAGTGTTGATTCTAAGGGGGTAAAAATGGTAAAAACTGTACTTTTAGTACTTTTTATATATCCTTAAATAATGGTCATAGAGACTTGAAATTTGGACTGTATGTTCACCTCCCGGAATATAGATACACTAAGGCCGGATTTTTTCCAGTGTTGATTCTAAGGGGGTAAAAAGGGTAATAAACTGTACTTTTGGTACTTTTTATATCTCCTGAAATAATGGTCATAGAGACTTGAAATTTTGTTTGTATGTTCACATCCTGGAATGTAGATCCAGTTAGGCTGGATTTTTGCCAGTGTTGATTCTAAGGGGGTAAAAAGGGTAAAAAACTTTACTTTTGGTACCTTTTATATTTCCTTAAAAAATGGTCACAAAAACTTGAAATTTGGACTGTATGTTCAACTCCCGGAATATAGATCCACTAGGGCTTGATTTTTGCCAATGATGATTCTAATGGGGTAAAAAGGTAAAAAACTGTACTTTTTGTACCTTTTATATTTCCTTAAATAATAGTTCTAGAAACTTGAAATTTGTAATGTAGGTTCACCTTCCGGAAAAAAGATTCACTAAGTCTGGGTTTTTGCCAATGTTGATTCAACGGGGCAAAATGGGCAGAAAAGTGTACATTTGGTACTTTTTTTTATATATTGAAATAATGGTCATTCAAACTTCAAATTTGAAATGTAGGATCCTTTAGTGAAATAAAAGATTCTGGAACAAGTACTTTCTGAAAATTTTGTACCGTTTATAAAAAGTATCTTTTACAAAAAGTACCTTTAATAAAAAGTACCTTTAATAAAAAGTACCTTTTATAAAAAGTACCTTTTATAAAAAGTACCTTTTATAAAAAGTACCTTTTATAAAAAGTACCTTTTATAAAAAGTACCTTTTATAAAAAGTACCTTTTATAAAAAGTACCTTTTATAAAAAGTACCTTTTATAAAAAGTACCTTTTATAAAAAGTACCTTTTATAAAAAGTACCTTTTATAAAAAGTACCTTTTATAAAAAGTACCTTTTATAAAAAGTACCTTTTATAAAAAGTACCTTTTATAAAAAGTACCTTTTATAAAAAGTACCTTTTATAAAAAGTACCTTTTAAAAAAAGTACCTTTCATTAAAAGTACCCTTTATAAAAAGTACCTTTTATTTAAAAGTACCGGAAGTACAATTTTTGATACTTTTTTTTTCCTAAAATTATATTTATAAAAACTTTTTATATTTCCTAGAATCTTAAAATTTGCAATGTAGGCAAATTCGGTAAAAAAAAGCATTCTGTGAAAAATACGTTTTTCCGGTTCTTAGTGGGGTAAAAAGACTAAAAAAGTGTATTTACGGTACCTTTGATATTTTTTGACGTAATGGTTCTAGAAACTTAATATTAGGAATGTAAAATCCTCTTTGTACTTTAAATATTTGCTAAAATAATGATCCAAGAAAATTGAAATATGGAAAAGAGGATCCTTCGGTGAAGAAAAAAACATTCTGGAAGAGATTCTTTTTGGAAATTCCGTTTATAACGGGGGTAAGAAAGTGTACTTTTGGTACTTTTTTTTGTTCTTATAATAATGAAAAAGGGTAAATTTGGATTATTCTTATATTTCTTGAAATATTAGTTCGGAAACTTGATATTTTAAATTTTTAAATAAAGGATCACCTAGCACAAAAACACAGTTTTTGAAAAATTTAATTTTAAGGGGAAAAGGGGGCAATTGGTTATTTTTACCTATCTAACTATTAAACTCAAAGTCCCAGAAATAACACCCAATAGAAGGACATATTTTAAAATTTAAACTTTTAGAACGGGGAACGAAATGGAATAGAGCAGGAAAAAATATGGAATGATACTTTTTCCTCAAATTTTTCGTATTTTACTTTTTTAACTCCGTAACTCATTTTTATTCCAATTTCTTTATTCACTGAAATATTTATTCACTCCAAATCCAAAATCCCGATATTAGGGCTCGAAAAATATTAAAATTTTATTGTTTAAATTTTTCATTGAAATATTATTTTATGAAAGACTTAAACGTGCACAAGTAAATAAAACAAAGACTGCGTAGGGGAATTTTCTTGAAATCGGAAGAGCAATTCTGATCCTTCTATTATCCGGTATTCAATGCAACCGGTAACAAAGTACCGGGATGGTAAGCTAGTACTTTATAATAGTATTATAAGTTAGTATAATATAATTTTCAACGTTTAGAATATAATTATAATGGAATTTAATGTATTCTAATATGATAATAATAGTTTAAAAAGTAACATAAAAATACTAAGAAGTAATATTCAAAGATATTACTGTATTAATTTGCTTTTAAATGATATAATGGAAACAATTGATAATAATACATTTATAATGGATTAAAATGGTTGTTAATGCTGTTATAATAGGACGATAATTGTTATAGTTCAATTATAGTGAACTATAATAGATTATAACAGATTATAACACAACAGATACGATTATAATGTAGTATAATACGATAATAAGGGCTGATAATACAATTATAATGAATTATAATGTAGTATAAAACAATTATAATGAAAAATAAAGTCACAAAACACTTTTAACTAAAACTTTTTGAAAGAAAAATGACATAGAATCTGATTATAATGGAATATAATTTCTTAGAATCTAATTATAATGCAATATAATGTACTATAATATGATTATAATTAGTTATAATTCAGTATAATACATTTATAATGTAGTATAAAGGTTTGTAATATAATTATAATGGATTATATTGTATTATAATACGATTATAATAGATTTAAAAGTAATATAAAAAGATTTAATCGTATTCATGTTCTGAAAAATAACCACTATAAAGGACATAATAAAAATGATTGATTATAATAACAAGATTAAAATTGATTAAAATGATTTGTTATGCTATTATACTGAAGTATAATAAGGTTATAATGGCTTTTAACTCAATTATAATGGATTATAATAAATTATAACAGATTATAATACGACTGATACGATTATAATACAGTATTATACAACAGTAAGTGGTTATAAAACAAATATAATGTATTATAATGTAGTATACAGCAAGTATAATCAATTAAAATCAGTATAACATGATTATGAAGTAACAAAAAACGATTATGAAGTAAAATAATAAATTATAATGGGTAATAGTTAAATTGCAATAGATTATAATAGATTATAACAGATTATAATACGACTTATACTATTATAATGTAGTAATATACAATAATAAGGGTTTATAATATAATTATAATGAATTATAATCCAGTATAAAACAATTATAATAGATTTAAAAACAGTAAAGCATGATTATGAAGGAACACAAAACATTAAAATGAAGTATACAACAATTTTAATAGATTAAAACCAGTATAACACGATTATGAATAATAAAACGATTGATTATAATAATACAATTATAATTGATTAAAATGGTTTGTTATGATATTATACTAAAGTATATTAAGATTATAATGACTTTTAACTCAATTTTAATGGATTATAATAAATTATAACTGATTATAATACGATTCATGCGATTATAATGCAGTAATTTACAATAATATGAGGTTGTAATACAAATATAATGCATTATAATGAAGTATACCGCAATTATAATAGATTATAATCAGTATAACACGATTATGAAGTAACACAAAACGATAATAAAGTAAAATAATAATTTATAGTGGGTTATAGTTAAATTATAGCCGATTATAATAGAGCATAACAGATTATAATATGACTGTTATAATATATTATAATATAATTATAATGGATTATAATTTAGTATAAAACAATTATAATAGATTTTAAAACAGTAAAACACGATTATGAAGGAACACAAAACGATTATAAATAATCAGCTTCTTAGATTTTTTTTATATAAAGGATGAAAAGCATACAGGTACACTTTATTATAATACGATTATAATGGGTTATAATTATATAATGTATATATAACAAATTTTATAATACGATTTAATTGAAATTTAATAGGATTATAATGAAATATAATACGAGCTCGATAGATTATAATACGACTATAATGGATCACAATATGATTATAATGGATTATTGTACGATTAAAATAGGTTAAAATACAATAATAATAGATTATAATTTTTAATTTCATTTAATTTCATCATAATCGTGTTAATGGAATTTAGTAAGATTATAATGAATTATAATATGAATTGAATAGATTATAAACGATTATAATGGATTTCCATACGATTATAATAGATTATAATACGTTATAATGGTTTATGATACAATTATAATGGATTATTATACGATAATAATACAATTATAATAGGTTATAATACAATTACAATAGATTATAATACAATTATAATAAATAATTAAAAATAACTATAATATGTTAATGCATTTTAATGTCACTAGTACGATTGTGATAGAAAATATTTTATTATAATTGTGTTACACTGTGTTATAATTCATTATAAGCGTGTTATACTGCATTATAATTCATTGTAATTGTTTTATAATCAATTTAATATTTTTTTACTATATTTACAATACAGCAGTTGTATTATAATATATTATTATCCATTATAATGAATTATAATAGAAATAAAATTAATTATAATCTATTATAATCCAGTAAAAATAATAATAATAATATATTTCAATCTTAGTATGATCAATTATAATTTATTAAAAATTCATTATAATCTTATATATCCATCAAAATAGTATTTTATTCTATTAGAAACGTATTTTAACCCATTATAATCTTATAATACGGCATATGAATCTAATTTTAAGAGATTTTGTAGACGAAAAGCATTTCACAATATGAAAAATACTATTATAATGGGTTATAATGCAATTATAATTGATTATAATAGATTATAATACAATTATAATAGATTATAATACTATTTTTATGGTCTATAATACTATTTTAATGCATTATAAAACGACTAATATGATTATAATAAAAAATATTGCAGAATAATCGTATTATACTGCATTTTTATTAATTATGAGCGTATTATGCTGCATTATAATTCATTGTAATTGTATTATAATTATTATAATCTTATTATACTACATTATCAGGGTAGCAGTTGCATTATAAAATATTATTATCCATTATAATAGGGTTATAATATATTATAATCCATCAAAAAGGAATTAAAATATATTTGTATCTTATTTTAAAAAATTATAATCGATTTAAAATCCTTTAGAATGTTATATATCCAATTATATAGTATTATATTTTATTATAATCGTATTTCAACCAATTACAATCGTATAATCCAACATAGAAACAATTTGTAGAAGTGAATTTATGTTAGAAATTTTCTCAACAAAGACTATCTCAGATTCTAAGACTTTTTTCTAAACAAAAAAATCTCAGAATCTCAGAATTTTTTTTCCAAAACACAAAATTATTCATCTTCGTGCCTCTTGTTGTCTTTAGTGTTAAAGATGGATCTTCTAAAGCAGTTTTATCTTCAACAACTAACATATTTTTATTATTATTATATTTTTTTTTGTTTAACAATGACAACATTGCTTATTTGAGTAGCAAATTGTCTTTTAAATGCATCTTTGTAAAGATGTTCTCTCTATTTTAACTTACATGTAGTTGTAAGTCTTAAAATGACCTTGACTTTTTTTCCTTATATCTATCTACTTAGTTTTATACTTTAAGTTTTATACTTTAAAGATTTTAAGAGTTCTGTTCAAATCAAAATATAATTTTATATATTTTTTCTTATTTTGTATCATTTCAAATTTGTTATGGTGGCTTTAGAAGAAAAAAAACAAAATCATATATTTTCTGTTATAGAATGGTATTCAGTATCATTCTGCCTCCATATTAAATTAATGTTCGAAGCATGTCTAAACAATTTTTGTTTTGTTTTTGTTTTTTTGTTATAGTAGTCAGTTATGTCTTTAATTTAATGTGCCATTTAATTTAATATTTGTATTAAATTATTATATTTCTTGTTTACTTTGTATGTTTATTGGAATATTAAATAAAACATTGCTAAAAGATGTTTTAAGATCCGTCGATGTTTATTTGATTGTTTTCTATTAAGAATTTAAAAGATATTGGAATACTTTCGTTTAGATAAGTTTTTAGATTTTGATAAAATTTTACTGTAGAAAAATTGTAAACATTAAAATTAATATTGAAGGCGTATAGGATTTTTTTGTCTGTAAATTGTAACATTTTTAATGGCTAAAAATTTTTACAATACTATTTAACATATTATAACACAATTATAATGGATAATAATACGATCATAATTTATTATATAAGGATCATAATGGATTATAATACGATTATAATGGATTATAGCACGATTATAATGGATTATAATACCATTATAATGGATTATTAAGCGATTATAATGGATTATAATATATTATAATGGATTATAATATATTATAATGGATTATAATATATTATAATACAATCATAATGGATTATAATGAATTAAAAAAGATTTTAATAAGACTATAACGAATTATAATTTGATTTTTATGGACTTAATATCATCTATTAGAAATTATAATTGATGTGATCCATGTATAGATTAAAAAGGATATAATTTATTATAATACGATTAAAATAGATTATAATACGATTATAATGGGTTATAATACGATTATAATGGACTGTAATACGATTATAATGGATTATAGTACGATTATAACGGATTATAATACGATTATAATGGATTGTACTAGAACATAATATATTATAATACGATAATAATGCATCATAATGAATTAAAAAAGATTTTAATACAACTATAATGAATTATAATTTGATTTTAATGGACTTAATATAATTTATTAGAAAATATAATTGATGTGATCCATGTATAGATTAAAAGCATAATGGTTAAATGCGTTTTTTAAAAAAATAATTATTTATTGTGGTTATAATGGATTATAATATATTATAATACGATTATAATGGATTATAATACAATTATAATAGATTATAATGAATTTAACAAGTTTTTAATGAATTATAATTTGATTATTATGGACTAAATATCGTTTATTAGAAGTTTTAATTGATGTAATCCATGTAAAAATTTTTATTGTGGTTATAGTGGATTATAATATATTATAATACGATTATAATATATTAAAATACGATTATAATGGATTATAATGAATTAAAAAATATTTTAATACGACTGTAATGAATTATAATTTGATTATTATGGACTTTATTTCGTTTATTAGAAATTATAATTAATGTGATCCATGTATAGATTTAAAAAGGATAATGATAAAATCCGTTTTTAAAAAACCATAAGTTTTTATAGTGGTACTATTATAATGAAGTGTAGTGAGATTATATTAACGTATAACACGATTATATTGTACGATTATACTCTATAGTAATGAATTGTAATATATAATAATTATGATAATGGATTATAATGGATTATAATTCAATTATAACTTATCTATAATGGATTATAATGGATAATAATTCGATTCTAACGGATTAAAATGCTATAAATATTATAAACAATTTAAATATATTATATATAAACCGAAAGATTTATATACGATAAATTACAAGCTATTTTGAGACTAGTATTATATGATTTTAATTTATTATAATACGCTTAGCATATACTATAATGCGATCATATTGGTATAATACGATCTTAATGTTATAATACGATTATAACGAATTATAATACGATTATAACGATTTATAATACGATTATAACAAATTATAATACGATTATAATGAATTATAATACGATTATAATGAATTAATATACGATTATAATGAATTTTAATACTATTACAATGAATTATAATATTTTTAAAATGGATTAGAATACCATAAGATATAAATTATTTCTATTATAATATAATTATATAATAAGAAAAAATCGTTTAAAACTCCAAATGGTTTATAAGTTTCTATAGTTTATTAACCTTTTTTAAAAATATTTAAAATGTTTAAACTAATTTCGATAATTCTCCTTTTATAAATTAACCTTAAAATTACTTTACGCTAACACCTGATTTAGCAATTTGTATCAGTTATAAACAAAAGCTACTACTACGATATATAATTAATTATGTTTTTTTTTTATTATTATTATTATTTTTTGAAAAGCCCACTTTATTTGAACCTGTTTAACTTTGATTTTTTTATTGTTTTTCTTAATATTTCTACAAGTGCTACCCATATTACCAGCACTAATATTCATTTATAACTAATAACCCTATTATGACCAAAGGCTAAAATGAAAAAAATATAGATGAAAACAAATTATAGCCTAAGGCCATAAACAAAAGATGGAAAGAAGACCAAAAAACTATAACATTTTTTTTTTTTTTTTTTTAAATATCCCTATTAATATTATAAATCTGATTGTTGGTTTGTCTGTCTGTCTGTCTGTCTTTCTGTCTGTCTGTCTGTCTGTTCCGCAATAAGTACAGAACGGCTTAACCGATTTTCATGAAATTTTCACCACAGATAGTACTAACCGAGGCAGGAAATATAGGCCATAAGCGAACGCGATCGGACAAAGGGGCGTAAAATGCCACGCCCCTTTGTAGCATGCTAAAGCTATATCTGCCTGTCAGACAATAACGGAAAAACGGCTGAACCGATTTTCATGAAATTTTCACCACAGATAGTACTAACCAAAGCGGTAACAATAGGCCATAAGCGACCGCGATCGGAAAAAGGGGCGTAAAATGCCACGCCCCTTTGTACCATGCTAAAGCTATATCTAACTGTCCGGCAATAACGGAACAACGGCTGAACCGATTTTCATGAAATTTTCACCACAGATAGTACTAACCGAGGCGGGAACTATAGGCCATAAGCGAACGCGATCGGACAAAGGGGCGTAAAATGCCACGCCCCTTTGTACCATGCTAAAGCTATATCTGCCTGTCAGACAATAACGGAAAAACGGCTGAACCGATTTTCATGAAATTTTCACCACAGATAGTACTAACCAAAGCGGTAACAATAGGACATAAGCGACCGCGATCGGAAAAAGGGGCGTAAAATGCCACGCCCCTTTGTACCATGCTAAAGCTATATCTGCCTGTCCGGCAATAACGGAACAACGGCTGAACCGATTTTCATGGAATTTTCACCACAGATAGTACTAACCGAGGCGGGAACTATAGGCCATAAGCGACCGCGATCGGACAAAGGGGCGTAAAATGTCACGCCCCTTTGTACCATGCTAAAGCTATATCAGCCTGTCAGACAATAATGGTAAAACGGCTGAATCGATTTTCATGAAATTTTCACCACGGATAGTACTAACCGAGGCGGGAACTATAGGCCATAAGCGACCGCGATCGGACAAAGGGGCGTAAAATGTCACGCCCCTTTGTACCATGCTAAAGCTATATCAGCCTGTCAGACAATAATGGTAAAACGGCTGAATCGAATTTCATGAAATTTTCACCACGGATAGTACGAACCGAGGCGGGAACTATAGGCCATAAGCGACCGCGATCGGAAAAAGGGGCGTAAAATGCCACGCCCCTTTGTACCATGCTAATGCTATATCTGCCTGTCCTGCAATAACGGAAAAACGGCTGAACCGTTTTTTATGAAATTTTCACCACAGATAATACAAACCGAGGCGGGAACTATAGGTCAGAAAAATCCGCAATCGGAAAAATGGGCGTAAAATGCCACGCCCCTTTGTACCAATCAGAAACTATGTCTGCCTGTTCCGCAATCACTGAAAAGTGATTTAACCGATTTCACTGAAATTTTTAAAACAGATACTACTAACCGAGGCGAAAACTATGAGCCACAATAAAGGGCGATCGAAAAAAGGGGCGTAAAATGCCACGCCCCTTTTTGTTACACTGAAAGCTATTTCTGCCTTTTGCGCAATTACGCTTAAACAGTTAACTTGATTTTTATGAAATTTTCACCACAGATAGTATTAACCGAAACGAAAAGTATGATCCACAATAGAGGGCGATCAAAGAAAGGGGGCGTAAAAAGTCACGCCCCTTTTTACTATACTGAAAGTTTTTTCTGCATGTTCCGTAATCATGCTTAAACAACCATACCGATTTAAAAAAATAAATAAAATAGCACGCCCCTTTTTATTCAATTGAATGCTATTTGTGTCTGTTCCGTAATCTAGCATAAACTGCTAAACCGATTAGAATGAAATTTTTACCACAGATAGTAAGTATTTACCGAGGCGGGAACTAAAGATTAAATTAGAGCGCGTTTGGACAAAGGGAGCGTAAATTGACACGAGCCTTTATACTATACTGAAATTGTTTCTGCCTATTCCTTAATAACGATTAAACGACTAAACCGATTTTAACAAAACTTTTTCCATCACATGAGACCAAAATTGAACTAGATGCGTTAAATGCCACACCCACTTGAACTATTGTGAAAGTTATGTCTTTATTGAAGTTTTCACCACATAAAGTGCTAACCGAGGAGGGAACTATATGTTCCTTTTAAAAGACATTTAAGAAATACATTAATTTTGGGGTGGGGCGATTATTCGTTTTTTCTATTTCGCTTTTCGTCGGGGTCGTAACAGTTGCCTTTTATGGTCAATATTAACTCACAAAAGTATTGCACCTGCTGGGCAATGTCTTTGGGTTCCTTTTTTGATTTGAAATCGGGAAGTTCCAAACAACGTGCAAAAAAACGTTTTGATTTTTTTTGTTAAAAAAAACGTTTTTGATTTTTTTTTTGTTAAAAAAGGTTTTTATGATGGTCGAATAACTTTTTTTGAACGGCCCGCATCACACACTCCACCCAACCAAGAAGGTTTGTTCCCATGACGGAAGAACACGTACACACAATGTTCCCGACGCTAAGCGAAGTCGAAAAAAATCGACCAAACCTCAGGAATAGGTTTATATTCACCAGTGAAAAGTCATGAAGCAGTAGATAAACTGACTAATAAAAAAACTCATTCATTATATAATATTTTTTTCAACCCGGGCAACGCCGGGTGCAAAACAGCTAGTAATACTATAAAATTTTTAAAACATTAATAAAACGGTTTAAGCTTCAATTACAAAATGTGCGTAACTAATTTATAATTTCATTGTTATAAACTATGATAAAAATGAACAGAAAATATAAATCGCAAAAAATATATAATTCTGACTCATCCTTAGTTAAGGCTTCACAAAATATTGCCAACTCATTTTTAGATTCCACAGCTATTCAACGCAAAACCAATAGTCCAGCCTCCTGCCATATATAGAAAATACAGAATTTCATTTTTTTAACAGTGATCTTCATTGTTAAACATTGAACTTTTATTAAGAAAAAAAAACTAAATCAGTTATTATTTTCTAAGATTAAGTTTAATATATTTTTTTTTTTGCATAATCATCTAATACGCATGTAATTTTGTATTGATTGACTGCATTTTTATAATCATTGAATAGCTTAAAGAAGAATAATAAAAAAAACATTGAATGAAGATCATAGTCATAAAGACAGACAGATGGACGGACACAGAATAGGGGATATGTTAAAGACTTAATCCGCAAATTTTTTAAGTTGGCAGATTTTGGAAGATTATTCTGAGATTTTTTTTAAAGAAACGTTTATTCATAGTTTTTACAGTTATTTTTATTTTTGTTATTTTCTATACGATTTTCCAATGACTATATGATTTAAACTAGCTCGCCCGCCGGAACTTCGTTACCGGTTATGTTAAATACCGGATAATAGAAGGATTAGGATTACCGTACCGATTTCAAAAAATGACTAATATGTAGTCTTTGTTTTATTTAAGTGTGGACGTTTAAGTCTTTCATAAAATAATATTTCATTGAATAACTTAAACAATAAAATTTGAATAATTTCGGGGGTACGTTGTCATGCACGTTCCGGTGAAAAGGATTTTGACAATTTTCGAGCCCTTATATGGGGATTTTGGATCTTGAGTGAATAATTATTTCAGTGAAAAAAAAATAAAAATTGGAATAAAAAATATTTTGGGTAAAAAAACATATAGAGAGAAAAAATATGGAGTTAAAAAGTTTAATACGAAAAATTTTAGTAAAAAGTATCATTCTATGTTGTTACCCGCTCTATTCCATTTCGTTCCCCTTTTTACTCCATTTCATTTCCAATTCAATCTCCATGCAAGTTTCATTCCTCTCCATATAATATGCGTTACAGAAATAAAAAGTGCTGTTGTATTTATCTTATAGATATAAAAATACCGTTTTACACCACTTGTACCAATTTATGTACCCCTATTTACCTTTTCCATCTCTTGGGTGTTATTTCGGCTGGAGGATACTGCACGTCAAATTTTTAGTTTCTAGGCTTTAATAGTTAGATAGGTACAAATAACCATTTGCCACCTTTTCCACTTAAAATTAAATTTTCCAAAAACCTTTATTTCAACCGTTATTTCAAGAAATATAAGAAGTACCAAACTTACACTTTTTTATGCCCTTTACGACTCTTAGAAACAGAATTTCCAAAAAGTACTTTTTCCAAAATATTTTTTCACTAAAGAATACAGCATTCAAATTTTCACTGCCTAGGATCATTATTTCAAGAAGTATAAAAAGTTTAAAAAAACACTTTTCTACACCCCTAGAAACGGAATCTTTTAAAAATACTTTAGCATAGCAGTGTGTTTTTTTTATACCGAAGGACCCCACATTCCAAAATTCAAGCTTCTAAAACAATTATTATAGGAAAAAAACCCCGTTAGAAATGGAATTTCCAAAAAGTACTTTTTCCAGTATGTTTTTTCTTCACCAAAGGATCCTACATTACAAATTGCAATTATCTAGAATATTATTTCACCAAATACTAAAAGTACAAAAAGTATACTTTTTAACCCCGTTAAGAAACGGAATTTCCAAAAAATACTTTCCCAAAATTCTGGGTTTCACCGAAGAATTTTACATCCAAAATTTTAAGTTTCAAGAACCATTACGTTAGAAAATATCAAAATTACCGGAAGTACACTTTTTTAGCCATTTTACCCTACTAAGAAGCGAAATTTCCAAAAAGTATTTTTTCCAGAATGTTTTTTAACCGAATGATCCTACATTACAAATTTCAAGATTCTAGGGCCATTACTACCGGAAATTAGAACGTACTTAGAACGTTTAAATTTTTACCCGTTCCACCCTAAGAAAAGCAAATTTCAAAAAATTACTTCAAGTTTAAAAAAGGTACTTTTTATAAAAGGTACTTTTTATAAAAGGTACTTTTTATAAAAGGTACATTTTATAAAAGGTACTTTTTATAAAAGGTACTTTTTATAAAAGGTACTTTTTATAAAAGGTACTTTTTATAAAAGGTACTTTTTATAAAAGGTACTTTTTATAAAAGGTACTTTTTATAAAAGGTACTTTTTATAAAAGGTACTTTTTATAAAAGGTACTTTTTATAAAAGGTACTTTTTATAAAAGGTACTTTTTATAAAAGGTACTTTTTATAAAAGGTACTTTTTATAAAAGGTACTTTTTATAAAAGGTACTTTTTATTAAAGCTCCTTTTTATAAAAGGTACATTTTATAAAAGGTTCCCCCTAAGAAACGCATTTTCCAAAAAGTACTTTTCCAGAATGTTTTTTTCAGCAAAGGATGCTACATTCCAAATTTCAAGTTTCTATGGCCACAATTTTAAGAAATAAAAAAAAGTACCAAAAGTACACTTTTTACCTCTTTTATCCCCCTTAGACTCAAAATTTTCAAAAACTACCTTTCCATATTATTTTTTTAGCAAAGGATCCTACATTCCAAATTTCAAGTTTGTATAACCATTATTTCAGTAAATAAGAAAAGAACCAAAAGTACACTTTTTTACCCATTTTACCCCCGTAGTATCAACATTGGCCTAAAATCCAGCCATAGTGGATCTTTTTCTCATGAGGTGAACCTACATTGAAAATTTAAAGTTTATTGGACTATTATTTAAGGAAATATAAAAGGTACCAAAAGCACAGTCCAAACAGTCCAAATTTCAAGTCTCTAAGACCATTATTTAAGGAAATATAAAAGGTACCAAAAGTACACTTTTTTACCCATTTTACCCCCTTAGAATCAACATTGGCAAAAACCCAACCCTAGTGGACCTATTTTCCGGGAGATGAATCTACATTCCAAATTTCAAGTTTCTAAGACCATTACTCAATGAAATATAAATGGAACCAAAAGTACAGTTTTTTACCCTTTTTACCCCCTTAGAATCAACACTGGCAAAAATCCGGTCTTACTGGATCTATATTCCAGGATGTGAACATACAGTCCAAATTTCAAGTCTCTATGACCATTATTTCAGGAGATATAAAAAGTACCAAAAGTACAGTTTTTTACCCTTTTTACCCTCTTAGAATCAACACTGGCAAAAGTCCAGCCTTAGTGGATCTATGTTCAGGGAGGTTAACATACAGTCCAAATTTCAAGTCTCTATGACCATTATTTCGAGAGATATAAAAAGTACCAAAAGTACGGTTTTTTACCCTTTTTACCCCCTTAGAATCAACACTGGCAAAAATCCAGCCTTAGTGGATCTATATTCCGGGAGGTGAACCTACAGTCCAAATTTCAAGTCTCTAGCTTCAGCGGTTTGGGCTGGGCGATGATGAATCAGTCAGTCAGTCAGTCACTCACTCACCCAACTCTTTTATATATATAGATGAATAAAAATAGGATTATAATGGATTATAATACGATTTTGATGGATTATAATGCAATTATAATGGATTATAATGCAATTATAATGGATTATAATGCAATTATAATGAATTGAAATGGGGAATAAAACGATTTTATGGGATTAAATTACGATTTTAATGGATTATAATACAATTTTAATGGATTAAGTATTTTACGATCTGGAATGTACGAACTTTATATCAGGCTGGTAAACTAGAACTGCTGGCGGCTGAAGCTGAACGTCTACATCTCGATATTGTAGGATTAAGCGAAACTAGATGGAACGGTAGTGGTGAGCACAAAGACTCTAAAGGTAATACGATACTCTGGATTACCTAATGATAACGACCGACATATAAGAGGAGTCGGTATATATATACGAAAAACATTAGTAAAATCTCTGTTATCTTGGAAAGCAGTATCAGAACGCATCATTATAGCTCGATTTAAATCGCAATACAAAAATATGACCCTGGTGCAAGTCTACGCACCCACTGATGACAGCGATATAAACGATAAAGAAAGCTTCTATAGCCAACTGGATGGTACGCTCCAAGAAGTGTCGACGAATGACGTAATTTTGATGATGGGAGACTTCAATGCACAATTAGGCTCGGACAATACCAACTTTGAAAACATAATTGGTAAAAATGGAATTGGTACTCGCACAGAAAATGGCGAACTAATGCTTGAACTATGCAGCAATCACGACTTAAAGATATGCGGTACTGTATTTCCACATAAGCTTAACCATAAAATTACTTGGGTATCAAACGCTGGCAATGCTGAAAATCAGATTGACCATATATGTGTTTCTCGAAGCTGTTTTAACATTGTGTGCGATGTCAGAAACAAACGCAGTGCAGATATAGGCAGTGACCACCATCTTATAATAGCAGAAATCAAACTTCAACTATATTCTAGGAAGAATAACAACAACTGTCCCAATAGAAGATATGACATTTCTAAGCTCAACGATGTAAATATCAGAAATTCTGTCAACGAAAAAGTAAGTCAAATTTCAACTTTTAACCAACCTATTAATATTAAAGATAGCTGGGCCCTATTAAAACAACAACTTCATAATATCTGCAAGGAAACTCTAGGATTCGTCAAACATCCAAATTCGGAATGGATATCAAACGACACATGGTGCTTGATAACAGAGCGTAGGAACGTAAAAGATAAAGTCAATTCCAGTCATGATCAACAACATAAGGCATCACTTCAAGCATCATACAACAAACTAAGTAAACAAATAAAGAAAAAAGTCAAGCAAGACAAACAAAAGTTTTTCGATAACCTAGGAGACGAAGCTCAAACAGCTGCAGCAAAAGGGGATCTACGAGAACTATACAAGATCATACGGAAAATCGGCGGACGGAAAAACAATAATAGTGTGCCTGTAGAAGACGAATCTGGTGAGTTGGTGACAACTAAGGAAGAACAACTGCAAGTTTGGAGAAGACACTTTGAGAGGACCCTTAACGTTATACACGAAGAAAGTAATGTTCCTTTGGAAATTCGCAGCCATCGTAATCTTAATATACACATTGACTCTGACCCACCGAACATCGAAGAGATATGTGTGGCCATAAAGTCTCTCAAATGTGGTAGAGCAGTCGGAAGCGATGGAATTCCAGCAGAATTTTTTAAAGCCTGTCCTGAAGTCCTTGCTTCAATACTCTCCCCTCTTTTTCAAAAAATATGGGCAAATGAAGAAATTCCCCTAGATTGGAAAGAATCTGTTATTGTCAAAATTCCCAAAAAGGGTAGCAAGACTAATTGTAGTAACTGGCGAGGTATATCCATATTACCTGCTTTAACTAAAATTATGAACAACATAATATTAAATCGTATAGCAACTTCACTCAATAGTCTTATAAGAGAAAACCAAGCTGGTTTTCGGCCCGACTATTCATGCCTTGATCACATCAACACCATGAGAATTATTATAGAACAATCGGCCGAATATAACTCCCCATTATTCATGGCATTCGTGGACTTTGAAAAAGCGTTCGATTCTTTGAAAAGAGATGTAATATGGACTGCATTAGAATCGAGAGGTATACCCAATAAGGTGATAAACATAATAAAAAAGTTCTACGAAGATGCAACAAGCAGAGTGCTCCACGAGGGACAACTTAGTGCTCCATTTCACACTATATCTGGTGTAAAACAGGGTTGTGCATTATCTCCCCTTCTTTTTATTACAAGTCTTGATCTGATATTTGAAGCAATCATAACAATGCCTCCGGTTTAAATTGGCGTATAAATGATAGACTTTGCGACCTTGCATACGCTGATGATGTCGTACTCCTCTCAAACAGTCACAGAGACATGCAAAGTATGATCAATACGATGAACAGAGAGTCCGCCAAGTTAGGCCTTAATATAAACACCAGGAAAACCAAGTCTATGAGAGTTAACGTAAATAACCTCAATTCTTTCGTCATCAATAACGAAGAAATGGAAGACGTCGATTCTTTTGAATACCTAGGAAGTAAACTTACACCCGATAGTGGTACAGTGACTGACGTTAACAGCCGAATACAAAAAGCTAACGGCGCATTTGCTTCTCTTAATCGTGTCTGGAGAGCAAACACTATTACTCGTCACACTAAAATAAAAATATTCAATGCATGTGTAAAATCTGTTCTGCTATATGGAATCGAGTCCTGGCATGTTACTGACGTCATAACTAACAAACTGCAGACTTTTACTAATCGATGCTTACGGCGCATTCTGGGAATTTTTTGGCCTAATACAATCTCTAATGTTCGACTATGGCAGCTCACACATCAGCAAAACATTCAAGCCGACATAAAGAAAAGAAAATATCGTTGGCTTGGTCATACTCTCCGTAAAGATGCAAACAACATCGCGCATTCAGCAATAGAGTGGAATCCTCAAGGAACCAGATCTAGAGGCAGGCCTAGAACAACATGGCGAAGGACGATATTGAAAGAGACATCCAAGTCGTTTAACGAGTTAAGATATATGGCAAGACGTAGAGATATTTGGAAAACTTATGTAGATAGACTAAGTTCTTAATATATTGTAAAATATGTAGATTAAGAACATGTCATAATAATAATAAATAATTTTACGATTTAAATGGATTATAATACAATTTTAATGGATTATAATGCAGTTATAATGGATTATAATGCAATTATAATGGACTATAATGCAATTATAATGGATTATACTGCAATTATAATGGATTATATTACAATTATAAGGGATTATAATACTACTAAAATAGGGAATAATACGATTATTAGTAGTTTATAATGGAAAATACAAGACGAAACGAGTATAATGGATAAAAAACTACTATTACGGAAATAATAAAGGAATGAAATATTATATAATTAAAATGGATAAAAAATACTATTGTAATAGATTAAAATAGGATTTTATTGGATTATAATGGATAATAGTGAAATTATAACGGATCAATTAACTATTTCAATGGGAAATAACACGATTCTAAGGGTTTATAATGGAAAAATACATGATTAAAACGATTGTAATGGATCACAAAACTATTATAATGGAATAATATATGATCAATACGATTATAATGGATCAATAATACGATTTTAGTGGATTTAATGGAGACCAAGATTAATACAAATTAAAAGGAATAGAATGGATCAAAATACTATTATAATGGATTATAATACGATTATATTGGATTATAACTCAAAAACAATAACGAATAATACGATTATAACGGATTATAATAGAATAGTGCATGATTAAAACTAATATACTGGATCAAAATACGTTATAATGGGTATAATACGATCATAATGAATTATAATGGACCAATAATACGTTTATAATGGATTCTAATCGACTGTTATGAATTCTACTACAATTATTATGGATTATAGTACGACTATGTTGAAAAATAATGCGGTTATTATGGAATATAATGGAATAGTATATGATTAAAACGAATATTATAGATCAAAATACGATTATAATGGATTATAATGTATTACAATGGATCATAAAACGATTAAAATGGATTATAATGGATTAAAAGGGACTATAATGGATAATAATGTAATACGATTATAATGGACTATAAAAAATAATAAAAAAGAAAAATACGATTATAACGTATTATAATATAAAAGTATATGATTAAAAGTAATATACTGGATCACAATACGATTATAATGGTTCATAATACGATTATAATGGATTATAATACGATTATAATGGATTATAATGGATCAATAATACGATTATAATGGTATAACAATGGATTGTAATCGATTATATCAAATTCTACTACGATTATAATAGATTATATTGACAAATAATGCGATTATTATGGAATATAACGGAATAGTATATGATTGAAACTAATATAATGGATCAAAATACGATTATAACGGATTATAATGTATTATAATAAATTGTAATACGATTATAATGGATTATAATACGAATATAACAAAGAACAATACGATTATAATGGAGTATATTGTAACATTATATGAATAAAACGAATATATTGCCCTATAATGGATTAAAATACAGTTGTAATAAATTATAATCCGATTATAATGGATTATAATACAATCATAATGGATTATAATGGGTCAGCATGCGATTATAATGAATTATAGTACAATTATATTGGATTTTAATGGGCAACAATGCAAAATAACGGAATAAAAAGAAAACTCATGCGATTATAATGTATTAAAATGGATTATAATACTAATACGCTTATATAAAACATTTTAGTAGAATTAAAATGGAGTATAATCCAATAATATTGGATTATAATGCGTTATTAAATAGTTTTACTAAATCTAAATACGATTATAAATAATAAGAACACGATTTTAATGGGTTTTAACACGATTATAATGAATTATAACAAGATTATAATGAGTTATAATAAATCACAATATGATTATAAAGAATCAAAACACGATTATAATGGTTTATAATACGATTATAATGATTTTTAACACGATTATAATGAATTATAACACTATTAAAATGAATTATTTTATTATTATTTTAATATGGCCTCAACTTGTTTACAATTTTCCCTTTATTTATTGTTATTAACTACAATCTATTCATTGGTATCATTGAATTTTTTCCCATCATTTGATAAGTTATAATTTAAATGCTCTCTCTGCAGGGCAGGTTAATTAAAAATCGATTTACTTTGTATTCTTTGTTATTCAAAAACTTTGCATTGATTTTATTATAATTGTATTTAATTTTTAGTTTCGCATATGTTTGTTATTAAAGATTTTTTTTCATAGATTTTTGATATAAAGCATTAAAAGTAAAAGTTAATTTTGCACATTTATTAGTGACTTAACGTTTTTTTTGTGTGTTTATATCAAACACTTGAACTATATTGTTTATTAATAGATATAATGTATAATTATAAAAAAAAGTGTGGGAAAATTTTTTTAAAAAATTTAATTTGATTGGAAATGTTTGAAGCTTTTGAAATGTGGTGTTACCGCAGACTTCTAAAAATATCATGGGTAGATCGAGTTTCGAACGAAGATGTTCTAAGAAGAATGAATACCGAACGCGAGTTATTGAAGTCCATTAAACGACGAAAAACTGCTTATTTTGGACACATTGTTCGTGGAGAAAAATATGAAATATTACAATTAATATTGGAAGGCCGAATAGAAGGAAGAAGAGGCATGGGAAGAAAGCAAATGTCATGGCTGCGTAACATTAGACATTGGACGGGTCTGCGGACTATAGGAGATCTCATACACACTGCAAGAAGCCGAGAAGATTTTTGTAGAATAGTTAATAATATAACATAAAAGCATCATTAGTATAAATATAAACAAACTAAATTATTGTCAAATATATATTTTGTAATCAATTTGCATGTAATCACTTATATCCAGTAATGGATTGGTAATAAAAGAAGAAGAAGGAAATGTTTGGTAAGAAAAAAAAAAAAAATAGATAAATCTATTTTTTGGGCAATAGCTATTATTGGTATTTTAAGATGTTATTTTTATCTATTATTTGAACTAAAACAAGACAAAATTTTTTCAGAAGAAAAAACGACTTCGGACTTAGATTTTGAAGGTGGTTTGAATAGGCTAGGAAAGTCCTTATTTTATAGATACAAAAGACTGAAAAAAACTATATTTTTTGAGCATGTTATTAGATCTTTAGAAAGGAGTCCCAAATAATTTGATTTTATTATTGAAATTTTGTAATGAGCTGCTAGAGGATGTATTACTCATAGAAAAACAAAAGACTTAAGACACAAACTTTTTCTAATTTTAATATTGATTTCTATGAACAATTCTAAAAATGATTGTTTTTATTCAGAAATAATAAGTTTTGCTGTACATTAAGAAATCTAAACAACAAAAGTTGACAACTCAGGCTAAATCGAGATCTCGACAGCTTTCGGAAGAGCCACCCTTCCTTCGTCAGCACTCTTCGGTCTGTCCCACTTAAAGTTCGTCAGATTAAAATTCTTGTTAAATAAGTATAATGAGACCGTTTTCATATAAAAAAAATTAGAACTATTTAAAAAATTACTCACCTTACAACCTTCACATGTAAAGGCACCAAAATGAAAACCAGCCGCTGGTTCGCCGCATACTTTGCACAGCTGGTTCATCTAAAACAAAAAATATAAGTAAAATAAATATTAATTTAGATTATAAATTTATTAAAATCTACATAAAAATCATCACAGTATAATAGATAATTGGATTTTAAAGTTTATACAAAAAGTTTTGTTATACAAAAATTAACTTTACATATTTTTTTGCAATTTTTATAAAAAAAAATAAACTAGAAGCTTGTAAATATGAATGCAATAAAAATTTAACAATTGAAATTGTTAAAACTAAAAAACAAATAAGTTATATAGTAAACTAGACTGTAAAAAGACATAGATGAAGTATTCTTATGTAGTTATTTTACAGTGGCAGTGCAAAATGCCCATAGGACTTTTTGCAGACCAGTCGACGTTAAGCAGTTTAACATTTTTATGAACTCTGCTTGAAGTTAGCATATAATTTTTTTTTCATGCTGTCATAAAATATTGAGGTCTGCTTTTCTTACACATTTTTTTTTGCGTAATTAAACCAGAAACAAATCTTTGTTAAGTTCTGTTAAGAATATATAAAAGAAAATTTTAAAACTTTAAAGTAGGTGGCGTCAGTTTATACTTTATATTTTTTTTGCCATTAAAAAATTTATGAAATATAACACCACAGGGATGTCTGTAAATAACTGGGTGTAAGTACGCATTGGTTGAAAAATAATAACAAAAATTTGTACATCTATAATATTTTTGTATGGAAAAAAATTTCTTAAAAGAAATTTTTTTTATGGTTTAAACAAAGCAAAAAATAGCATAGAAACCGTTAAATATAAATAAAAAAAATGCCCGCAGGTTTTAAAGAATTTGTCAATATCTAATGTGGCACCTAGTTTATGGCATCGACAGTTATTATGGTGAAAAAGTATATGCTTTGCAGATAATTGTTGAGTTTAAGAAATTTTTTCAGAATCTGAGATTGTTATAGGCGGAAAAGGTTTTACAATGATGTATAATGCTATTAAAATGTGATTATAATGAATTATGTTAAGATTGTTATGGTTTATAATAGATAATAACAAACCGAAATACAATTATAACCGATTATAATACAATTATAATTGATTATAATTGATTATAACACGATTATGATTCATTGTAATTGATTATAATTGATTATAATACGATTATAATTGATTATAATTCGATTATAATTGATTATAACACGATTATAATTCATTATAATTGATTATAATACGATTACAATTGATTATAATACGATTATAATGAATTAGACTACGATTATAATGGATCATAATACGACTGTTATGGGTTATAATACGACTATAATAGATTATAATACGATTCTATTGGATTTTAATCTAATTGTTATGATTTATTCAAATAAAATATTATTAATATTGATAAAATGGAATAATTTGTGAAGTTTAATTATTTTTTAACGCATGATAATGTGATTATAAGAAATTTAAAAACATTTATGGTTTAAAGTATAATTATAATGGCTAATAATACGATTTAAATGGTTTATAATACGAATTTAGTAAATTGCAATTGATTATAATTATTTGTATCTCAATTATAATGGATTATAACGAATCATGTTTCGACTTTAACTTATCATAATTCTATTATAATGGATTATAATTCCATTAGAATGGTATTATAATAGATAGTAATAAAACTATAATTGAATGAACTACGATGAAATGGGTTAAAAATACGATTTATATATTATGATGAGTTATCATTTATTGAAATCATTAAAATTACATTATAATCCAATGTAATCGAATTATAATCTATAATAGTTGTATTATAATTCATTATAATCATAATTTATTCCATTATAATCGTATTATAATCCATTATAATCGTATTATAACCAATTATAATCGAATTATAATCCATTTTAAATGTGTTTTTAATCTTAAAGATTAACTATTGTTTTTGGTTGTTAAATAAGTAATAATAGATCATAATGAATCAAAAAACAATTATAATGGATTATTATGCGATTATAATTGATTATAATATGATTAAAATGGATAAAACTACGATTATAATGAATTATAATAAGACCATAATGGATTGTAATGCGATTATAGTGGATTATAAATAAAATATTATGAATTGTGCAAATAAAATATAACCAATATGTATCAAAAGTATCATTTTATTCGACTTTAGTTCATTTGTAACGCATTATAATATGATTATAGGGTACGATTATAAACGAATTAATTAAACTGTGTTAGATAATAATGATATGTAATTTAAATGTAATGGATTTAAACGACTCATAGTACGATCATAACGAATTATTTTAACAATATTATGGATTATTATTTGTGTATAATGTATTATAATAGATTATAATAAAATTATAATTGATTGAAATACTATTATAATGTATAAAACTTCGATTATAATGGATTATAATACGATTATAATGGATTATAATACGATTAGAATTGATTCAAATCATTATAATTACATTCTAACTTAATCTAAACGTATTTTAATCTATTATAGTCGTATTATAATTAATTTTAATCGTTATTTAACCCATTATAGTCGTACTATTATCAATTATAATCGCATTATAATTCACTATAATTTTATTTTGATTCTGTATAATTTATAATTATTATATGTTTTGTTAAATAAATAATAATAATGAATTATAAAGAATCAAATCACAATTATAATGGATTATAATACGAGTATAATGGAATAGACTGCTATTATAATGGTATAAACTGCAATTATAATGAATTTGAATACGACTCTAAGGGATTATAATATGATCAAATTAGATTATAATAATAATATAATGATTTATTTAAATAAAGTATAGTTAATTTGGAAAAAAATTTACTATAATGTGAGTTATAATTCTTTTGTAAAGCAATATAATATAATTAAGGGGATTTAAAAACAATTATGGATTAATGTATGATTATAACGGATTAGAGTACGATTTAAATTGGTTATAATAAAAATCTATAATATGATTATAAATAAAATCTATTTGAAAGGTCATAATACTTTATATATCAAATATAATGGATTACAACGAATCATATTACCATTATAATGGAACATAATGCGATTATAATGAATTATAATTCTATTATAAAAGATTGTAATTCGCTTATAATGGATTATAAAGGATTATAATTCGATTATAATGGATTATAATGGATTATAATAGATTATAATAGATTCTAGTAAAACTATATTTAATTGAACTACGGTTAAAATGCATTTTAAATCGAATATAAAGGTTTATTCAAATTAAATGGATAAATGGACCACTTTAGTGAATTGAGTGAAATTTTATAATGGCTTATACTACAATTTAAATTGATTATAATACGAATATAATAAATCTTAATAGGTTATAATACTTTATATTTCAAATAATATGAATTACAACGAATCTTATTACCATTATAATGGAATATAATTCGATTATAATAGAATATAATTCGACTATAATGAATTATAATTCGATTATAAAGGATTATTATTTAATTATAACGAATTATAAAGGATAATAATTTGATTATAATGGATTATAATTTAATTATAATGGATTATAATAGATTATAAGAAAACTTTAATTGATTGAACTACGTTTATAATGGATTATAAATCGAATATAAAGACTTATTCAATTAAAATGAATAAAATCATCAGTTTAGTGAATTTATTAAAATTTAAGCAACAAACTTTAAATTTCCGTATACTTTTTAACTTTACCACAAAAACAATATGCAAAATTGGGTAACAAAAACTAATAACAGCAGTATGTAAAGAAAACAATAAACATTAAAATGAAAAGAAAAACAAAATTTTCTTTTTTATAGCTTTTAAACGAAACGTATGAGCATTTGTGCAAAAGGAAAAAACGCATTAGAATAAATTTTTAGTGGCTTCAGTATAAGGTAAAGAATATTTGAAAAGCATTCCCTGCATGTAGTCAGCCATACTTAATACGTATGTTTTACTACTGCTCAGTAAGTAGTTGACTTTTTTTTTATTTAAAATATTTTATAACACTTTGTAGGTTGTTAAATTTTAACCGAATCTTGATTGACCGATATTTATTAAATACAATTTCTGTAGAACATACATTTTTTATTTAAAAAATCGATGATTTGTAGACTTAATTGAGAAATTTTTCAAGATCATAAAAATTAAAAAAAACACTTTTAGAAAAAAGTCTTATTCTGAAAATTGTTTTCTACAGAAAACGTCTCAGGCTCTGAGACATATTTCCTATAAAAAAATTCTTTAGATTTCTCATTTTTTTTTGCAATGTTCTTCTACTTGTAACTTGTGGGAGAGTTGTTAACATATTTTTATTTTATTTATTTTCTTTTTGTATTTCTGCGTAATATATTTTAACTGCGATTTTTGTTCACCAAAGGTTAAATGATGTCTCTGTTTATTAATATTAACAAATATTGAAATAATGTCTTGTAATTTGTTTGCCCTGATGCTATTTAGGAACAGGTGTCCCAACGGCATGTTTGCTAAGTAATCAGCAATAGTTTTTATTGTTTGCTTTTTGCAATGAGTAAATTTGGAATTACTAATTAGTAATTTGAAAATATGGGAAATTCTAAAAAGTTTGTTGCTTAAGTCTTTTGTTTTAAATGGACATTTTTGAAAATTTTTCTATAAGATTTTTTTTAAAAGATACGTTTTTTAGAGAACTATTTATATTAAAAATTCGATAATAAATTATTTATGATTCTGATTACTTTATATTGCTCCAAGTTACTAAATACGTATATCAAAAATTTGGAAAAAGTATTATATCCGTCATGGCGTTTTACTGTGGTACTTTTGAGAGTGATAACCTAAAGGAGAAGTAAATTATATTATTCTTAATCTGAAAAAATTCACTGAATTTGTATTTTTTTTAGTCAAAAGTGCAAATTTTTTTAAGAATATTTGATTTTTTTCTGTTTAAAATCTAATGACTAGGAATTTTCTTTAATAAAGTTTGTGTCTTAAGTCTTTTGTTTACTTTGTTTAACAATTTGCTTATTTCACTGTAAACAAAATAAAAATAATTTTATAAGGAAAACCCTAAAAAAAATTCATTTGCTCCACAAAAAAACATTTCTAAAACGTAGTACCGCCATTTTTTTTTTTGCCAATTTCAAATAGCGATGTCTCGAAAACTGGTAGACCGATTTCAATTATACCCTACACCACTCTGTGGTACAGGGTATAATGGGTTTGCGCTGATGTTTGCAATTACCCAAAATATTGCTTCTAGCTAGACCTTCCTTGAAGTATACCGATCAACTTAGAATTACTTCTGTCTGTCTGTCTGTCCATCCGGTTGACTTCAAAATTGAAACCTTAGCATCTTTTGGCCCCAAGATGGAGTGCGATCTGCCAGAAATTTTAACTTCATCGTTTTGGCATTTATTTGTACTAATCCCGCATAGCCTCCAAGCGCAATTTCTATGAAAGGGCAAGGGAAAAAAATTTTGAGATTTTTTTAAAAACATTTCTAGGACCGCCTTTTTTGCCAATTTCAAATAGCGATGTCTCGAAAACCGAAAACTGCAAAAAAGACTCGCAAGATCTTTGAAAGAGCAAGGGAAAGAAACTTTGAGATTTTTTTAAAAACGGTTTTAGAACATAGGCCCTCACTTTTCGCGAAAAAGCCTGCCTCGCTCCGCCCTATTGCTTAACACACTTGGTACAAGTTTGTGTCTTAAGTCTTTTGTTTTTTGTACCCTTCACTTATTGTTAGTGATAGAGGGTATATATAAGTTTGTCATTCCGTTTGTAACTCATCGAAATATCGGTCTGGGACCCCATAAAGTATATTATTATTGATCAGTGATCGATTATAAGACATTCTAGCGATGTCGTCTGTCGGTCCGTCCCACTGTGGTTCCGATTCCAAAACTAGGTGGACAAAAGTATTTAACCATGATATTTTATGTTTTTGGGGTCGCTGGTTTCAAAAAAATGCTTTAAAAAATTGTGGCTTCAATATTTTTGAAAATACAGTGGGTTTCACTAAAATAGCTTCAACTTAATTGGACTTTTCGCTACAACTGGAAAAAGTTAATTACTTTTTGCTACTTTAGGGCACTAAATTTAAAGGAAGTATTTAAAAATGATATAAAAAAGCTTTTCTGAGCATTACAGTAAAGCCCAGCTATGTCGAATTACTTTTAATGTGTAGTTTTTTTAGAATGTTCAAATTAAATCCTTTTTGTGCTTCTAGAGTTGCGGGAAAGGAAAAATATGTGATGTAACAATTATAGAAAATACTGTAGAGGTATTTGTTGCAAAAATATGTGCAGAAGATCCTGAATATTATAAGCATTTTCTTGAGAGTTATAAATATTGAAGAAAAAATGACTTTTTTAAAAACGCTATAAAAAATGCAGCTGGACGCCGCTGGATGAGATGAAAGATGAAACATTCTCTCTGATAGTTACTCTAAGAGATGTATATAGTGGCTTGCCCGCAACTTGGAGCGGTTTTTTTTGGCAAGCTTTGATATATTGATAATCTAATTTTTTTTTTACTTATGACCCTAACTTCAAAAACCGATATTAAGAAATCGCGAAAAAATTTCGAACCCATGAAAATTTTTTTGATAAGTATATAAACATGGCTACATAAAAAACAATTCACGGCATTCTCCTGCAAATAGTTCACTTGGTATAAGCTACTTAGTTTTGTATTGATTTCCTTAGTTTTTAATTACAAACATTTTCGTGAACAAACATTGATGTTCTAGTGCTGCGGGGACAAAGTTAAACCTCTTATTTAATCAAAATATTTTGCGTCTAGTCTAGGCATGTTGTTAGCTATTTAAAACACCTACCGTTTTTTAATTTAAAGGTTCAAACTTTTGTCCACCTAAATTTGGATTTGGAACCACAGTGCGTCCGTCTGTCCGTTTGTGGAAGACACGATACAATCCAAAATAAAAGAGCTAGACTCCTGAAGTTTGGTAGGAATATGTCTTATGTTATTGGGCTGGTTAAGTTCGAACATGGACAAAATCGGATCAGGGGGGAACTAAACCAACCTCTGAAAAAAACGCCAATTTAATGTCCTACTGATGACGTAGAAGTGGCTTCAGAAACCATGGTCCAGAGTAAATCCACATTTAATTTAATCTTTAGAAGACACAATTTTCTTCTTCAATCAAAAACACAAAAAACAACAAATTAATACACTTGGCTTACGCCGAAAAAATATAATAAATAGAAATACTGCCATTTTTTTTGGTTTTTTGTACTTTTGCTTAGCAAACGAAACATTTTTATATCAGAAAACAGTTCAACGTCCTGCAGTTAGATCCAGATTTATTTGTGTCGGTCAATTTTAGCAAAACTTAATTAACACGTGTTTCGGAATTTGTCAGATTCCATTGTCAAGATTATTTCGCAAAATAAAAATTCTATACTACAACTTCTTGAAAATTATTCTTGAGAATATCATAGTTTTAATTAGTAAAGAAAATAATGACCTCGAGCTAGAATAAAAATACTCAAAATATATTATTTGAAAGGTTAAATAAAAGCAATTTTTATTTTTTAATAAAAATTAATTAGAATTTAAGCAAATTTTTAACTTAAAATTAAAAATATTTATATAGATTTTCTAAATTCGATTTTTATTTTATTATTTCAGAAAAAAAAATCAACGAAACCATTTAGAATTTTTAAATAATAAGGTAAGAATTAAATATAAGTGTGTTTTTTATTACAGTCAATGAATAACAGAGTTTACTATAAGTAACAAACAAATATTCAAGCTCGAGGTCCAGTTTGCGGTAATATGAAAATGAATTTGCCACATAACAATGTTTAGGTCAACTAACAAAAATAATAAGTTTATAAATTTAAAGGAATTTTTTTACAAAGAATTTTTTATCTAATATAAAAAATAAATTAAAAAAAAACAAACAAATATTTAAGCTCGAGGTCCAGTTTACAAATATAATTTACTTTATTTCACCAATATTTCGTTATTCCTCGAATAACATCATCAGGGACAGTATAAAATTCTTATAAGCTAATTTGTTGTATTATCCGACCATCGTTATTGAGTATAATAATGAGGACGGATAAAACAACAACACAATTAACAAATATTCAAGCTCGAGGTCCAGTTTAAAAATATTTTTTATTTTATTACACCAATATTTCGGTATTCCTCGAATAGCATCATCAGGGACAGTATAAAATTCTTATTAGTTAATGTGTTGTTTTATCCGACCATCGTTATTGAGTATAATAATGATGACTGATAAAACAACAACACAATTAACAAATATTCAAGCTCGAGGTCCAGTTTAAAAATATTATTTATTTTATTTCATCAATATTTCGTTATTCCTCGAATAACATCATCAGGGACAGTATAAAATTCTTATTAGTTAATGTGTTGTTTTATCCGACCATCGTTATTGAGAATAATAATGATGATGGATAACGAAATATTGGTGAAATAAAATAAATAATATTTTTAAACTGGACCTCGAGCTTTAATATTTGTTTATTTTTTAAATTAGATAAAAAATTCTTTGTAAAAAAAATTCCTTTAAATTTACTTATTATATTTGTTAGTTGACCTAAACATTGTTATGTGGCAAATTCATTTTCATATTACCGCTACTAAGGCCTGTATAGAAAACTATTTATTTGGCCAACACAATTTTTTATACCTATCTACCAAAGTGAGTATGTGAAATAACCATCATAAAGGCTTACAAAAAAAAAAACTTGGCAAAAAAGAAAAAAAATATATAAATTCACATAAGAGTCAGGCAGGCGTTGGTTGCTTGATTTGCCGGTATGGAACATAAGTATTTATTGTAGTCAAATTTAATAGAAGAAATCATAAAAACCGGTTGCAGATGTTAAAGCCAAATATAATGGAAAAGAAAAAAAAAAAACTAAAATTTCATTTGACTTTTTCATGCGCCTTTAACAGCAGCCAAAAAAACAGCGGGTCATTACACCAATTGTTGTAGATGTCTAAAAAAAAAAATCCTACATATTTATATGAATCTGAATCTTCTGCCAAAGGATTGTAAAAAAAAAAATGTCCGTCTGTTGGAATAGAAAAATGAAAATATTCACACAGTTATGGAATCTTCTGCTTTTTTTTTGTTGGGAGTATAATTTTTTTTCTAATGGTTTAACTACAATTTACCAAACAAATAAACCAATGCAAAGTTTTTTTTTTTCCTTTTTCTTTTAAACAAACCAAACAAAAATTACATTACCAAGGAGAGAGTTCAAATTGTATTGGCCATAACTAAGAAAATTCATTCAATTGCGCCAAGTTCACTTTAATACTTTAGACAACATCTTCTTGATTTTCTTTGGCTGGGTGTTTTTATTTTATTTTTTTTTTGTTTGTTTCATTGATTCTGTCTTAGAAATCAACGTTTTTGACCTACTGACTACTCTTTGTAAAATTTTTTTTTAGCCATTTAGTAAATTTAACACAGAGGAGGGGAAATATAAAAAATACCACAACTAAGCAAAAAAAAATTTTTTGTTAAGCTGAAAACCAGAATTTTCTTCTAACCATGTTGCATTAAGTGTTCTGTAGAAGGCTAAAAAGGCGTTAAGAATTAAACACTTGTTATTACTTTTTTTTTCGCTGTATAAAAGAATTTTTCGTTATGCTAACTGAAGATGACATTAATTTAGAATGTTGTTGATAAATTTAAAAATTTATTGACTTTTTTTGTTGTTGTTGCAGTGTGTTTGTTAATAAAATAAAGGAAATAATTTCTTAAGGAAAATTTAAATCCATTTCATAAAAATTTTCACATGACTTTTGAGGTTGAGAAAGATAAAAAATATATTAACTTTTCAGTAAATCGTTAATGAAGTTTTATGTTAAAAAAAACTTGCTAATAAATAGGATTTTATTGACAAATTTTAGAATTTGACAGTAAAACATTTTTTGTTTAGAAAAATTAAAAAAAAAAACTACTCCGAATTCGGAGTTAGTTTTTCTTATAGAAAAACTTCACTGAATTCGGAGTTAGTTTTTTTTATAGAAAAACTTCACCGAATTCGGAGTTAGTTTTTTTTATAGAAAAACTTCACCGAATTCGGAGTTAGTTTTTTTTATAGAAAAACTTCACCGAATTCGGAGTTAGTTTTTTTTATAGAAAAACTTCACCGAATTCGGAGTTAGTTTTTTTTATAGAAAAACTTCACCGAATTCGGAGTTAGTTTTTTTTATAGAAAAACTTCACCGAATTCGGAGTTAGTTTTTTTATAGAAAAACTTCACCGAATTCGGAGTTAGTTTTTTTTATAGAAAAACTTCACCGAATTCGGAGTTAGTTTTTTTTATAGAAAAACTTCACCGAATTCGGAGTTAGTTTTTTTTATAGAAAAACTTCACCGAATTCGGAGTTAGTTTTTTTTATAGAAAAACTTCACCGAATTCGGAGTTAGTTTTTTTTATAGAAAAACTTCACCGAATTCGGAGTTAGTTTTTTTTATAGAAAAACTTCATCGAATTCGGAGTTAGTTTTTTTTAAAGAAAAACTTCACCGAATTCGGAGTTAGTTTTTTTTATAGAAAAACTTCACCGACTTCGGAGTTAGTTTTTCTTATAGAAAAACTTCACCGAATTCGGAGTTAGTTTTTCTTATAGAAAAACTTCACCGAATTCGGAGTTAGTTTTTCTTATAGAAAAACTTCACCGAATTCGGAGTTAGTTTTTCTTATAGAAAAACTTCACCGAATTCGGAGTTAGTTTTTCTTATAGAAAAACTTCACCGAATTCGGAGTTAGTTTTTCTTATAGAAAAACTTCACCGAATTCGGAGTTAGTTTTTCTTATAGAAAAACTTCACCGAATTCGGAGTTAGTTTTTCTTATAGAAAAACTTCACCGAATTCGGAGTTAGTTTTTCTTATAGAAAAACTTCACCGAATTCGGAGTTAGTTTTTCTTATAGAAAAACTTCACCGAATTCGGAGTTAGTTTTTCTTATAGAAAAACTTCACCGAATTCGGAGTTAGTTTTTCTTATAGAAAAACTTCACCGAATTCGGAGTTAGTTTTTCTTATAGAAAAACTTCACCGAATTCGGAGTTAGTTTTTCTTATAGAAAAACTTCACCGAATTCGGAGTTAGTTTTTCTTATAGAAAAACTTCACCGAATTCGGAGTTAGTTTTTCTTATAGAAAAACTTCACCGAATTCGGAGTTAGTTTTTCTTATAGAAAAACTTCACCGAATTCGGAGTTAGTTTTTCTTATAGAAAAACTTCACCGAATTCGGAGTTAGTTTTTCTTATAGAAAAACTTCACCGAATTCGGAGTTAGTTTTTCTTATAGAAAAACTTCACCGAATTCGGAGTTAGTTTTTCTTATAGAAAAACTTCACCGAATTCGGAGTTAGTTTTTCTTATAGAAAAACTTCACCGAATTCGGAGTTAGTTTTTCTTATAGAAAAACTTCACCGAATTCGGAGTTAGTTTTTCTTATAGAAAAACTTCACCGAATTCGGAGTTAGTTTTTCTTATAGAAAAACTTCACCGAATTCGGAGTTAGTTTTTCTTATAGAAAAACTTCACCGAATTCGGAGTTAGTTTTTCTTATAGAAAAACTTCACCGAATTCGGAGTTAGTTTTTCTTATAGAAAAACTTCACCGAATTCGGAGTTAGTTTTTCTTATAGAAAAACTTCACCGAATTCGGAGTTAGTTTTTCTTATAGAAAAACTTCACCGAATTCGGAGTTAGTTTTTCTTATAGAAAAACTTCACCGAATTCGGAGTTAGTTTTTCTTATAGAAAAACTTCACCGAATTCGGAGTTAGTTTTTCTTATAGAAAAACTTCACCGAATTCGGAGTTAGTTTTTCTTATAGAAAAACTTCACCGAATTCGGAGTTAGTTTTTCTTATAGAAAAACTTCACCGAATTCGGAGTTAGTTTTTCTTATAGAAAAACTTCACCGAATTCGGAGTTAGTTTTTCTTATAGAAAAACTTCACCGAATTCGGAGTTAGTTTTTCTTATAGAAAAACTTCACCGAATTCGGAGTTAGTTTTTCTTATAGAAAAACTTCACCGAATTCGGAGTTAGTTTTTCTTATAGAAAAACTTCACCGAATTCGGAGTTAGTTTTTCTTATAGAAAAACTTCACCGAATTCGGAGTTAGTTTTTCTTATAGAAAAACTTCACCGAATTCGGAGTTAGTTTTTCTTATAGAAAAACTTCACCGAATTCGGAGTTAGTTTTTCTTATAGAAAACTTACTCTGAATTCGGAGTTAGTTTTTCTTATAGAAAAATTTCACCGACTTCGGAGTTAGTTTTTCTTATAGAAAAACTTCACCGAATTCGGAGTTAGTTTTTCTTATAGAAAAACTTCATCGAATTCGGAGTTAGTTTTTCTTATAGAAAAACTTCATCGAATTCGGAGTTAGTTTTTCTTATAGAAAAACTTCACCGAATTCGGAGTTAGTTTTTCTTATAGAAAAACTTCACCGAATTCGGAGTTAGTTTTTCTTATAGAAAAACTTCACCGAATTCGGAGTTAGTTTTTCTTATAGAAAAACTTCACCGAATTCGGAGTTAGTTTTTCTTATAGAAAAACTTCACCGAATTCGGAGTTAGTTTTTCTTATAGAAAAACTTCACCGAATTCGGAGTTAGTTTTTCTTATAGAAAAACTTCACCGAATTCGGAGTTAGTTTTTCTTATAGAAAAACTTCACCGAATTCGGAGTTAGTTTTTCTTATAGAAAAACTTCACCGAATTCGGAGTTAGTTTTTCTTATAGAAAAACTTCACCGAATTCGGAGTTAGTTTTTCTTATAGAAAAACTTCACCGAATTCGGAGTTAGTTTTTCTTATAGAAAAACTTCACCGAATTCGGAGTTAGTTTTTCTTATAGAAAAACTTCACCGAATTCGGAGTTAGTTTTTCTTATAGAAAAACTTCACCGAATTCGGAGTTAGTTTTTCTTATAGAAAAACTTCACCGAATTCGGAGTTAGTTTTTCTTATAGAAAAACTTCACCGAATTCGGAGTTAGTTTTTCTTATAGAAAAACTTCACCGAATTCGGAGTTAGTTTTTCTTATAGAAAAACTTCACCGAATTCGGAGTTAGTTTTTCTTATAGAAAAACTTCACCGAATTCGGAGTTAGTTTTTCTTATAGAAAAACTTCACCGAATTCGGAGTTAGTTTTTCTTATAGAAAAACTTCACCGAATTCGGAGTTAGTTTTTCCCGAGTAAAAATTTTCTGGTCTAATCATATATAATTTGATACAATCTTATATGAGTTAATATGCTTCCGTATAAATTTATATAAAATTGTATCTATCACTTTGATACGGTTGATCCACTTTATATGGTTAGATATTGCTCCATATATGATTAGATTCGTATTTTGGTTTTGCTCATCAAATTATATAAAAATTGATATTATAAGATCAATTTGATCTTATTAGATTTGACCAAATTCAGGATCAAATTGTATCAATTTTTATATTTTTTGATCTAAAGTAATACAATTAGATATTATTTGATACAACCATTTTACGGATCAAATTAGATCTATTCAGTAAAATTAGCATAATATTTTTACTAGGGTTCTTATAGAAAAACTTCACCGAATTCGGAGTTAGTTTTTCTTATAGAAAAACTTCACCGAATTCGGAGTTAGTTTTTCTTATAGAAAAACTTCACCGAATTCGGAGTTAGTTTTTCTTATAGAAAAACTTCACCGAATTCGGAGTTAGTTTTTCTTATAGAAAAACTTCACCGAATTCGGAGTTAGTTTTTCTTATAGAAAAACTTCACCGAATTCGGAGTTAGTTTTTCTTATAGAAAAACTTCACCGAATTCGGAGTTAGTTTTTCTTATAGAAAAATTTCACCGACTTCGGAGTTAGTTTTTCTTATAGAAAAACTTCACCGAATTCGGAGTTAGTTTTTCTTATAGAAAAACTTCATCGAATTCGGAGTTAGTTTTTCTTATAGAAAAACTTTACCGAATTCGGAGTTAGTTTTTCTTATAGAAAAACTTCACCGAATTCGTAGTTAGTTTTTCTTATAGAAAAACTTCACCGAATTCGGAGTTAGTTTTTCTTATAGAAAAACTTCACCGAATTCGGAGTTAGTTTTTCTTATAGAAAAACTTCACCGAATTCGGAGTTAGTTTTTCTTATAGAAAAACTTCATCGAATTCGGAGTTAGTTTTTCTTATAGAAAAACTTCATCGAATTCGGAGTTAGTTTTTCTTATAGAAAAACTTCATCGAATTCGGAGTTAGTTTTTCTTATAGAAAAACTTCACCGAATTCGGAGTTAGTTTTTCTTATAGAAAAACTTCACCGAATTCGGAGTTAGTTTTTCTTATAGAAAAACTTCACCGAATTCGGAGTTAGTTTTTCTTATAGAAAAACTTCACCGAATTCGGAGTTAGTTTTTCTTATAGAAAAACTTCACCGAATTCGGAGTTAGTTTTTCTTATAGAAAAACTTCACCGAATTCGGAGTTAGTTTTTCTTATAGAAAAACTTCACCGAATTCGGAGTTAGTTTTTCTTATAGAAAAACTTCATCGAATTCGGAGTTAGTTTTTCTTATAGAAAAACTTCACCGAATTCGGAGTTAGTTTTTCTTATAGAAAAACTTCACCGAATTCGGAGTTAGTTTTTCTTATAGAAAAACTTCACCGAATTCGGAGTTAGTTTTTCTTATAGAAAAACTTCACCGAATTCGGAGTTAGTTTTTCTTATAGAAAAACTTCACCGAATTCGGAGTTAGTTTTTCTTATAGAAAAACTTCACCGAATTCGGAGTTAGTTTTTCTTATAGAAAAACTTCACCGAATTCGGAGTTAGTTTTTCTTATAGAAAAACTTCACCGAATTCGGAGTTAGTTTTTCTTATAGAAAAACTTCACCGAATTCGGAGTTAGTTTTTCTTATAGAAAAACTTCACCGAATTCGGAGTTAGTTTTTCTTATAGAAAAACTTCACCGAATTCGGAGTTAGTTTTTCTTATAGAAAAACTTCACCGAATTCGGAGTTAGTTTTTCTTATAGAAAAACTTCACCGAATTCGGAGTTAGTTTTTCTTATAGAAAAACTTCACCGAATTCGGAGTTAGTTTTTCTTATAGAAAAACTTCACCGAATTCGGAGTTAGTTTTTCTTATAGAAAAACTTCACCGAATTCGGAGTTAGTTTTTCTTATAGAAAAACTTCACCGAATTCGGAGTTAGTTTTTCTTATAGAAAAACTTCACCGAATTCGGAGTTAGTTTTTCTTATAGAAAAATTTCACCGACTTCGGAGTTAGTTTTTCTTATAGAAAAACTTCACCGAATTCGGAGTTAGTTTTTCTTATAGAAAAACTTTACCGAATTCGGAGTTAGTTTTTCTTATAGAAAAACTTCACCGAATTCGGAGTTAGTTTTTCTTATAGAAAAACTTCACCGAATTCGGAGTTAGTTTTTCTTATAGAAAAACTTCACCGAATTCGGAGTTAGTTTTTCTTATAGAAAAACTTCACCGAATTCGGAGTTAGTTTTTCTTATAGAAAAACTTCACCGAATTCGGAGTTAGTTTTTCTTATAGAAAAACTTCACCGAATTCGGAGTTAGTTTTTCTTATAGAAAAACTTCACCGAATTCGGAGTTAGTTTTTCTTATAGAAAATCTTCACCGAATTCGGAGTTAGTTTTTCTTATAGAAAAACTTCACCGAATTCGGAGTTAGTTTTTCTTATAGAAAAACTTCACCGAATTCGGAGTTAGTTTTTCTTATAGAAAAACTTCACCGAATTCGGAGTTAGTTTTTCTTATAGAAAAACTTCACCGAATTCGGAGTTAGTTTTTCTTATAGAAAAACTTCACCGAATTCGGAGTTAGTTTTTCTTATAGAAAAACTTCACCGAATTCGGAGTTAGTTTTTCTTATAGAAAAACTTCACCGAATTCGGAGTTAGTTTTTCTTATAGAAAAACTTCACCGAATTCGGAGTTAGTTTTTCTTATAGAAAAACTTCACCGAATTCGGAGTTAGTTTTTCTTATAGAAAAACTTCACCGAATTCGGAGTTAGTTTTTCTTATAGAAAAACTTCACCGAATTCGGAGTTAGTTTTTCTTATAGAAAAACTTCACCGAATTCGGAGTTAGTTTTTCTTATAGAAAAACTTCACCGAATTCGGAGTTAGTTTTTCTTATAGAAAAACTTCACCGAATTCGGAGTTAGTTTTTCTTATAGAAAAACTTCACCGAATTCGGAGTTAGTTTTTCTTATAGAAAAACTTCACCGAATTCGGAGTTAGTTTTTCTTATAGAAAAACTTCACCGAATTCGGAGTTAGTTTTTCTTATAGAAAAACTTCACCGAATTCGGAGTTAGTTTTTCTTATAGAAAAACTTCACCGAATTCGGAGTTAGTTTTTCTTATAGAAAAACTTCACCGAATTCGGAGTTAGTTTTTCTTATAGAAAAACTTCACCGAATTCGGAGTTAGTTTTTCTTATAGAAAAACTTCACCGAATTCGGAGTTAGTTTTTCTTATAGAAAAACTTCACCGAATTCGGAGTTAGTTTTTCTTACAGAAAAACTTCACCGAATTCGGAGTTAGTTTTTCTTATAGAAAAACTTCACCGAATTCGGAGTTAGTTTTTCTTATAGAAAAACTTCACCGAATTCGGAGTTAGTTTTTCTTATAGAAAAACTTCACCGAATTCGGAGTTAGTTTTTCTTATAGAAAAACTTCACCGAATTCGGAGTTAGTTTTTCTTATAGAAAAACTTCACCGAATTCGGAGTTAGTTTTTCTTAAAGAAAAACTTCACCGAATTCGGAGTTAGTTTTTCTTATAGAAAAACTTCACCAATTTCGGAGTTTGTTTTTCTTATAGAAAAACTTCACCGAATTCGGAGTTAGTTTTTCTTATAGAAAAACTTCACCGAATTCGGAGTTAGTCTTTCTTATAGAAAAACTTCACCGAATTCGGAGTTAGTTTTTCTTATAGAAAAACTTCACCGAATTCGGAGTTAGTTTTTCTTATAGAAAAACTTCACCGAATTCGGAGTTAGTTTTTCTTATAGAAAAACTTCACCGAATTCGGAGTTAGTTTTTCTTATAGAAAAACTTCACCGAATTCGGAGTTAGTTTTTCTTATAGAAAAACTTCACCGAATTCGGAGTTAGTTTTTCTTATAGAAAAACTTCACCGAATTCGGAGTTAGTTTTTCTTATAGAAAAACTTCACCGAATTCGGAGTTAGTTTTTCTTATAGAAAAACTTCACCGAATTCGGAGTTAGTTTTTCTTATAGAAAAACTTCACCGAATTCGGAGTTAGTTTTTCTTATAGAAAAACTTCACCGAATTCGGAGTTAGTTTTTCTTATAGAAAAACTTCACCGAATTCGGAGTTAGTTTTTCTTATAGAAAAACTTCACCGAATTCGGAGTTAGTTTTTCTTATAGAAAAACTTCACCGAATTCGGAGTTAGTTTTTCTTATAGAAAAACTTCACCGAATTCGGAGTTAGTTTTTCTTATAGAAAAACTTCACCGAATTCGGAGTTAGTTTTTCTTATAGAAAAACTTCACCGAATTCGGAGTTAGTTTTTCTTATAGAAAAACTTCACCGAATTCGGAGTTAGTTTTTCTTATAGAAAAACTTCACCGAATTCGGAGTTAGTTTTTCTTATAGAAAAACTTCACCGAATTCGGAGTTAGTTTTTCTTATAGAAAAACTTCACCGAATTCGGAGTTAGTTTTTCTTATAGAAAAACTTCACCGAATTCGGAGTTAGTTTTTCTTATAGAAAAACTTCACCGAATTCGGAGTTAGTTTTTCTTATAGAAAAACTTCACCGAATTCGGAGTTAGTTTTTCTTATAGAAAAACTTCACCGAATTCGGAGTTAGTTTTTCTTATAGAAAAACTTCACCGAATTCGGAGTTAGTTTTTCTTATAGAAAAACTTCACCGAATTCGGAGTTAGTTTTTCTTATAGAAAAACTTCACCGAATTCGGAGTTAGTTTTTCTTATAGAAAAACTTCACCGAATTCGGAGTTAGTTTTTCTTATAGAAAAACTTCACCGAATTCGGAGTTAGTTTTTCTTATAGAAAAACTTCACCGAATTCGGAGTTAGTTTTTCTTATAGAAAAACTTCACCGAATTCGGAGTTAGTTTTTCTTATAGAAAAACTTCACCGAATTCGGAGTTAGTTTTTCTTATAGAAAAACTTCACCGAATTCGGAGTTAGTTTTTCTTATAGAAAAACTTCACCGAATTCGGAGTTAGTTTTTCTTATAGAAAAACTTCACCGAATTCGGAGTTAGTTTTTCTTATAGAAAAACTTCACCGAATTCGGAGTTAGTTTTTCTTATAGAAAAACTTCACCGAATTCGGAGTTAGTTTTTCTTATAGAAAAACTTCACCGAATTCGGAGTTAGTTTTTCTTATAGAAAAACTTCACCGAATTCGGAGTTAGTTTTTCTTATAGAAAAACTTCACCGAATTCGGAGTTAGTTTTTCTTATAGAAAAACTTCACCGAATTCGGAGTTAGTTTTTCTTATAGAAAAACTTCACCGAATTCGGAGTTAGTTTTTCTTATAGAAAAACTTCACCGAATTCGGAGTTAGTTTTTCTTATAGAAAAACTTCACCGAATTCGGAGTTAGTTTTTCTTATAGAAAAACTTCACCGAATTCGGAGTTAGTTTTTCTTATAGAAAAACTTCACCGAATTCGGAGTTAGTTTTTCTTATAGAAAAACTTCACCGAATTCGGAGTTAGTTTTTCTTATAGAAAAACTTCACCGAATTCGGAGTTAGTTTTTCTTATAGAAAAACTTCACCGAATTCGGAGTTAGTTTTTCTTATAGAAAAACTTCACCGAATTCGGAGTTAGTTTTTCTTATAGAAAAACTTTACCGAATTCGGAGTTAGTTTTTCTTATAGAAAAACTTTACCGAATTCGGAGTTAATTTTTCTTATAGAAAAACTTTACCGAATTCGGAGTTAGTTTTTCTTATAGAAAAACTTTACCGAATTCGGAGTTAGTCTTTCTTATAGAAAAACTTTACCGAATTCGGAGTTAGTTTTTCTTATAGAAAACTTACTCTGAATTCGGAGTTAGTTTTTCTTATAGAAAACTTACTCTGAATTCGGAGTTAGTTTTTCTTATAGAAAAACTATTCCGAATTTGGAGTAATTTTTGTTGTAGAAAAATTTTTCTTATAAAAAAAATACTCCGAATTTGGAGAAATTTTTTTTATAGAAAAATTTTTCTTATACAAAAACACTCCGAATTTGTTATAATTTTTTTTATAGAAAACCTACTCCGAATTTGGTGTAATTTTTCTTATAGAAAAATTACTCTGAATTTGTTGTATTTCTTTTTTATAGAAAACTACTCCGAATTTGTTGTAATTTTTCTTATAGAATTCGGAGTAATTTTTATTTAGGAAAAATTCTCGGAAATTAGAGTAAGTTTTCTTCCACCAAAAACTTCTCTGATTTCGGTAAAATTTTTTATATAGAAAATTTTTAAAATAAGTGTTCACTTTTAATTGTTCTTTATTCTTTTATCTCTCTAAAATCAATATTTTTTTCTTTTTTTTCTATTTTCCTATTAATCTTTATTTGAAAAGCTCATCATATTTAGTTATAAATTTCTAATGTTCCTTTTTTTTGCTGTTGGTGTCCTCCTCATAATCATCATCATCACCACTTTGAAACGTCGTCATAGTTGTTGTCAGTGTTTTTTTTTTCTTTGTAGTCTTCTTCGTCATCATTCACATCATCGACCTCATCAACACTTCTTCACGAACCAATTCCATTAAAGAATCTCACGATTTTCTTGCTACAAACTAAACTAACAACAAAACATTTTTTTGCAGCTTCTTAAAACAAAACAAAGATATGGGGAAAAACAACTGGAAAATCAGACTCCAAAACGAAAAAAAAACACAAAATAAACACAATCGTTGGCCATTTATTTCACTTTACCAAAATGCCCCCAAAATAACAAAACTGAAACATTTACAATGCAGCCACAATAATGGTGAGAATTCTGATACTCATTTTCACTTAAATGAAAATAAGAAAAAAATTCAGTAAGAAAATGAAAAGAGGATAAGAAACGACTAGAAAAAACCCTATTCCCTAAAAAAATTACAATAAAATCCCTGCTAGTTCTCTTTCTAATGGGAACACTTTTCTACGACCTTGATCACTGAAAAAAATTTGTTGTTTTCAATAAAACTATTGTTTTATTACACACAATTTAATTATATCAACAAATAAAATAATTGTTATTTTATTTTTTTCAACAACACAATTTGTCAATACAATTAAATTATATGTTAATACAACAACGGTTTAATTGAAAACGATACAATATTTTTCTGTGATCTGTTCTGATTTTATGTAAGCTAACACAGAAGAAAGTATTATTGGATCATTTTCAATTAAATCGGTATATTACAAACACTTTAATTGTATTTACAAAGAAAATAATTGATATTTAATTTTTTTTCAACAACACAATTTGTCATCTCAATTAAATTGTTTGTTAATACAACAATTAATACAACGATTTCATTGAAAATGAGCCTACAATACATTTTTTTCTGAGCCAGACTTTCAAAGTGGAAAGTATGAAAGGTAATCGATAACTGCTAGAATTAAAGTTTGATTTAACTTTAAGTTTGTGAAGTGGAACTTATTCAAACTTCATCTCCAGTCAACTGTAGGGTACTATCCAAAAAATGAGCTTTAAGTTTTAACTTTACAACAATTTTGTTGGCTGATGATTTTGATTTTTTATATTTTTTTTTTGAACAGCAGCCGCTGAGTAGCTAATACTAATACTACTATGACTACTGCGGCTGCTGCTGCTGTCGTAATTGTGTTTTTCTATATATTATTTGCTCCTGCTTAACAATAATAATTCAAATGATTGTCAATTTACGATTTTTTTTTCATCTACAATTTGGGGAAACCTTAGTTGGTTAATGCTTAAAAGCCTGCCTGTTTGTGTTTAATCTAGATCAGCCAGACCTCTTGGTACCAAATACTATATAATATACGAGTTATATATAAAATACAATTCACATCATTTCAATGATACACACTTACAATGTTAAAGAAAAAAATATATATATTTATATGTTTTTTTGATGTAAACACTATTTCAAAACAGAAAAATTTTATAAAAAAATTATTTGAGTTGGAAGATTTTGCTAAATTTTACATAAACAACTTCTCTGCACTCGGACACATTTATCGCAAAAAATTGGAACTCAGTCGAAACTCCTCAAATTTGGTTTTAGAATATAAGTTCAGAATTTATGTTTTCAATCAAAGCAAAGGTGGCGTTAATGGGACAATTAGCCAATTCCTAAGGAGTCGTGCCAGATGGGTGCGGTGTAAGACCGACCCCTATTAATTTCTACACCCCTACATTTCTTCTGCACAAACCTACTTCTTAGTTTCGCTCCCTAAGGGGGATCCCATATAAAATGTCGGTTTAATATTTTTTTTCCAAGGATGCCCCAAGAGGAGTCAATTGTATGACCGACCCCAGAAAGTTTAATGCCTGAATAGAAAACAAAAATTTAAAATCGGTTGAAGGGTCTTCCAGATATCGCTGTTTGGAATTTGCAAAAAATGCCGTTTCTTCCTGAGTTTAAGAATTTTTGAAGAACAAATTTAAAATTTCTTTCCCTTGAATCGCTCATAGAGCTTAAGACAAATCCGACCATTTTAACCCGTGACGCACTTCGATCAAAGTTTTGGATTTTTAGAAAATTTTTACCAAAAGCTCTTAATTTTGCTCAAAGGATTAGGCTTAAATTAAGTTTAAATGAAAGTTTGACTCAAGCTCTATTATAGTCATTGAAAGAAAATTTTGAGATTTTTTGTTTCAAAAATTTTCTTGAAAGTAGTAAACAACAAAAGTTTTAGAAATTTTTTGACAATTTTCATATGGCAATATCTCGACAACCGGTCGCCCGTTTTCAGAAATTTTTTGTTCAGCATGTCAAAATTAATATAATAAATTAATCGCAAGATATATATTTTTTTCATTTTTTATAATTCCAAAATACGGGTGGAAATTTTCTAAAAATCCAAAGCGTTGATCGAAGGACGCCATAGGTTAAAAGCTGTGATCGAAGGACGCCATTGGTTAAAACAATCGGATTTAGCTAAAAATAAGTTAAAATGAAAGACTGTCTCGAGGATAAAGGGAAAGAAATTTTATATTTTTTTTTTAATTTCTTAAACGTAGGAAAAAACCACAATTTTTTGAAAATTTCTAAAAGCGAAATCTCGAAAACCGTTCGACCGCTTTTATTTTTTTTTATATTCGTGTTCAGCGCATCAAATTATAATCTAATATAATTTATAATAGATTATAATTTGATTTTAATACATTATAATATATTATAATTTGATTTTAATACATTATAATAAATTATAATAGATTAAGAAAGGAATAAAATAGGATAAGAAAACAATAGTAAGATTGGTTAAAGATTATAATAAGATTATAATGAATTATACCAAACTTTATAATGGAGTATTATAAGGTTTTGGTAGATTATATTGGATTATAGTGATATTCTAATGGAGTATAATAATGTTATAACGGATTATAATAAGATTATAATGGATTATAATGGTTATAATGGATTATAATAAGATTATAATGGATTATAATAAGATTATATTGAATTATAATAATATTATAATGGATTATAATAAGATTATTATGGATTATAATAAGATTATAATGGATTATAATAAGATTATAATTGATTATAATAAGATCATAATGGATTATAATAATATTATTATGGATTATAATAAGATTATAATGGATTATAACAGGATTATAATGTAAAATAATGCGATTTTTGATAGATATTTATGTACATCAATGAATAAGCAAAGGATTATGGTATAATACGAGCATAATTCGATAAGAATGGATTCTAAAAAGATTATAATGAATTATAACAAGATTATAACAAGATTATAATAAGATTATAATGGACTTAAATAAGATTTAAACAGATTATAAAAAGATTTTAATGGATTATGATAAGAAAATAATGTATTATAAAAGAATTGTAGTGAAAAATAACGACATTTAAATAGGATAATAATATAATAATTAATTTTAATAGGATTATAATTTATTATAAAAGAGTCCAGATCCAGATTGAACTTGAATCAACTACTCTAGGAATTCTAGGAATTATAATAATATTATAATGGATTATAATAATATTATAATGGGTTATAATAAGATTATAATCAATTTTAATGGATTATATTATGATTACAATGAATAATAATACGAATTAGCAACGGATTATGGTATAATAAGAATATAATTGGACTTCAATACGATTATAATGGATTATAATTAAATTATAAAGGATTATAATAAGATAATATGGGTTCATAATGAATTTTGACAAGGTTATAATAAGATCATAATGAACTAAAAATTTTAATAGATTATAAAAATATTATATTTTTAATAGATTATACAAATATAATGGATTATGATAAGAATATAATGGATTATGAAAGGATTGTAGCGTGAAATAACAGCATTTTATTGGATTATAAAATTATATTGGATTATAATAAGATTATATTGAATTATAATAACATTATAATGGATTAAAATTATTATTATTTATTAGTCTATGGAACATTAATTCCTTACAGATATACAAAATTTGTATAAATAAATAATAAAATAAGATCATTGTGGATTATAATAAGATTATTATGGATAATAATAAGATTATAATTGATCATAATAATATTATAATGGATTATAATAATATTATAATGGGTTATAATAAAATTATAATCGATTATAATGGATTATATTAAGATAACAATGGATTATAATAGGATTAAAATAAATAATAATACGAATTAGCAACGGATTGTGGTATAATAAGAATATAATTGGATTACAATACGATTATAATGGATCATAATAAAATTATAAAGGATTATAATAAGATAATATGGGTTCATAATGAATTATAACAAGGTTATAATAAAATCATAATGAACTAAAAATTTTAATAGATAATAAAAATATTATGTATTTAATAGATTATTCAAGTATAATGGATTATGATAAGAATATAATGGATTATGATAAGAATATAATGGATTATGAAAGGATTGTAGAGTAAAATAACCGCATTTAAATAGGATAATGATAGAATACTTAATTTTACAAGGATTATAATTGATTATAATAAAGTTATAATGGATTATTATAAGATTATAATGAATTATAAATAGACGAAAAATGTTTATTATATAATTTTATTGAATTCAGTTAGAAAATGTTCACGACTTTAATGCAATTTAAGTTTTTCATAAGCACTTCTTTTCGTACTGAAACAGTTTATCCTGAGGATGTGAAAAGATCCTTAGGATAGAAACTAAAGCATCAATGTATTCAATGTATAGGGTATTAAATGGTCGGTCTTGACCGACTATAATTTACTTCGAATTCAGACAACTTGGTCCAATTTATAAACATTTTCTATACAAAATTTTGTAAATGGTGTATTTTTGATCTGTTTTTTTTATTTTCTGCAAGGATTTCTATTTCTACGTATTGTAATGTGATTTTTTCGTTCCTTAGAGGTTTTTATGGCCAAGAATGAGTGACGTTTGCACAAAGCGACACTGATTGGTGTAAGCATGCTCGACCATAACATAACCGATTGTCTAGAGGTAAGCAAAGTCTAGCTTAAACAAAACCAAAAATATAAACTAAACGGAAATTGTTTTGGAAAACCGTAGCAAAAATCGAAGAAAAGCTTAAAAATGAAACACTTTTGTTTCCACATTTTTTTTTGTAGTTGTGTGATTGTTTGGTCATGAAGTCATAAATCAAGATGGCAATTTTTTGATATATATTTTATTTTTTCTGTATTCCTTGGCTTATTGTATTTTGGCTCAAACTGGGATTATTTTTGGTGGTTATACTTTAATACTTAGTTTGATATTTTTTTTTTTTTTGCATAAATAGTCTGCCACCATTTACACATCAGAAAAGTGATTTTCTGGCTGCCAATAATATGGAGTTTTTTTTTTTTCTTCTATAAACTAAATTTAAACCATCTCATTCAGTCTGTATTGAATTTCGTTTTTTTTATTTTTTCCAATTTTTTTTGTTTGACGTTTGATCGATTTCTTTAGTGACTTTTTTGTATAACATGGTGTCGTTATGACCAGAGGTGTGAATTTATGTTTAACATTGGCTACAAAGTCTACTGAATACTTAGTTTTTTTCTATTATAAAAAAAAAAAAACTCAAAATCTTTTGTTAAATTTATTTTCCTGAGCTTTTGTTGTTTAGTTATTAGATTGGCAGGTCATGAGAATTTTTTGTGTCTTGTATTAGAAAAAAAAAAACAATATTGGAAAAAATTTGCAACAGAAAAAATTCGTAGTTTAAAATATGAAGCAATGTCGTGAAAATAATTTTCCAAATGATGATGCTGCTGCTTGCTGATCTTTGCTGCTGATGATGACGACTTTGATGCTGATGTTTCTTAGTTTTTTTTTTTGATGTTTAAAACGTCAGCTTTGTGTTTTTTTTTTGTTGTTGTTCAATAGTCTGCAAATCATTTAAATTGAAATCATAACCATGGCTAAAAAGGCGTGCAACAGCCTTAAGGTTTTTATGCATTGTGCTTAAGTTTTGCAATTTGATTGTTGTCTTTTTAATAAACTAAAATGCAAAAATTTAAGAAAAAACACAAAACTTGTTAAAAGACATCAATATAGTTTATTGGACAGTGAAGAATGTAAATCATTTGAAAAAAAATATATATATTAAGATGGGATTTTTTTTTTTAAATTAAAAAATGAAATTTGAGTTAACACAAAGTAATCTGCTTACAAGTGAATGAGGATCAATTTTATGGATTATAATAAGATTGTAATAGATTATAATAGGAGTATAAATATTATAGTGACGTTATTATTAATTATAACAGAATTATAATGGATTATAATTAATTATAACAGAATTATAATCGATTATAATTAATTATAACAGAATTACAATGGATTATAATTAATGATAATAAAATTATAATGGATTATAATTAATTATAACAGAATTATAATGGATTATAATAGGTTTGCAATGGATTATAATATGATTATAATAATTTATAATTAAAAAAAAATATTTGTGTAATATTTTAATGGTTTGTAATAAAATTATAATGGGATTTTTTTAAATTAAAAATTAAATTTTGTGTTAATACAAAGTAATCTGCTTACAAGTTAATGAGGATCAACTTAATGCCGTATAAAATTATTGTAATAGATTATAATTATAAAAGAAATATATATATATTATAATGAGGTTATAATCGATTATAACAGAATTATAATGGATTATTACTAGTTATAACAGAATTATAATCTATTATAATTAGTTATAACTGAATTATAATGGATTATTATTAATTATAACAGAATTATAATGGATAGAATAAATTATAAGAGAATTATAATGGATTAAAATTAATTTTAACAGAATTATAATGTATTATAACAAATTATAACAGATTTATAATGGATTATAATGAATTATAACGGGATTATAATGGATTATAAAAGGTTTGCAATGGATTATAATGTGATTATAATAAATTATAATTTAAAAAAAATATTTTGTGTGGATTATAATATTTTATTGGTTCGTAATAGAATTATAATGGAATTTTTGTTTTAATTAATTTGTGTTAATACAAAGTAATCTGCTTACAAGTGAATAAGGATTAATTTATTGGCGTATAAAATGATTACAATATATTATAATTTTAAAAGGAATACAAATATTATAATGAAATTATAATTAATTATAACAGTTTTATAATGGATTATAATTAGTTATAACAGAATTATAATGGATTATAATTAATTATAACAGAAATATAATGGATTATAATTAATTATAACAGAATTATAAAAGGTTTGCAATGGATTATAATATGATTGTAATAAATTATAATTAAAAAAAGGTGATTTTGTGTGGATTATAATATTTTAATAGTTTGTAATAGAATTAAAATGGATTTTTTATAATTAAAAGTTAAATTTGTGTTTATACAAAGTAATCTCCACTAGTAAGAATGCCGTATAAAATTATTGTTATATAGACTATATAATGAGGTTATAACACTGTGCAACAAGAAAAATGAGCCTCAATGGCTTCAACGCCACATGAAAGTAGACCATCAAGTGAACAAAATCACCAAAGGGTTTTGCAAAGTCAGTTCGGATTTCTTTTTTATAGCCCACTGAAATTTTTATATTTTTATCAAAGGCGTTTGGAAAACGTCAAAAATACTATAATAAGAACACATCTGAGCTTCAAAATATGATTTGATGTCTCCAGTGAAATTTTATGGCGGTTCTTTTCTTAGAACATTTTAACCCTCTAACTGCCATTTTAAGGGGTCATTTTAGTCCTTTTTCAAAAACTAAACACAGAAGTCTAATAAAACGTCCATTTAGAGGGTTAAAATGTTCTACAAATATTTTCCTGATAAAATTTCACTAGGGGTTGTCAAATGGTAAAAGTTTGTGCGACATGCGCAAAGTGCTTAAAAAGGGTCAAGTATAAATAATCAATGTTTGTTATTTTTTTTACCAAAGCAGTGTTAAAAAATATCGACAAAAAACAGTGCAAATATTCTTTTGAGATAAAAATGATGTTCTGATGTGTTTTATAAAATTTTATGATGACTCTTTTCTTTGACCGAATTAACCCTCTAGCTCCCGTTTTAAAGGGTCATTTTTGTCCTTTTTTAGAAGAAATACAAAAAAGTCTATAAAAAAAGGCAGTTAGGGGGTTGAAATGTTTTACAAATATTTTCTGCATCAAATTTTTCTAGGGCACGTATAAAACAGAAAGTTCGTCCTGCATATAGAAAGTGCATAAAAATTTTTAAGTATTCAAATTTTTTTTTTATTATTTTTTTGGGCCGAAATAAAAAAAAACACAAATAAAAAAGTTAAAATCGACTTTGTCGAATGTATTGATACCCTCCACAATGTAAAAAAGTTTACTTGCTAAAAAACAAAACAAACATTTAAAAAAAAAATCGACAAAAAAAAATTTTTGGTAAAAAAAAATTCGACGAAAATACTTTTTTTTTTTGTAAAAAAATATGTTTTTACTTGTTTAAATACCATTCGGTGATCAATTCTGTTCACATGTGCTAAGCAGCAGCCGAATGAAAGCCGAATACAAAAAAAGTCCATAAAAAAGCATTTTGTGTTTTTAGGTTATGTTGAATGTACCACAATTTTCGAGGAATTTTTATATTTTCGTTCATAACTTTTGAACCGCTGAACCGATTTCGCTCAAATGGAATACCAAACTACTTTGGGCAAGAACAAGTAAATATGCTAAGTCTTAGTTATATCTGTTTAATACTTTGGCCGTGATAACCATTTCCACAGACGGACAGGCATCGCTAGAATGTCTTAAAATCGATCACTGATCAATAATATATAAGGGGGTTTTCGTGTCAACTGACACAACTTTTGATACCGATCTACTATATAATTGGATAGCAGTGCAGACACAATTTTTCGACGAGATCTGTCAAGGACTCTCTGAGTTAGATGGGTCGAAATTTGACATTTTGGCCAAGAAGTGTTTATTCTCATCCATATAACTTCTTACCAATTGTTTTTAGCAAAATGTGTCCCAATTAGTTTAGACAGCTATTTCTTCAATCTTGCGAAAAAAAATTATAAAAAAATAAAAAAAAAAATAGTTTGATTTTTTTTTTTTAAATCCAAAACTTGTTTGACTTTTTTTGTCAAATCGGGCCCTTTTTTAATTCTTCTTCGCCTCAAATATATTTTTGCTCCACCAACAAATTTCCGCTAGAACGGCATCACGCGACTTTTTCCTATGATATCTGATATGGTGATCACGGCCAAAGTATACACTCAAAAAATTATGTAGGTAAATTCCAGTGAATATTTCACTTAAAACAAATGAAATTTTATTTAAAAACCATTCCACTGTTTTTTTTATTTAAAATAAAAACACATTGCAGTCAATTTTAAATGTTATTATAATGACTAACCAAAACATTTAAAAATTACTGAATATTCACTTATTTTGTATTGAAAAACAGTAAAACTATAGAATAAATTTTTTACTGCCGAAAATGAATGTAACAGGAAATTCGTTTTTAAAAAAAAAAAATTGAATACTTTAAAATTTTTAAGCTCGTCCAGCATGAGCTTTCTGTCTTAGACGTGCCCTAGTAAAATTTGATGCAGAAAATATTTTTAAAACATTTTAACCCTCTAACTTCCTTTTTTTTATAGACTTTTTTGTATTTCTTTTAAAAAAGGACAAAAACGACCCTTTAAAACGGGAGCTAGAGGGTTAATTTGGTCAAAGAAAAGAATCATCATAAAATTTTATACAACACATCAGAACATCATTTTTAGATCAAAAGTATATTTGCACTGTTTTTTGTCTATATTTTTTAACACTGCTTTGGTAAAAAAAAAATAACAAATATTGATTATTTTTCCTTGACCCTTTTTAAGCACTTTGCGCATGTCGCACAAACTTTTACCATTTGACAACCCCTAGTGAAATTTTATGAGGAAAATATTTGTAGAACATTTTAACCCTCTAAATGGACGTTTTATTAGACTTCAGTGTTTAGTTTTTGAAAAAGGACTAAAATGACCCCTTAAAATGGCAGTTAGAGGGTTAAAATGTTCTAAGAAAAGAACCGCCATAAAATTTCACTGGAGACATTAAATCATATTTTGAAGCTCAGATGTGTTCTTATTATAGTATTTTTGACGTTTTCCAAACGCCTTTGATAAAAAAATGAAAACTTCAGTGGGCTATAAAAAAGAAATCCGAACTGACTTTGCAAAACCCTTTGGTGATTTTGTCCACTGTATGGTCTACTTTTATATGGCGTTGAAGGCATTGAGGCTCAATGCGATGACCCAAAATTTGTTGCACAGTGTAATTAACTATAACAGAATTATAATGTATTATAATTAGTTATAACTGAATTATTATGGATTATAATTAATTATAATAGAATTATAATGGATTATAATTAATTATAACAGAATAATAATGGATTATAATAGGTTTGCAATGGATTATTATATGACTACAATAAATTATAATTAAAAACAAGTAAAAAAGTTAAATTCTACCTTGCCGAATGTAGTGATACCCTCCACAATTTCAAAAAGATTATTGCAAAAAACTTTATTTAAAAGGAAATTACTTTTGACAAAAAAAAAAAAAAATTTAAAAAAAAATTTCCGCGAAAAAAAATTTTGGTAAAAAAAAAATCCGCGATTTTTTTCTTTTTTTGTCAAAAAATATGTTCGTTCCTGTTCAAATACCATTTGGTGTTCAATTATGTTCACATATGTCAACCAGAAGCCGAATTAAAGCATTTTGTATTTTTAGGTTATGTTGAATGCACTGAAATTTTTGAGGTGTGCTTACATTTTCGTTCATAACTTTTGAACCGCTGAACCGATATCGCTCAAATGCAATACCAAACTTCTCGGGAGAACTTCCAATAAATGTGTTAAGCTTCAGTCATCTCTGTGCAATATTTTGTCCGCTACAGCATTTTCCACAGACAGACAGACGGACATCGCTAGAATGTCTTAAAATCGATCGGGCATCATGAATATATATACTTTATGGGGTCCCAGATCGATATTTCGATGAGTTACAAACGGATTGACAAACTTATATATACCCTCTATCACTAAGTGGAGGGTATAAAAATGATTTTGGACTATAATTTTTGATGGTTTGCAATAAAATTATAATGGATTATAATAGAAGTATTATTATTATTAGAATGGGATTATAATGAATCATAATACAAATATAATGAATTATTAATGGAGTATAATGAATTTCAATATCATTGTAATGGATTATAATATCATTATAATGGATTTAAATATCATAATGGATTATAATATCATTATAATGGATTATAATATAAATATAATAGGATTATAATAATTTGAATTAGTATTATAATGAATTATAATACGAATATAAGCATTATAATAGAAGAATTATTATTACAATGGGATTATAATGAATCATAATACAATTATAATGAATTATAAAAGGACTATAACGAATTATACTGGATTTTTTTTATTCGAATATTATATATAAAGAAGTTGCCGCATTGCTAGGAATTATAATGATATATATTAGAAACTGATGAATCAGGGTTTTAATGGATTAAAATATCATTGTTTCGATTATAATAAAAATGTAATATTTTATAGAAGAATCAAAATGGGTTATAATAGATTCTAATGAATTATACAACCGTCGGACAAAAAGAAAAAGTAATTAAATACGAACCGGATAATATTCGTAAATGCAGTTTTACTACATTTGGTCCTACATTCAGTCGTATATCATCCGGTTCATGTTTAATTAGAGTTTGCAAATAATCGAGGCATTTCATAATCGCGATTACGATTAAAAAATTCGCCGTTAATCGCGATTATCGATTAATCGAATATTTAAAATAATTTGAATTGCAATAGCATTTTTGCAAAAATCTTTAAAAATTTACATTTCAGAACGAACGAATTTACAAAAATTAATGTTTTTAAGAAATAAAATTATAAACTTTCGAACTTCCTAGCAAAAATAAATCGAGATTACAAAATAAATCGAGATTACAAAACAGCTTCTTTTTATAACATATCACAGGGCATCCAAAGAGAGCTCTTGATAATGCAGTAGAAGTAAGGGAGGAACATTTTAATTTTTTTATAAGAATTTTTTTTAAATTCTTTTGTGATAAAATTTCACACATGTTTTCCTTTTTACACTTTTTGAATGATTGGAGAAAAATACAAGATTTCCTTGCATCTTTTTTACGCTTAAATCAACTCTACAAAGAGCGCTTGAGTCAGCGCTAAAAATATGCATTATTTCACTGCGTCTTAATAGCGATTTAACTGAATTACCAAGAAGTGCTCTGAACTGTGACATCGCACACTGAAATCATGCCTGATTTCAGGTGGTTTGTATGCGTGTGATTCCTTTCCTAAAGCTGCTTCCAGTTCAGCAAAATTTTTGTTGGGTCGGGTAGGAATACTAGCTGATGACAAGCTGGTTGTGGAAAAATTTATTTAACAATTTTACAGCAGCATCTTCAGTCTACAACCAGCCGTCAAAGTTTGAAAAAATTACGTTTTCCGACAAAATCATACAACGTTCGAATTTTTTTGACTTAATCCGGACAAATTCTTTTGAATATATTTTTACCACAAATCTGAGGGGTTGCTTAGATCAGAATTTAAATTTGAACATTTGCGAGAAAAAATGGAAAACAAGTTAAATGTATCTTGGACTAAGATTTTATATGTTTTAAATTTTTATAAAAACAGTGTATTTCATATAAAATGATTAATCGTAATCGAGTGATTTTTTTGTCGATTACGATTACGATTAATTGGTCCGATTAATCGCGATTACGACTACGATTTTAATCGTTTTGCAAACTCTATGTTTAATATTGGCTGTCGGACGGTGTACTAGGACCAACATTAATTATAACTGGATAATAATGGATCATAATACGAATGTAATTATTATAATAAGATTATAATGCATAAAATTACGATTATGGATTAAAAAATAATAATGGATTAAAAATAAAACTTGAGCCAATACAAAGTAATCAGATATGAATGAGTAATAATAATTATAACACTATTAAATATTATGATGAGGCTATAATGAATCGTAATAAAATTAAAATGTATTATACGAGAATTATAATGGTTTGTAATAGATTATAATATGATTATAATGGATTATGATTCCAATAATAAGATTTTACTAGATTATAATAAAATTGTAAGGATTTGTAAAAGATTTATAATGCATTATAATACAAATATAATTATTATAATGGGATTATAAAGAATTCTAATAAAATTATAACGGATTATAAAAGAATAATAATAGATTAAAATGGATTATAATACGATAAATGGATTTCAACATGATTATAATACATTATAATGAGATTATAATATATTTTAATACATTATAATGAGATTATAATATATTATAATAAGTTAATAATGAATTATAATACGAATATTATTGTTATAATTGCATTATAATTAATAATAATAAAATTTAAATGGATTAAAAAAAAATATAGTAGAATTATAATGGATTATATTATATTGGTTGTTTCTTTCAAAATGGAATTAACTATTATATGGAAAACAGTAGGAGTTAATGGATCATAATAGGATTTTAATAAATTATAAAAATATTTTAAATTATAATCCATTATTACGGAAATTAGTTCATTATAATGGATTATAATTCATTATAATGGATTATAATTGATTAGACTGAAGGTAAAATTTATGGAGTATAATAAACAATTAACTGAATATAATTATTATAATAGGATTGTAATAAAGCATAATAAGGATAACGGATTATAACAGAATTATAATGGATTATAACAGAATTATAATGGATTATAAAAGAATTATAATGGTTAATTTTCAAATTTAAGAACATAAGGCCATTGATTGAATTGGACTATAATGATAATATAAATGATCTATACGATAACTAAGAATCTGAAAATTATTCTTTAAGAATAATTAAAATCTGAAATTTTTTCAGATTTTCAGAATTTCTTAGAATCTATATAAAAAATATGTCAGAATCTGAGAATTTTTCTATGCGTTAACTGTCTCGGAATCAGAAAATCGTTCTTTACGCAAAATATCTCAGAATCCAAAAAATGATTTAGAATCTTAGATTTTTTTTTTATACGGAAACCTGTTTAATTTTTTAAAAAAATTTCTAACTTCATAGATCTTTTTGTATAAAAATATTTTATAATTTTTACACTAAAAAAAGTTTCGCTCAAGTCAAATTTGACTTTTTGACTCTTTTAATCATATTTTACTTCTTTTCGCTTTTTCACCGGTCGAATAGATTTGTTTCCTCCATCACGTAACCCGAAAAAATTTACTAAAAAATAAATTGTTCATTTAAAATAACAAAATTTTATAAAATATTTATCTCTCCTCCTTTCCTTTAATGAATCATAACCTGTATCATTTAATATTATTAAACTCCAGCCCTTTTGCTAAATATATGAACTTTATACATCATTATTTTACAAATAGTTTTGTTAAAAAAAAAAATATTTTTATTTAAAAACACAAAACATCATTTCAAATTCTAAATAAACAATAAAATTTTATAATTCCAATTTTTTTTTTTTTTTGCTAAAACACTCTGTATTATTTGTGATTGTTTCACAAATGCACTCGCTTAAAGTTCAATCTATTCCAGCTTATTTGCAATATTTAAAGTAATGTTAACACAGCAGGTGTTGGTTGGCTGGTTGGTTGCCACAAATATAAAACATAAACAGATCCTCAACAAGAAAAAAAAAACCACCAGTGATAATGTTCACACCAAGATACCAACACAGCAATACCACCAGCAACATGTACCATTAACTCTACTTTGCATATGACAGTTTGGAAGAAGAAACAAAAAAAAAAAACTAGTTGAGACTTCTTAAAACCTATTCAGGCATACTTACTTATATACTAAACATTAATGGGCACCTTAAGGTGACACAAAAAGTTTAATGTTAACCCTTAAGTCCTGGAGAGGACGAAAAAGGAACTAACGGCATCCTTTGAGTCTAAACAAACATGTTTGGAACATGATTGCTGCACACTAATACTTTGATCTTCAAATATTATAAATGACCATTTTTTATCATACTAAGATCATCGATGATCATAATATGATCGCCACAATCATATTATAGTAAATTTTATCAATCATACTATGGCACCTTTCTACTATGGTTTTCGCAATCATTTTCTTCTCTGCGTGTATAGGTTATTCTGAACTTCACTTAAATACCTCTCAAATTAAGAATTTTGTTAATAAATTGACGCCAGCGCCATCTGGCGAGTCTGAAATACCAAAAGAAAGAACAGCATAGCTACCTTCTTTAAAAAATTCTACAATTACCTACAGTCAAGGGTTAATTTTCCCAAACAATTGTTTAAAAAAATAAGAAGAATTCTTTTGCATTTTAACTTTAGCATTTCAATAAAAAGATGCTAAAGAAATGTTGCTAGATTTTAGCTAAAATCAAAAAGCGTGACAGTTTGTTTTTGTTCTATTTGCCTTTGAAAATGAGAAGAATTTTTTTTTCGAACAATGATTAAAATCTTTAGAAATGAGTTAAACGTGTCAGTTGATGATCTTTTATTATATTTGAGTTAAAAAGAGGAGTTTTTAATAGTTTATTTAAAAATGTGGGTGTTAAAACAACAAAGAACTACTGTTTTGTAATAGGTGTGTTTTAAGATCTCTATTTTACCAGCTCGCTTATGCGAGCTCTATAGATATCTAGTTTAATAGTGGTACATTTGTGATATATACTATTGTTTCCAACGTTTTAAATTCGATCGTGTTCAGCTCCAGTCGTGTTTTGTTTATTAATTTGGGTTATTGCTGTTGTGGTCGTCGACTATCATGTGCTAGTCTGCTCAAGTTGTTCAGGTATTTTGGGTACTTTCGTCTGTAAAAAAAAAACATTTTTTTTTCAGCTAAAAATTTTTCTTAAAGTCTTGCTATTTAAAAATTCTAAGATTTGATACACTACTATGAAGAAAAATTCTCAGATACTGAGCTGTTTTTCTTATAGAAAAATTCTAGTATTTAGAAAAATTCGTTGTATAAAATAATTTCCAAATTTAGAGGCATCATTCGCAAAAAAAACTGGGTGGGTCCTTGGGCAAACTAGAATTTCCAAAAAGTTTTTTTTTTAATTTATTTTATGGTGTTTTTTCACCACGAAAATCTATTCAAAAAACGCACCTAATACAAACTCTTTAAAAATATGCAGACTTCTTCACCCCAAAAGAAATGTTCAGCTGTTAAGGGAATAAAAAACTTTATTACAAGTGTTTTTGTAATAAAATTTACACTTTAACGAAACTACAATTTCTTTCAAAGCCAAAACATAAGTACAGCGGGGCCTTGATTTACTTAAGTATTTTTTTAGAATTATTTTTAAATAACGATTTTTATTTAATTTTAAAATGTTGGATAAGAAGCAATTTATTTAGTAAAATTAGTTTGATATTTCGTATTATTTTGTTCTCTCGTTAACCGAGGCTTAGTCGTTAAATGTCTTCTTAGCAAAAATTCCTATGTTTAGCACCGCCAACAATATGTTAAGACCACCCACTTTAATTAGACGCCATTATTTCTAAGAAATTAAAAACAAGTACTGTAACATACTCAAAGTTATAAATGTGAAATCTATATATTTTTTTATAGCAAATCAGCTATTAAAAACACAAACCAAACTCATTTCACACTAAGTAATGAAAAACTGAAAAGTCCGCACCAAGAGACATTAAAAAAAATGTAGAAAAAAAATTATCAAACCAAAAATTTAAGAATATATCAGAAATATTGCCAACAAAACTGGATGAAAAATTTAAAAAAAGTATAGAAAAATGTATATACCTATATTTTATTTCATTTTAATCATATGCATACTGTAATCCTATTATAATTCATTATAATCATATTATAATTCATTATAATTGTATTATAATTCATTATAATCGCATAATAAACCATTTTAAATGGAACATAATTCATTAAATCCTAATTATAATACTTTATAATCCGTTATAATAACATTATTTTACATTATAAGTATGTTATACTTCATTATAATAGTATTATAATAGTAATATATCATTATAATCGCATTATAAACCAATAAAAATCATTGAGTTCTATTTAGAATCCATTATAATCCGTTATAATAGCATTATAATCAAATTAAATTAATTCCAATAATTTTATTATACATTATATATTAGAGTGTCCCTTATTTTGGAAATGTTAGAAATCTTGAGACGGTACCCGCTCATTTTTTTCCTTTTGACTTAAAAATAACTCAGGAAAAATTTTACGCCCCTAGGACCACGCCTTCCCTACGCGACGGGGCCTTAAAAAGCGGGGCCTAAAAAATCATTTTTCCATACAAACCAAAAAATTTTTTTTTGATTTTTAATTTTTTTGTTGTTAATTATTATATTACTTGCTTAGCTTATTTACGACAAAAAATTTGATTTTGGTGGGATAAGTCTTTCAGCGCTAAAAAAATTTTCGCAAAAAAAAATTTTGAGCCGCCGGGGTCCTACAGTAAAAAATTTTTAAAAAATATTTTTTTTTAGTTTTGACCAGCAACGGTTTTAGCTGCTATGTTGCTTTAAATGATATATATTCATAAAAAAATATTTTTTGTATCTGTGACATCTTTATCGTGTTCTAAAAAAGGGTACAAAATGCATTGTTGATTTTTTTTCGATACACGATAAAGATGTCACAAATATGAATAATATTTTTTTTGGAATATATATCATTAAAAACAACATAACAACTAAAACCGTTGCTTTTCAAAACTAAAAAAAAATATTTTTTAAAAATTTTTTACCGTAGGATCCCTACGGCTAAAAATTTTTTTTTCGAAAAAGATAAAGATGTCACAGGTATGAATATTTTTTTTTTTGGAATATATATCATTAAAAGCAACATAACAACTAAAACCGTTGCTGGTCAAAACTAAAAAAAAATATTTTTTAAAAATTTTTTACTGCAGGACCCCGGCGGCTCAAATTTTTTTTTTGCGAAAAATTTTTTAGCGCTGAAAGACTTATCCCACCAAAATCAAATTTTTTGTCGTGAATAAGCAAACCAAGTAATAAAATAAATAATAACAAAAAAATTAAAAATCAAAAAAAAAAATTTTTGGTTTGTATGGAAAAATGATTTTTTAGGCCCCGCTCTTTAAGGCCCGTCGCGTAGGGAAGGCGTGGTCCTAGGGGCGTAAAATTTTTCCTGAGTTATTTTTAAGTCAAAAGGAAAAAAATGAGCGGGTACCGTCTCAAGATTTCCAACATTTCCAAAATAAGGGACACTCTATTATATATGTATTATACAACAATATAATAGCATTATAATTTTATTATATTATAAATTATTCTAAATGCATTGTAATTTAATAAACCCGAATTATAATCCATTATTATCATATTATAATTTATTATAATATTATTATAATCCAATATAACCGATTTAATCATCGATTTATTATAGTTCATTACAATCGCATTATAACCCGTTATAAATAAAACTTATTGTTAGTTCATTAAACCTAGGCTGACCATTCGTACTGATTTGATCAGTACATGTACTGATTTTTGATCACGTGTACTGATCAAAAAACCTTGTACTGATTTGTACTGATTTTTGGAAATATGTACTGATTGTGATTTTTGAACATTTCAACATAAAAAATAATTTTATTTGAAAATTCTACATAAAAACTTTAAGTGCCAGTTTACAGAAGGGGAACGATACACACGAACCAAAATTTTTCTTGAGTTTTTTTTATTGTAACAACAAAATATATAAAATTTTCGTTCGTGTGTATCGATCGCTTTCTATAAACTGGCAATAATTTCCATAAAATAAATCGTAGAGAATTTTTTTAAACTAAATTCTGGCGATAAGATATTTTATTATGAATTAATTTTAAGGAGATTAGAGTTAGTGAATCAAGAGGCTCCTAAATGCAAAAATCTATTTGAGCATAAGATTATTTTGATCTTCATAAATTATTCTAAAATGTTTGATGAGTTAATGTCATCAGTTTTTGTTGGAAGAAGCTCCGAGAACATAGTTTTTTTTTTTTTAAAACATGTGCTTATTAGCTGGAAAGTTTTCTCAAAGGAAAATTTATCAAAACTTAAGGAAAAAAATTCTCAGAATCTGTTGGATTATCTTATTCTCAAAACCTCTGAGTTTTTCGAAGTCAACAAAATTTTAAGCAAAGTAACGATAACAGTTTATGACAGTTGTTTTTTAAAGTTGTTTTTACTGAAAAAATTGACCCCAAGTTTGTTAGTTAAGCCGAAAATTTTTAGAGTGTATAAATGATCATCAATATTTTCCCATGGAAAAGAGTTTTCAGAGAGTTATTTCTAAAAAAAAACATAAAAACTTGGGCGTACTGATTTAAGTTCAGAAAAAAATGTTCACCCTAATTAAACCCTAATTATAATCCATTATATTCCATTATATTCCATTATATTGTCATTATAATCCAAAATAATCCACTTCAATCATATTATTAGACATTATAGGTATATTATACTACATTATAATAGTATTATAGTTTTTATAATCGTAATAAATCATTTTAATCGCATTATAAACCATTTTAAATGCAATATATAACATTAAACCCTAATTATAATCCATTTTAATCCGGTATATTAGCAATATAATCCAATATAATTAATTCCAATAATATTATTATGCATTATAAGTAGATAATACTACATTATAATAATAGTATAGTTTTTATAATCGTATTATAATCTATTATAATCGCTTTATAAAACATTATTAACGCATTATAATATAATAAACCGGAAGTATAATCCATTTTAATAATATTATAATTTATTATAATAGCATTATAATCCAGTAAAATCTATTTCAATCATCCATTTATTTAATTCATTACAATCGCTATATAAACTATTATAAATAAAACTTATCTCAATAAACCCTAATTATAAACCATTATAATCCATTATATTTGCATTATAATCCAATATAATCAATTTCAGTCATGTTATTAAACATTATAAGTATATTATACTACATTATAATAGTATCACAGTTTTTGCAATCGTTATTAATCATTATAATCGCATTATAGACCAGCATAAATAATAATAATAGCATTATAATCCAATAAAATTGATTCCAATAATTTTATAATACATTATAAGTATACTATACAACATTATAATACCATTATAATTTTTATAGTCGTATTATAATCCATTATAATCATATTATAATTAATTATAATATTATTATAATCTAATATAATTGATTATACTACATTATAATAGTATTATAAGTTTTATAATCGTAACAAATCATTATAATCGTATCATAAACCATTATAAATGCAATATAATTCATTAAACCCTAATTATAATCCATTATATTCCGTTATAATCCATTATAATTCGTATCAATAGCATTATAATCCAATATAAATGATTCCAATCATTTTGTTATACATTGTAGGTATATCATACTACATTATAATTGTATTATAATTTTTATAATCGTATTATAATCCACTATAATCGCATTACGAAACTTTAAAAATGCAATATTATTCAATAAACTCCAATTATAATTCATTATAATCATATTATAATAGCATTATAATCCAATATAATCTATTATGCTACATTATAATAGTACTATAGTTTTAATAATCATAATAAATCATTATAATCGCATTATAAATTATTATAAATGCAATATAATTCATTAAAACTTAATTATAATCTATTATAATCCGTTATAATGGCATTATAGTCCAATATAATTGATTCCAATCATTTTATTATACATTGTAGGTATAATTTACTAAACTATAATAGTATTATATTTTTTATAATCGTATTATGATCCACTACAATCGCATCATAAAACTTTAAAAATGTATTATAATTCAATAACTCTTATTATAATCCATTATAATCATTTTATAATATATTATAATAACATTATAATCCAACATAATCGATTTTTATCACATATTGATTCATTAAAACTGTATTATACTACATTATAATCGTATTATAATTTATTATAATCGTATCACAATATTTAATTTTTTTTCTTAAATTTCTTTAAATCCTCCTTACCAAAACTGCCTTTAAATATGTTTTTCTTGGTTAGGCCATAAATATATGTACATAAAATATATATGTGCATATGTTTAAAACACGTATTCATTACATTATATGAATAGTAAATAATAAAATATTCATATAGATATTGAAAATAAATATTTAACACACTCTTCATATAGAGAGAAAAATTTTAAATTTTTATAAAAAAAAAAAAATAAACACCAACACCACACTAGATAAATAATATTAACAATTTCAACATGGTAGTTTTTTAAAACGTTTAATAAATGCAACTTAAACTTGTGCCAGACATTAGGCAGCATTAGAAAAGTATGTCTAAATTCTAAGAACAAAAAGTATACGGATTCAGAAATTGGTGCTTTCAATGGACATATGGACAGACAAAAGTAAATCTCATAATAGTTTTAAAAACGAACAAGGAATATATTTTATAGAATCCTACACCCAAGTATTGAATTAAAAGTTTAAATACAACATTTTATGAAAAGTATTTGTAATACTGGAATTTCGATTTGCATTAAACCCCATAAATCCACATACTTTTTGTTTATAGTGTTCTCCCCTCAGTAGTCTAACTATTTTTTTTTTTATATTTTAAACAGAGATAATTTTATGATAAAAAAAAAAAATATAAAAAATGCTAACTAAATTTATTCAACACTGAGAACTTTAGTTTAAAAATACTAAATAAATTTATTAATTAAAGGCGCCATTCTTAAAAAATAATATTAATATGTAAAAAAAAAAATAAAATAATATAAAAATCTCAACACAGGTATTCTTTGCATAATCTTCAAATGACATTGCAAAAATAGTTGCAGATAGAGTATAAAATATTTGTTATTGTAAAAAAATAGAGATTAATAAATGTGTTGTTATATGATAGATAAATACTATAATAACGATAGGCGTGACTTAAGCCGGATTTTTTTAATTCGATAATAAAAATATGTATTTATGTTTGATAAATAAAACATAAATTTATTAAATTAAAATTTAGAAAAAATGTAATAAAATATTATTGAATCAAAGAATGCTATAAATTAAAAATTAAAGCTAAAGTAAAGACTAACGATATTTAATACCTTCAAAGAAAAATCTATGATTCTAACATATTCTATAATAACTATTGGTATTCATTATAATCCATTATAATGTAATTATAATCCATTATAATCACATTATATTTAATAAAATCAAATTATAATTCATTATAATCACATTATAATTAATATAATCAGATTATAATCCATTATAATCCCATTAAAATCCTTTAAAATTACATTATAATCCATTAAGTCTATTTTAATCGCATTATAGTCTTAATAATGCTTGCAAAGAAATAAATTGCGAATTAGATTTCTTCAAAATAATGATAGATTTTATAATACCTATTGTTATCCATTATATCCGCATTATAATCTATTAGAATTGCATTATAAGTTCATAGATTCACATTATAATTCATACAGTCGCAATATAATCAATTATAATCACATTATAATCCATTATAATCCATCATAATCACACTATAATCCATTTTAATCGCATTATAATCCATTATAATCGTATTATAATCCATTATAATCACATTTTAATCCATTATAGTCTCTTATTATCTTATTGTCAGTTATTTCAATTATATTAAAATCCGTTACAACCAAATTAGTCCGTATTGAAATATAGTATACATATGTATTTACATAACCATTGATATAATCGTATTTTATTAAATTTTAATCAATAGGCATATTGTAATAATATTATAATTCATTATAATCGTATTGTTATTCATTTCAATCGTATTATAATTCATTATAATCATATTATAACACATTATAATCATTTTTTAAACTGTTTCAAATGCAATATAATTTATTAAACCCGAATTATAATCCATTATAATCACATAATAATTCATTATAATAAAATTTTAATGATTTTTTAATTTACTATAACTATATTATACTACATTATAATCGTGTTATAATTCTATATAATCATATTATTCCTCATTATAATCGCATTTTAAATGCATTTTAATTTATTTAGCCTTAATAGTAAATTATAATCACGTTATAATTCATTATACAGTCAAACTCGGTTGTAACGAGCTCGGTTATAACGAATTCTCGGTTATAACGCACTAATTCTAAAGTCCCGACGTTTTGGCATCAATTTTCACACAAAATACTTCTTTTATAACGAACTAGCTTATAACGAATCCTCGGTTAAAACGAACTGCTTTTTATGGTTCCACGAATACAATTTATTGTGTATTTACCTTTTTATAACGAACTCCCATAAATATTTTTTAATGTGCGGCAATCATGTTTATAAAACTCACAAAAGGGTGACAATTTTTGTTTTATATTACTATTTTGATAAAATGTATTTATATTTTTAATGTTTTCTCCTTAATAAGTAGTTAATTTACGAAAAAAGCATCAAATAAAACAAAATTGGATCTACTTTTTAGGAAATAAAACTAGGTTGATAAAAAATATACCCCGCATATAGCGAACTTCGTTTGTAACGAACTATTTTTACTGCTCCCTCAGAGTTCGTTATAACCGGGTTCGACTGTAATAGCATTCTTATCCAATATAATCGATTTTTATCCTATTTTAATTCACTATAATATATTATACAACATTATATTTTATTATAATTCATTATAATCGTAAATGTGTGCGTTATGATGGCAGCGAAATGTATGGGGAAATTTTTGTTTTGAAATTGGATAACATCTGGGCGGAATATTGTGGCACATGGTCCTAAACTGATGTAGAACAAATTTGACCCAAATTGGCTAACTTCAATCCATGGCCCTTTGAGGTCAAAGTTCACAAGGTAAAAAATATCCATACAAGCAGAAAAAAAATTTTCGATTTTTTATTTTTGAGTGTTAAAGAGCTTTATTAAAAGCAATAAAGTTCATTTCGATCGGACAATATTTTCACTTTCAAAAGGGACTCCGAAAAAAAATTTGAGGCTGGTTGGGATCCTACTCTAAAAATTAAAATTTTTTTTAAGCTTTTTCACGCATACATTAAAGATTTTTTTCGCTCCCTAAAATATGTTTTCTTTTATTTCATTTTGACCGAATTAGAATACATTTTATTAACATTTAATTTATCCAATCCATTATAATCGCTTAATTATCCATTATAGTCATATTTTAATCCAATATAATCATATAATAATGCATTGTTTAATTTTGTAGTCCATATTAATAGTATTATATTATGTTAATATTATTATAATGCGTTATAACAGTTTTATAATTCATTATAATGGTATTACAATTATTATGTTATTATAATCCAGTATGATGGTATTATAATCTAATATAATCATTATTATGATATAGGTAGTCACTTTAATCGAATAAATATTCATTAGAACCACATTATTATGAATTATAAATTTATAATAATAAAATTATAACCAAATTATAATTCATTTTATTATTCTTACCCATTATAATCGTTTAATTACCATTACAATCGTATTAAAATCCATTATAATACAATTACAACTCATTATAATAGTTTCGTGGTCCATTATAATAGTATTATAATTCGTAATAATAGTCAAATAGTCCCTTATAATAGTATTATAATCCATTATAATGATATTAGAATCCATTATAATAATGTTATTATCCATTATAACAGTATTGGGATCAGTATTATCATATTACAATTATTATGATATTATAATTCATTATGATGGTATTATAATCTGATATAATAATTATTATGATATAAGTTGTCACTTTAATCGAATAAACATTCATTTAAACCACATTATTATAAATTATAAATTTATAATAATAAAATTATAATAGCATTATAATCCAATTTTATTATTCTTACCCATTATAAATAATTAATTACGATTATAATCGCATCATTATCCATAATAATACAATTACAACCCATTATAATTGTTTTATAATCCTTTATAATAGTATTATAATTCTAAATAACAGTAAATAATCCTTTATAATAGTATTATAACCCATTATAATGATATTAGAATCCATTATAATAATGTTATTATCCATTATAAAAGTATTGGAATCAGTATTATCATATTACAATTATTATGATATTATAATCCATTATGATGGTATTATAATCTGATGTAATAATTATTATGATATAGGTAGTCACTTTAATCGAATAAACATTCATTAAAACCATATTATTATAAATTATAATATTATAATATATAATTATAATATTATAATCAGATTATAATCCAATTTTATTTTTCTTACCCATTATAATCGTTTAATTATTATAATAATCGCATTATAATCCATTATAATAAATTCATAACCCATTATAATTGTTTTGTGGTCCATTATATTAGTATTATAATTCGTAATAATTGTTAAATAATACTTTATAACAACATTTTAATTCATTATAATGATATTAATGTGGATTATAATAATATTATAATCCATTATAATAGCATTGGAATCATTATTATCATATTATTATTATTTTTCATTGTATAAATATTCTTTATAACTTCATTGTTATAAATTATAATGTTATAATAATAAAATTATAATCAATTATAATCGTGTTGCTCATTAACATCGATAAATAATTAATTAAAATAGTATTACAATTGCTTATATAGTATTATAATTTATTATAACATTATAATAATTTTTATAATCTTACTATAATATTTTATTATCGTATTCAAATCCATTATAATCGTATTATATTCCATTATAATCGTATTATATTCCATTATAATCGTATTATATTCCATTATAATCGTATTATATTCCATTTTAATCGTATTGTATTATATTCCATTCCATAAATAAATAATAATAAAAAAAAAATTATAATTGTATTGTATTCTATTTTAATAACAGAATCTGAAAATTTTTCTAAATGAAACATTTTTCAGAAATCTATACAAAAAATTTATTAGAAATTAAGAATTTTTCTATGCAAAAAAAAAAAAACAATAAGTAGACAAATTATTTGTATAAAATCCAGTTTTATAATCACGAATTTATCAAAATGTGTGAATTTTTTTATACAAAAAAATGTCGCATAATCTGAGAATAATTATTATGCAAAAAATGTCTCGGAACCTAAGAAATTATCTATATGAAACATGTTTGAAAATCTGGGAAATTTTCTATGCAAAAAAAAAAAAAGACATGACATTAAGTCTAATTTCAATTTGTTAATTTTATTGCATAGTCTATTAATATCCAACCCACTTAAAAAATCATGTTCATCTCCTTTTTAAGTAGCGTTTTTTTTTATGAACTCTTTTTAAAGATTAATCGGTAGCAAGGTTGTCAAATGTCAAATCTCAAACTAAACTTCGTTTTGTTAATAGTCTTAAATAAAAAAAATATATATTCTATTGTATTCAATTTAGTCATGGCTAAAAACAATTTCTGTAGATTATTTATTTTTTTCAATTTTGTTCATCCCATTATATTTTCTTTTATTCGTTTTGTTTTTGGTTACAAACCATGATTTGTTTTACTGCCTACATGACAGTTATTAATAATTGTTATTAATTTTATTTAAACTGGATTATAAGCTCTTGTTTAATTTATCATATTTTTTTTTTAAATTAATAGAAATACAAAAATCAATGTTATATTTAAATTATTCATATTTTTAACTATTTTAAATTTTTATGAAACTTATAAATGTTAAACAAATGCCAAATCTGGTTTAAAAAATTTTTAATTTATGAGTTCATCTTTGTTAATTTGCATAAAAGAATTTTTATTAGAAAAAAACAAAAATTGGGAAAGAATATGTTTAGGAGAGTTAAGAATAAGATAAAATATTTGGTTTGAGTTGTTTGGAAATTTATAACATTTAATGGGAGTTTCTTGAAAAAAAATCGAAAACATCAAAAATTATTAATGATTTTATTGAAACAAGTAATATTTTGACAAGAAGTTTGTGTCTTAAGTCTTTTGTTTTGAACTTGCAATAAGGTTCGATTTTAGACCGTATAAAGGATAATCCAAATAAAATTTAAAATCAAGAATCGTTTTGAGTTTATATTTCATCACATATTAAGACTTATCTTTAGCGAGTATGTTTAGTTTTTAAAAATTTATAAAATTCCACCAAGAATCCAAGTTCGTATCATAAGAAACAAATTTAAAAACTAATTTTGTATGAATGAAAATAGTTGCAACTGTTCTAAAACTCTTTTAATTTTAAATTTTAAACTTAAAACATTAAATTTTCTTAATTTTCAAAAAAAATACGCTCAAAACATTCTTAAATAAAATTTATAAAAATTACCCAAGTTCGTGTCTTAAGTCTTTTGTTTTTTAACAACAAAGTTTCAAAAATTTTATAATAATTCCTCTGCCAAAAAAATAAGGATAAACAAGTTATTTTGTTCTCCACAACAACAAAAAAATATTTAAATTATTTTTAAATAAAACACAACAAAAAATCTCAGTTTACTTTGAAATAGAAAAAAAAATATTGTACAAATCAAGTTTAAAAGTCACGAAGCCAAGGTAAAATTGTGGCAGCAATAACAACATCACTAACAGCAGCAGCAGAAGCAACAGCATTTAGTAGAAGAAGAACAGCAACAACAACAACCAAACCCACGATTTTTTGTTCAAAATTCAAACACAAACAAAAAAAATTATATAAAAAAACAGATGCATACAATTTGAGTTGTTTTTTTTTAAATAGAAAATGATGATGATGATGCTTAGACGTTTGGCTACCAACTCCCGCATGTATTAAACAATAATATTTGAAATTCACAACAAGTGTAGCATATGACTACAACAACTACTAAACTTTTTAACCCACCATATTTGCTATTGTTTTGGGGTTTGTTGTTATTGTTTAACCATGTAGTAGTAGTAAAGTAATAGTAATGGTGAACAATGGGGTGGAGAAATAAAAAACAAATCCTGAACAAAAATTCTGGGACTTTTTCCATATTTTCACATTCTAGGACTTTTTCTTAAAAAAAAGGGAGATATTTTGTAAAGAGATTTAACTTTATCAGATTCCGATTTATATCTCATGTAGAAAAATTCTAAGATTCTGAAACTTTATTTTTGGCAAAAGGTTTTTATATTAAAACGTGATTCATACAGATAAATTTTATAAAAAAATATCAAATTTTAAAGATAATCTGGGAATCCGATAGCAATAAGGCAGTGAGCCAGTGAACTGGTACAGTCTATCAAAACAATAGTAAGATATTAGACGTTTTATGAAAGACTGCGCCAGTTTACTTGCAACACTGGCTTAAGGAGGTAAAATTGGGTGCACTTTTATACTTTTTATATTTGCTGAAATAGTAGTCCGATTATAAGGGGAAAAATGGCAAATAGTGCACTTTGTTACTTTTTCTATCTCTTAAAATAGTGGCCACTAAAACTTAAAATTTGAAATGCAACGAATTGTACTTTGGTACTTTTTAAATCTGCTGAAATAATGGTTATAAAAAGCTGATTTTGAAATTTGCTATTATCCGGAGAACCCTGGAATGTTTATTCCTACCGGGGAAACACACCTGAAATAATGGTCAAATTCTAAGAGGTCTTTTAAAAAATTTTGACTCAAAGAAAGTAAAATAGTGTTCGTTTTAGATCTTTTGAAATTAACCTCCGGCGGGTTAAAACTAGGGCTGTCAATCCCGAATCCCGAAATCCCGGGATTTTTGTCATAAAATAAATCCCGAATCCCGGGATTTTTAAGCTCAAATCCCGGGATTTTTGAAATATTAAAAATGTATGAGAATTTATTTTTAAAAATACAACTTTGTTCAATTATTGTTACATTTACATAAACAAATTTAAACTAAAACTTTTTTAATTTTCAACATAGCTGGCCACGAATTTGGATGAGCTAAGAATTCTACCCAGGTTTGCTGAATAATAGTCCAACGCACTTACCATTAAGCCACAGTCACATAGCCCTTTGACCAAAGTTTGCAGGTTTTGGCGAACGTTTTCTAAAAAACCGAAACTTTGATCGAAGGGCGCCACGGGTAAATTTAATCCGATTGGCCTCAAATTTGTACCACATAAGTTTTAGGCGTCGGAGAATAAAAATATTCCCGGATGTTCAAAATTGCAAGAAAACCTTTAAAAAAAATGCAAGTCTAATGTATTATATTATTACTTTTCTCCTTTAAATGTTTTTATTATTTTAAATTTTCTTTAAATTAGTCTTAAAATTATACAGTGCAACAACCAAAATCGGAATGGGATGAAACCAAAAGCAAATAAAAGTTGTCACTTTCCATAGCAAACCCTTTAAGGCTTTTTTAGTTCATTGCTAAATATTTATATAATAATAATTACCTGAAAACTGCATAAGTGGCGTATACTTAATTTTTTAATTGCCTTTAAATAACAATCAGAATAATTAGAAATAATTTTTTTTAAAAATTTCGTTGTAGCGAAATCGACCCAAGGATTTTCGTGGGAATCAAACCCACAACTCCCAGCTTAATAGGCTAGCACGCTACCAACTAACCCACAGTAGCCCAATTAATATGCACAATAAAATTGAAACACAAAGAGTCTACTATTTTTTTTTGCTTTTATAATCAAAGAAATTTAATCCCAAAAAATCCCGGAGTCCCGAAAAATCCCGGGATCCCGAAAAATCCCGTAATCCCGAAAAATCCCGGGATCCCGGGATTTCGATTTTCAAATCCCGAATCCCGGGATTTTAAAAAACCGATCCCGTTTGACAGCCCTAGTTAAAACAATGCGAAAAAACTTTTAGATATTTATAATCCTAAAAAGGGATAAAAATTATACCTTGGTTCCTTTTCGGTTTCCTAAAATAATGTACATAAAAACTTTATTTTTGAGATGAAGAATCCTCCATCGGAACATAACATTATAAAAACCAGTGATAGTGTTAAATTCAAATGTGACAAATCTTTTATACTCTACAACAGGTAAAAAATAAAGAAAATAAATCCAGGAACTTTTTTTGGGGATTTGGGGCCTTGGATTGATGAGTAGAATGAAAAAACGTAATTTTGTAGTCCCCTGGGTCCAAGTACAGGTCTTTGAACTTCTTCAGACGAAAAATTTTTCTTTTGTTTAACAAGAATACAAAAAAAACTAGAAATATTGACTTTTTTAGTCATTTAATGGGAAACTTTTTCATACATTGCTCTTTGAGATGCAAAATCCATTTGATCAGTCGCTTTAACCTTTGGAGCAGCAAATATCTTTTAATAAGGTCTTTTCCTCAAAAATCCGATACTGGGGAATAATATCATTGAAATAAAATTGGTGCCCTAAGGGAAATGGCCATTGACCAAATGAGTTCTTCATCTTAAAGAGTAAAGTTCAAGCTTTACCCTCGAATTATTTTTAATTCGCCAGCACATCGGGTCCATCCGGTATGAGGTGATAAAAATGCCCACAATGGTGATTTTTTTTAAATCTAATCTCAATTTACACAAATGTGATGGAAAAGTTCGGAGACCGGCTTTTTTACCAGCAGAACATTTATAATACACTGCATCAGGTCGCGCCGCAGCTGCATTTTCGTTGTTTATTAGTGTTATTTGTGAGAAACAATAATTTTTTGTTGTACAATAAATAGATCTAAAAAAAAAAATAATTGACAACAAAGGCTTAGTGTAGATGTCGACAGCTTTTGGAAGAAGCTACCCTTCCTACTTCAGCACTCTTTTATTCTCACTGTATGTTGGAAATTTATTTATTTTAAATTTAGTTTTATCAAAAGCTTTCAATGTATACTTCTAATGGATACCATGCAATTTAAAACAGTTATTATACATTTACAAAGGATTACAATGGATTACAATGCGATTATAATGGATTATAATACGATTATAAAGGATATAATATGGTAATAGTTTCTAACACGCGATTATAATGGATTATAATAACATTATAATAGATTAAAATACATTATAATACGATTTAAATGGATTATAACAAAATTATAATGGATTATAAAGACTAGTACTGGATACTAAGCAATAATAATGGATATTATGCAATTTAAAAGAGTTATTAGACATTTATAAAGGATTACAGTGCGATTATAATGGATTATAATACCATTATAAGGGATATAATATGGTAGTAGTTTATTACAAGTGATTATAATGGACTATAATACCATTATAATACGATTACAATGGATTATAACATAATTAAAATGGATTATAAACGATAGTACTGGATACTAAGCGATAATAATGCTTATTATGCAATTTAAAAGAGTTATTATACATTTATAAAGGATTACAATGCGATTATAATGGATTATAATACGATTATAACGGATTATAATACAATTATAACGGATTATAATACGATTACAACGGATTATAATACGATTATGACGGATTATAATACGATTATAACGGATTATAATACGATTATAAAGGACATAATATGGTAGAAGTTTATTACAAGTGATTATAATACCATTATAATGGATTATAATACCATTATAATGGATTATAATACATTATAATATGATTACAAAGGATTGTATCATAATTATAATGGATTAAAAACGATAGTACTGGATACACAGCGATTATTATGGATAACATGCAATTAAAAAGTGTTATTATACATTTATAAAGGCTTAAAATTCGATTATAATGGATTATAATACAATTATAATGGATTACAATACGATTATAATGGATTGTAATACTATTATTAAGGATATAATATGGTAGTAGTTTATAACAAGCGATTATAATGGATTATTTTACAGTTATAATGGATTATAATACATTATAATACGATTTCAATCGATTATAACATAAATTTAATAGATTATAAACAATTGTTATGAATACTTAACGATAACTATGTATACTATGCAATTTAAAAAGTTACTATACATTTATAAAGGGTTACAATGTATTACAATGCGATTATAATGGATTATAATGGTATTATATATATTATAATACCATTATAATGGATTATAATACCATTATAATGGATTATAATACCATTATAATGGATTATAATACCATTATAAGTGTTATAAAACCATTACAATGTATTATAATACCATTATAATGGATTATAATACCAATACAATAGATTATAAGGGACAATAGGGGATTCCTTCCAGGATTTAAATGTATAAAATACAATTATATTACTTCATTAAATCTAAAAAACTTTTCTTATAAAAGAAAATTTTATAAGAAAATTTAATTTTTAAAAAATTTGATTTTTAAAAAAAATTATTTTTAAAAATTTTAATTTTTATTTTATAAGAAAAATCTTAAAAATCTTAAAATATTAAAATTTAAACTCTGATATTTTTTAAAGAAATATATCCGCCTGTTTTCCATTTAAACTACCTCCCAGTCCATTGTTTCTAAGTAGCTGGTGGTTAGTTGTTGGAGGTTGTTTTTTTTTGTTCTGCAACGTTTTACCATTTTAATGTTTATTTAATTCGTAACATTAACTGTTCATTTATTTCACATGCAGATTTTGAATAAAACAAAACAAAAAAAACTGCATATAGAAAGAAATTCTTAGTTTTTTTTTGCTATAGATTTTAGATGAAGATGATGATGTTGTGGTTTTTATTTGTTGCAACCTTTTAAACATTTATGTTATTGCTATGAATGTTTTGGGTTTTGTAGCTTCATTTTGTATGCACAATTTGGCCCTTTTTTTTTTGTTTGCAGCAGCTTCGTTTTTCAAAGAAGCTGTTTGTAGTTTTCTGTGGGATTTTTTTTTATTGTTTTTAACTGTTTAAGGAGTAGAGTTTGTTTTTTGGTTATTTTGAAGCCTTGTGTGTTGACTTTATGAGTGTAGTATTGAACTTCTGGTTTTGAAAATTTCGTGTGCATTGTTTTGTAGGTCGTTCTATGGGTTAAAAAATCATGCTTGTAATTTTTGTCATGGTTTAAGAAAAAAAAAGATTTTTTTTGCAAGTTGCTTTGGTTTTTTTTAAGTTTTTCTTTAATAAAAAATCAACAAAAACAACACAAAAACGGTAATTTACCATTAAATTTAGAGCACTTATTGTTTTTTTTTTTTGTGATTCTTATTATTTTACTTTGTATTGTAATGGTGGTGGGAATATAACAAACAGAAGCTTTGGAAACATTTTTTTTATATATATTTTTGTTTAGTTTTAACAAAAATTAAGTTATAAAAATTTGCTAAAGTTTTTTTTTTTGTTTTTTTTGTGGAGAACAAAAAAATTATAAAACTAATGTTATAATTTCGTGATTTTGTTTTGTGAAGCTGCTGCATTTAGATTTAATTTTTAAAGATTTTATTTATGATAACAGTTTTCTTTAAGAGTTTAGCAGGCTTAAAATAGCAAAGATTTCTTAAAATCTGATTACTAATTTTAATAGAAAATTAAAGCAATACAAAGGTGAGTTAAGATAGAATTTTACTCAATCTTAGATCTTGCTAACCTAAATTGTATCTAAAACTAGATTTTTGTCTAATTTTATTAGAAGGAACATTTTCTAAAATCGTTTATGAATTTAAATATCTATTTAACAAAAAATTAATGATTCTTTAAGCAATTTAATTCTTTATCTCTTAAAACGTGATTTTTTTTTGTTTAATCAAACAAAAGACTTGAGACACATACTTGATTTTTTATATGATTCACTTTCAATCTTTATAAAATTCACTTCAAAAATTCCCAATTATGTATAAGATATCTCTTTTATTACAATAAATAGTAAAATTTTTTATATCTTAACCACATTTGTTTTTTTTTTGTTCAACTCCCATGAATATCCAATGATTTATAAACCACAAGATAACTTAAGGCTATTTTTCCAAATGTTTAAAAACATTTATTGATGTATTTGGTCAAAATATTTTGCTACAATTTAATTTAGCAATAAAACAATTATGAATTTTATGATTAATTTTAAAAACCACAAAAATATAATAATACTTGAATATTTATACCGAAACCCCTTAAAAACGATCTATCAATTTTGTTTAAAAACTTTAACACTTGAGTGTGTTAACATTATCAAGCTACTCTCATTTACATTTCAAGTGTCATAATTGTATAATAGAAAACAATTGAAATAAAACGATACAATACAAGTGGTCTACATTAGAAAAAAACTACATAATAAAATGATCTCTAAACAATGTGTGTGGTACATATTTTTGAAATATAAAGTAGTCAAAAGTAGTCATATTGGCAACTGATGAGAAAATAATAGAATAAAATATGTGAAATATGTGGGATTTGCAATAAAAGTTAAGCATTAATTTACGGTTAAAAGAATTTTAAATTTAATTTTTGAATGTTTGAGGTTTAAGTTTGCTAAATTTTTAATGCTTAAACAATATTTAATAAGCATGTTTGTTTCTTAAGTCGTTTGTTTTACATTGCGAAACGATTGAAATATTTTTTTAATCGAACGAATTACAGATTCCAAACATTTGGATTTAGAGAATTTAGGTTGTTGGCTTAGGTAAATATTTTTATATTATTTTTTTTTTCTCTCATACCATAGCGCATTCGCTGAGCGCTTTTAAAGATGCAGTAATTGTAAGAGGAAAAGATTTTAATTTGTTGTTAAGATTTTTGCTTATAAACTTGTAATAAAAAATTGTATTAATTCTTATAAAGCTTCAATCACTGCTAAAAAAACACAATAGGTGGGTTTTATGAGGACTTTGACACAGGATTCCTTTCCAAAAGCTACAAAAATTCCCTTAAAATGAAATATAATACCATTGAAATGGATTATGTTTTCATTATAATGGATTATATCGCCATTATAACGGATTATAATACCATAAAAAAAGAGTATAATAAATTAATGGATCATAGCACAATTAAAGGGGATTGTAATAGCATTATATTGGATTATAATGCCATTATTATACATTATATAATCGCTATAATAGATTATAATATCTTTATAAGAAATATAATTTTTGAATAATGGGTTCTAAAACCATTATGATGGACTATAATACCACTAAATTGGATTATAATACCATTATAATGGATTATAATACCATTATAATGGATTATAAAGTCATTATAATAGATTATAATACTATTATAATGGACTATAATACCATTATAATGGACTATAATACCATTATAATGGATTAAAATATCATTATAATGGACCATTATAATGAATTATAATGTCATTATAATAGATTATAATGGACTATAAAGCAAATAATTTAAAATATAATGGGCACAGTACCATTATTATGGTTTATGATATCAGTATAACGAATAAAGAAACCGTTATAATGGTTTATAATACCATAGTAATGTATTTTATACCATTATAATGGACAAAATCACCATTATAATGGATTACAATACCACTGTAATGAGTATAATACCATTTTTGACAATAATGAGTAAAATTAAAATTATAATGTGTTATTTCATAATTATAATAATTATATGTATCTAATCACTATACAGTAACAATGGATTATAATGCCATTATAATAGATTATAATGGATTTTAATACAATTATAATAGATTATAATAGATTCTAATACCATTATAATAAATTATAATGGACTATAATACAATTAAAATGGATTATAATGGGTGAAATACGATTTTAATCGGTTATTATATCAATAAATTGAATGAAAGCGATCATAACATCCTTATGATGAATATAATACCATAATTACGAATATAATGGGTAATCATATATATTTTATGTATTATTCTTCAATTATAATGGGTTATTTTACCATTATAATGGATCATTATAACATTATATTGGGTTATAATTGATTATTATAACATTATAAAGGGTTATAATACCGTTATAATGGATTATTAAATCATTATAATGAATTATAATACCTTTTTACGCCATATTGTTTTCATGGATTATAAAGAAAATAATAGAAACTTGTATGCAAAATATGTTGGATTTACAAAAAAGGGTTTTATTACTATTTTGTGGATTATAATTCCATTATAATTGATTATAATAACATTATAATGGGTTATATTTCCATTATAATGGATTACAATTCAGTTATAATGGATTTTAATACCATTATAATGGATTTTAATATCATTATACTAGATTATAACCGAAAAAAATACAATTATAATGAATTATAATGGGTGTAATACCATTATAATGGATTATGATATCAGTAAATTGAGTGAAAGCACCATTATAATGAATAATAACACCCTTATAATGAATATAATACCATTTAACGATTATAGTGTATTATATGTTTATTATTATGTATACAATTATAATGGGTTATAATATCATTTTAAGTAAAAAAACTAACCCAGATGGTTGGGGACATATTCACTAGGGCGCGCCATAGTCGCCCGGGCGTCCCGTCAAATTTAAATTTTCGAATTTCATATCGTATTACCTGCCAAACGATGTCCACGTTAGACCTGAATGTCGGAAAATTTATGAACAAATTTTGCAAGGTCATCTTCAGTCGGCAACCAACGGTCAAAGTTAAAAGAAATTACGTATTTCGACCAAAATTCATGTCCGAATTTTTTGACAAAATTCGGCTCAAAAATTCGGAAATCTTTCGCACTTTAAAGGAAAAATATTTAAAAAATTCCAAAACTGCGATTTTGGTCCACAGATGCTGATTTTTTCAACATAAAAATTATTTTTGATCCAAATTGGTCTCAAAAGTTGGAAAATGTTAAGTGTGTTATCTAAAAAATATTAAAAAAGTATAAAAACACGATTTTGGTCAGAAAATGCTGATTAACATCTGTGTACCAAAATTGCAGATCAGCATTTTTGGACCAAAATCGCGTTTTTATATTTTTTTTAACATTTTTTATATAACAAACTTAACATTTTCCGACTTTTGTTGTTAAAAAAATATTAAACACGATTTTGATCCGAAAATGCTGATCAGCATCTGTGGACCAAAATCGCAGATCAGCATTTTTAGACCAAAATTGCGTTTTTATATATTTTAAAAATTTTTTAGATAACAAACATAACATTTTCCGACTTTTGAGACCAATTTGGATAAAACAATAATTTTTATGTTAAAAAATTAGCATCTGTGGACCAAAATCACGGTTTAGGATTTTTTTAAATATTTTTTCAATGAAGTGCGCAAAATTTCAGAATTTTTGAGCCGGATTTTGGTCAAAAAACTCGGACATGAATTTTTGGTCGAAATACGTAATTTTTTCCAACTTTAACCGCTGGTTGCCAACTGAAGAAGACCTTGCGAAATTTTTTCATATATTTTCCCACTATTAGCTCTAACGTGGCCATCGTTTGACAGGTATTACGATATGAAATTCGAAAATTTAAATTTGATGAGACGCCGTAAAATTCACCCCATGCCATAAAGTTAAATAAATTCATTTATTATGATTTTTGCACTTTAAACATACAGTTTTAACATTGAAAACCTCTCTGTGAAACATTTAAATGATCCTTATAGATGTTGGTCTTCTGATTTTAAATCTGCAATCAATATTTTTATTTGATGTTTTAAAAATTAAATACCTTGTAATTAAGCACTTTATGGGGTTCCACTGTTACGTAGTTTTATTTGGCTTTCTCAAAATATGGTTCAACCCGTGTAAAAAAATAATTAGATCAAAACATATCTCCTTTGATAAAAACATATATGGATCATATCTAAATGGATGTAATCAGATCTACTTCATATATATTCACATCTGCTTCAGATATGTTTTGATCCGTAAATTGAGTCTATCTGACAATTTTACATATATGAACATATCTGAAAATATCTGATCATATATGCCATATATGCCAGATAGACTCAATTTACGGATCAAATCATATCTGAAGCAGGTGTGAATATATATGGATTAGATCTGATTACATCCATTTAGATATGAACCATATATGTTTTTATCAAAGGAGATATGTTTTGATCTAATTATTTTTTTACAGGGGAATTATATTTAAAATTATACTGATTCCAAAATTTGTCTTGAATGTGTAGTTTTCAAGATACTAGCGTTTAAAAACTTTAGTCTTATTTAGGAATTTATGAGGATTTTGAATCTAGAGATATTTTCTATACAAAATCAAGCCATTTTTGGTGTCACTAACGAAATAATATCCCACCAAAAACAAATCGAGATTTCAACAGCACGAAAAAGCGCATCTAAAGAGCGCTCTTGAGGGTGCATTAAAAGTAAGGGGGAAAATTTTTAATTTTTTGTTAAGATTTTTTTTTTAAAACTTATAATATTAAAAAATAATGCTTTAATCAGCGCAGAAAATACACATGATTTTACTGCATCTTAGAAGTGCTCTATCAGCGCTACCAAATAGTTCTCTAAAATCTGACATCGCCCACAGGAATTATGCATGAATTCATGTGGTTTGGATGCTCTCTTTCCAGCCAAAAAATAGAGTTTTTGAAATATTCAAAAGCAAAATATCTTAAAAATGGTATGTGATAGAAAAATTTGAAAGACGGTCTTGGAATCAGGAGGTAAAAATCTATCCTAATTCATGTAGTTTTCTTCAGTGCGAGTTTCTTTGAATTTGTTCAACAGTGAAATATAAATAGATTTGAAATAAATAATAAAACTTATGGAGAAAAATAAGTGTGCTGTGGTTTTCTTAAGAATGACTTAAAGGGGTCTCAATTAGAAGCTTAAAATATCTGAAATTTATTGAAAAATTTTTTCTTTATCATTTTGTTTTGCTTTAAAATTTTGTTCTTAGTTTAACATTACATGGATTTTTTTTGTTTTTTTTTTTTTTTTGTTTTCTTAAATGTTGTTGTCTATAAATATTTTTACCATAAATGCTTCTTTTTTTTTAAATTTTTCGTTTTATTATTGTTTAGAGATAAAAATGTCATTATACTTGTTTTTTTTTTAATTTTTTATTTCTTATATAAAATTGTAACAAATTGTTAACAAATTGTTAGCATAACATGACGTTAGACAAATTGCATTGACCACACATGTACTTGTTACACATTTTACTTTAGGTTTTTTGTGTCTTAACCGAACAATACTAATTTGGCTAGAACAACATGTGGTACATGTGTTTTGTGATACAAAAAACACAACATTGCTTAAGAAAATTGACAATTGGTAAAAGGGGGGAAGGGGGGCGCAATGGAGGTGTCGTAGTTTTTTATGGCTACAGTATAAATATGTTCTGAAAAACTAAAATGATTTTTGGAAATTGATAAAAAAAATTTATTGAAAAAATTTTTATTAAATATTTTCATGAAGTCATAAAAAAACAAAAGACTTAAGACACAAGCACCATATTAAAAATATGTATACAAATTTGAAAAAATTTTGAAGAATTAGTTTGCTGGATTATTTAATATTTTATTAATTTACCCAGCAAAAAAATAAATCGAGATTTTGGCAGCATAGCTTCTTTTTATAGCATACCATAGCACATTTAAAGGGCACTGTTTAGAAGGCAGTAAAAGAAAGGGCGAAAAATTCAAATTTTTTTGTAAAAGCTTTTTTTTTTAATCTTTTGACAGCGATTTTTTCAAAAACGGGTCTGGCGGAAGTTTTGATTTCGACAAAATATAGTAGTGGGGCACCCCAGATTCATGAAGGTTAAAGTTGTTTCGGACGAACCCTACAAACCCCTGAATTCATATCAATAATTCTCTTCAATTCTTCATTTTCTTATTCTTTAATAAAAATATTTTCATTCATAAGTTTATTTTTTATTATTTACAATTTTTTTTTTTAATATAAAAAAATGCACTTTGTGTTGCATGCGTTGTTGTTGACTATTTTATGTAAAATTTATGTAAATGCTTTTGTTTTATAACACAAAGCTTATGTTGCATATTAAATAGGATTGTTTATATAAGTAAAAATGTTATTGCTGCTACTTCATATAAATGATTTTTTTAGTTTTTTTTTTTTTTGTAAAAGAAACGGAAATACTAATGACATTTGAAGTACTGCTAGTTTGCTACTTGTTTGTTTTTGTTTTCTTTTTTTGTTGTTTAGATGTTTAGTTTATGTTCAATGTGTGGGTTGCATTTGTTATTGTTGAAAACAATAACAAACTTTATATCCTGTCTTGGAGGTTTTTATGTTTTTGATGTGTGTGAGTGTGTGTTTAATAAAATTTTTAAACAAATTAATTTTAAAATCATAATATTTTCACAAGAAAACTATTGAAAGTTTTACGAGTATAACATAAATCATATTGGAAATAAATATATTGGAACACTATAAATTATAAAATGCATTAAAACATAAAGACAGGTGAATACACACTTAAAGCGTTGGCAAAGCCCTTAAAAGGTAGTACAAGCGTTGGCAGAACGTGTTGAGTGTTGAAATTCCTGTTCCAAATATTAAACCGATCGGGATATGCTGTTTGTGTTTTAAAACGTTGTTAAAAACGTTGGAAAAACACTTCAGTTCAAAATTTTTCCAGTTTTAAAAATTCGAGAGCCGCTGGAGCAACACTTAACAGGATAATTTGTTTGCTTAGTCTTCAGAAAGGTTTTGTTTTCTACAGAGGAACGGACATTGCTTTTATACCCAGCAAAAACTTAGCAATGGGTACTCCTTTCAGTCTTGCTTACCTGTTAATGGCTTTGAAAAATACTAATTACCATTAGGATTACTTTACGCCCAAAAAGGCAAAAGGTAGTTACCTCCAATGACATCACCGTGTTAAAGTAATTTACTTTGAAGTTGGGAGGTAACTACTCACATTTTTACTAACCCCTGAAGTTAGTTACTTGGTAAGCGAAGTTTTTGCTGGGTAATATAAGGGCAAGTATATTTTTTTTGTCAAAAATCGTCTAGCTAAAATGTGATATTTAAGAAATTCTAAGAAAACTTTTCCAATAAGCCATGGGTCTAAAATCAAAACCAATACCGCCTGCACGCAGAGAAGGAATATGATTGTGGCAACCATAATTTAAGAGTGTTGTATAATGATTGAAAATATTATCATAACTAGTTTGTAGCAATCATAACATTTTTGCAGCTATCATGTTATGATCCTAAATATTTGAAAATTATAATTTAGGACCATAATATGATTGCAACAACAATTTAATGATTGATATATACATATTATGCTACAATTTTCAATCATAATATGATGCTATTCAATCATGATTGCCGCAATCATATCTCTTCTCTGACAATGAGTGTATCGACATGAAGTTTGGTATTTTCTTCTCTAGCACAATAAAGCAGTACACTCAAAAAATTATGTTAGTAAAATCAACTGAAAATGTCAGTTAAAACAACTACTTTGTAAGTTATTTTGGGGTCAACTACTTTTTCAGTTAAATCAACTAACAATGTTAGTTATTTTAACTGACAAAAAAACAACTGACTTATATAGTAAAAACTACTTAAATTTGTAGTCAAAACAACTAAAATGTAGTAAAAATAAAATAATCAATTTATAATTTTTTTTCAAAAAGTTTTTCAGAAAAAAAATTGAAGACCAAATTTTTTCAAAGTTTTTTTTATTTTAAAAAAAAAAAGTTGTGAAAAATAAAAAAAACGAAAATTTATTTCTAATTTTTTGGAAAAAACAGATAAGCGAAATAAAATTAACTACTTTAAATAACTGTTACTACATCACAGTACTTTTTTGTTAGTTGTTCAAAAAATCGACTTAAAATAACTAACAGAAATAGTTGTTTTATATTTTTCATACGAAAACAACTGACTTTGTAGTTGAAAACAACTAACTACTGTTAAATATTCAACCAACTAACATGTAGTAACTTACATAATTTTCTGAGTGTAGGGGGTATACTTACTTTGTCATTCCGTGTGTTACGGTTTAGGACCCCATAAAGTATATATATTAATGATCAGTGATGGATTCTAAGAAATTCTAGTGATGTTCGTCCGTCCTCCTGTCCGTCTGTCCGTCCGTCCGTCTGTCCGTCCGTCTGTTAGTCTGTCCGTCTGTAGTTAACACGATGCAGTCCAAAATAAAAGAGCTAGACCGACATTTGGCACGAATATGTCCTATGTTAAGTTAAGTTCGTAAATGAGCAAAATCGAAACAAGGGGAAAAAGTTCCCCCTTGAAGAACTAAACAAACCTCTTAAAAATAAAATTTTTATGCCCTCCAACTACAGTATGGGGGTATACTCACTTTGTCATTCCGTTTGTAACGCATCAAAATATCGATCGGGGACCCAATAAAGTGTATATATTATTGATCCATGATCGATTCTAAGACATTCTGTGAATGTCCGTCCGTCCGTCTGTAGATGGCACGATTCAGTCAAAAATAACAGAGCTATCCTCCTGAAATTTGGAACGAATATGTCTTATGATCCTAGACAGGTTAAGTTCGTAAATGGTCAAAATCGGCCCTGGGGGAAAAAGTTCCCCCTTGAAGAACTAAACCAACCTTTGAAAAAATACACTTTTTTTTACATGTTTTTTTTTTAATTTTTGTTAAATAAATAAAACATTTGGTATATTAAGTGGGATGGGAAGGGGCTCTCAACGTCCCCCACTGACACTAATCACCCCCCCCCCCCACCCAAAAAAAAAACAAACGCCCCAGACAATTTTTTTATTTATTTTACATCTTGGTGGGTATAAAAGATTCGACACAGCCGAATTTAACACTCTTATTTGTTTTTAATTAATTTTAACACGCTGAATACGAATTTTAAGAAATTTCTGAAATCGGTTGAGCGGTTTTCGAGATATCACTATTTGAAATTTGTCAAAAAACTATGATATTCTCATAGAAAAATTAAAAAAAAAATATATTTTTCTTTTTAAATATATTTATATTGGTCATTTTTGCAAGACTTAGTCTACCAGTGTTTTGGAATTTGTCAGATTCCCATTGCCTAGACTATTTAAAAACTCTGTACTATAGTACAAGTAGCAAAGGGAATTGGTTCTTTGACGATCGTGATCTAACTAAGACGTTTCTCTTCTAATTCTCAATGAATTTAGAGTTGATTATGTTTTAGTATTTAAGTTTGAAAATTAGCAATTTGTCATTTAAATTCCCTTTGCTACTTGCAGTATAGAGTTTTTATATTTTCTAAATTGTCTTGACAATGGAATCTGACAATTTCCGTAACACGTGTAGTCTTGCAAAACTAAGCAACATAAATAAATTTAAAACGGAAAAATTATTTTTTTGAAAATTTCTCTACGAGAACATCATTATTTTAATTAGTAAAGGAAATAATGACCTCGAGCTGGAATAACCCTACTCAAAATATAATATTTTAAAAGTCAAATAAAACAATTTCTATTTTTTAAGTAAAAATTAATTAAAATTTGTCAAAAAATTTCCAAAAATTTCGGTTTTTTTCTACGTTCAAGAAAAAACAAGTATAAAAGTTAAATTCGACTTGGCCGAATCTATTAATATTCTCCACAATGCCCTTTTTAAAGGATAGCAATTTTTTTAATGTGAAAAAAATTATAAATTTTGATTAGAAATATTTTATTTTGAGTAAAAAACTTTTTTTTCTGTCATTTTTGTAAAAAGAAAAAAATTACTAATTTTTTTGAGTGTAAAATTTTTTTCGAGTGTAAATTTTTGGTTTTAGTGTAAAAATATTTCAATATTTTAGTGACAAAAATACTCTGTAAAGTAATTTTGTGGCTTATCATTGTTTTTAAAGCTTTTTTTTTAAACTCGGGTTTTTCAAACCACTAGACATCGGCTGAGATTTAAAACGAACAAGACCAGAGGAGCGACAAATATATATGCCACACTTTAGCACCCTCAGAATTGTAGTTCGAAGTTACCATAGGTTTTATTTCGTAAATTTTCGAAAAAGCCCTCGCCGAAATTCACTCTTTTGCTTAAAACTTATAACTTTCAAACCACTGGATCGATTTCGCTGGATTGCAACACCAACCTGACCAGGTAAATGCCCAACATATATGCCAAACTTCAGAAGCCTCCCTAAAGTCTTTCAAAAGTAAGCATGTTTTCAACAGACAGACAGACGGACGGACATCACTAGATCGTCTTAAAATCGATCGAGGATCATGAATATATATACTTTATGGGTCCTAGACTAATATTTCGATGTGTTACAACGGAATAACAAACTTATATGAACCCTCTATCACTAGAATAGAGGATATAAACACAATAATCCGGTCATCATAAGAATCTAATTTCAGTAATGTCCTAATTTTAACTAATATTTTCAGCAAAAAACAAGTGTAAGAGTTAAATTCGGCTGTGCCTTATCTTTTATACCCTTCAACACCTTAACAAAAAGGGGCGTTTTTTTTTTTTTTTTGTTGGGTTCCTTCCTGGAACCAACTACCGGACTTCGAACTTCTTCTGACACAAAAAATGTTTCGTTTGCAAAGCAAAAGTAGAAAAAATCTATAAAAAATGCCGTTTTTTCAGAAGTTGGTTTAGTTCTTAAAGGGGGAACTTTTTCCCCCGTGGTCCGATTTTGCCCATGTCCGAACTTAACCAGCCTATGACCATTAGACATATTCGTGCCAAATTTCAGGAGTCTAGATCTTTTATTTTGGACTGTATCGTGTCCTCCACAGACGGACGGACAGTCGGACAAACGACGGACATCGCTAGAATGTCTTAGAATCCATCACTGATCAATAATATATATACATTATGGGGTCCCCGACCGATATTTTGATGCGTTACACACGGAATGACAAAGTGTGTATACCCCCATACTGTGGTTGGAGGGTATAAAAAAGAATTCGAAAATATTTTTATACCCTCTAACTACAGTATGGGGGTACACTCACTTTGTCATTACGTGTGTAACGCATAAAAATATCGGTCTAGGACCCCATAATGTTTATATATTTATGATCAGTGATCGATTCTAAGACATTCCAGCGATGTCCGTCAGTCCGTCCGTTTGTTTATCTGTAGTTAACACGATGCAGTCCAAAATAAAAGAGCTAGACTCCCGACATTTGGAACGAATATGTATTATAATCCAAGGCAAGTTAAGTTCGTAAATGAGCAAAATCGGAACAGGGGGAAAAATATCCCCCTGGAAGAACTAAACCAACCTATGAAAAATACCAATTTTTTTATGCTACAAGGAGTTCAAAGTTCTGCATTTGGACCCAGAGAATTAGGTAATGTCGTTTTTTTCGGTCCACCCCCCTTTTATGGGCGTGGAATAATTTTCTTTAGTGCAAAAAGCATAAGAATGAATTTTTAAACACATATTCGAAAGGAAATTTGCCCCCACACTTCCGAACACCCAAAAAAAAAAAAGAAAACGCCTCTGCAATTTTTTTTTTGCATGTTGGAGGGTATAAAAGATTTGGCACAGCCGAATTTAACGCTCTTGTTTTGTTTTTATTTTGTTCTTCTCGAGTTTCTACACCATTTACAGAAGTAATTCGATAAACATTAATTGTAGTTCGAAGATTGTACTCGTAATTCGAAAATTCCATATAATTCGAAGATTCTACTTATAATTCGAAGGTTCTATTTGTAATTCGAAGATTTCATTTGCAATTCGTTAAAGATCTTTTGTAATTCGTAAAAGATCTATTGTTATCTATTGATCATTCTTAGAAAAGTCTTATATATTATTGATCATAGATCAATAATATATATACTTTATGGGTATATATATTTCGATACGTTACAAACGGAATGAAAAAGTGAGTATACCCCCATACTGTAGTTGGAGGGTATAAAAAAATCAATTGTTTTTTGAAAAAGGTCAATTGTAATTTGTAAAATATCAATTGTTATTCGAAAAAAATCAGCTGTAATTAGTAAAAGATCAATTGTAATTTGTAAAATATCAATTGTAATTCGTAAAAGATCAATTGCAATTCAAAGATTATATTTGTTGTTCGTAAATGATCAATTGTAATTCTTAAAAGACCAATTGTAATTCGAATAGATCATCAATTGTAATTCTTAACAAATCAGTTGCTATTCGAGAAAAAATCAATTGTAATTCGTAAAAGATCTGGAGTGAGAGAGAGCTGATTGTTTTTTTTTTAAGCCAAATATACTATTTTTAAATTGTAGGTGATATTTTTCAAATTTTATTTGATGTTTGTTGAATTTTTAAATATCCCAGCAAAACTTAGATTACCAAATAAGGTATAAAATAAGGTATAGGATCTCTTATTTTATACATTGCAGCATTGATGATTTTAACAGGCGATGAGACTCAAAGTAATGCATCCACATTATCACAAAGAATACCAGTAAGGTATAAAATAAGTCATAAATTTATAACGAAGAATACGAGTAAGGTGTAAAATATATGATATTTTATAGGTTACGAGAAATGAAATAATATAGCATTCCAGAAGATAATATATAAGGTGTTACGAGTAGTGAAAAAGTAATTTTGTATTATATTTACTCACGTGATTGTAAGTGTAGTAGTAGAGTGTAGTAGTAAGTGTGTAGTAAGTGTATAGTAGATAAAATATGCTCGTGAGTGAGTGTGTGTCGTTAGAAATTTCCTGTCGTGAGCCTATCTCTAGTTTAAACTTATGCATTTTTTTATAAAATAATTATATTTTAGGGTATTGTAATGTATTACATTCAAAAAAAAAAAGTTTGTAAAATTACAAGTAAAAGGTCTTGTAATTCTGTTTTACTAATATTTTTGTCTTTTTACAAAAATTGTTGTATATTTAATAAAACGAAAACTACAGTTTGCTTTGTAATTTTACTATTATACGTTGGTAAATTTATTTTACAAATTTATTAGGTAAATTTACAAAAAAGTGAATTTTTTACAAATTAAAAAAATTTTTAGTTTTTTTACACAAGAAAACTGTAATTGTACAACAAAATTTTACTTGATGTTAAGTATTTAGTCTTTCTACCATAAAAATGTTTTATTACAAACATTTTTTTTAAGATCGTTTACAAGGTTTTCGGTTTGAAATGTATGTATTGAAAAGTACAAAATTCCAATGTAATTTTACAAAACTTATTTTATTACTAGAATTAGTGTTGTTTTAAAAACAAAAAAAAATAATTATTCAACAATAGGACACGCAAAAATTTTCTAAGTTCAGATTTTTTTTTTCGTTTTGGAGTTAAAAAAAAAATTTTATAAATAAAAAATTTCATGAAAAAAAAGTTTGGAAAATTTTTTAAGTTCCGGACACAAAAATTTTTCAACTAATTGTAAGCTTTAGCAAAAAAATTGAATTTTTACACCATTTTTTGGTAATTTGCGTTAAGTAAAATACCACAATTTTTATGTGTTTCTGCTATATAATTATTCAATTTTTTTTTTTTTTGTATTTTTACCATTTTTTGGTATTTTTACCATATTTTTTTGGTATTTTTTTTTTTTAATTTGGCAACTAAAATGTCAATAAAAAGCTACCAATTTTGAAAAATTAAGTTTTTCTTATTTTTACAGGTACTTAAACATCCAATCTACAATATCCAAAAAAAAATTTTCCGATTTTTTAAAAATACTTGTGAAAATAATTAAAAATTAAAAAAAAAAAAATTTATTTTTTGCATAATTTTTCCTGAAAATATAAGAAATTTCTTATGTAGCCTCCTTCGCAATTCTCATATGTTCTACTTAAGAAAAACGAAATGTCGAAAAAAATAAAAAAGTGCAGTGTTATACATTAAAAAGTATGTTAAAAGTGTTCAAGTGAAAAAAAAACCATTTCAGGTTGTTGAAGTGCTACTCCAGCTGCCGAAGAAGAAAAAATAAGATGCACCAATGGAAACAAATCTTTAAATTTACAAAACAAATATGTAAATAAACCAATTTTTTTGTATATTTACAAAACAAAGATGAAAATTTAAAAAACAAAATTGTATACTTACGAAAAAAGTTGTAATTTTACAAAAATGAAGTAGAAAATACAAAAACAATATTGTAAATTTACAAATTTTTTGGTTAAACTACTGTTTTTACGGCAAAAAAATTAGAAAAAAATAGTATATATACAATAAAAATTGTAAATTTGCCACTTTTTATTGTAAATATACAATTTTAATTTAAAATTATCTACAATTTTTTTTTTCATTTTCTATTTTTTCTTTGTAAAATAACAACCTTTTTCTGTAAGTTTAAAATTTTGTTTTGTAAATTTACCAAATTTTTTGTAAATTTACAAAAAAAAAATGTTCACCTCGAAGTTAATATTTTACAAAAAAAATTGTAAATTTACATTTTCTTTTGTTAAATTAATTTACAAATAATCCCCGTAACATTACGGGGATTCTTGCTAGTACATATTTTACAAAACCTGCCCCGTAAAATCACGGGGATTTTATGTCATTTTACAAACTTTTTTTTTTGAGTGTATGCATCCAATTATAAATAATGCATTATTTAAAACTTTCAAATAATACAATGTAACCAAATATAAGTCATCCATGATTTAATGTTTAGAAATAATAAATATGAAATACATTTTTTACAATAATCATGCATTACGTAGAAAATTATTTGTAATGCATTATTTTTCACTTTAAAATAATACGTTGTGGAACAAATGTTTGGTAAGACATCCTAAAATAATGCTACAAATGAGGTATATACATTACCTGGTAATGTGTTATATAATCACTACCCTTTACCAAAGTTTTGCTGGGATAATATCGAAATTCAAAATAGAATTTTTAAATTCAATGATTTTTTTTAAATCAAAATTTAAATTTCGAATCAAATTATTAAATTTTTAATGAAATTTACAAATTTTTCAAATTTATGTATATCGATATAGCTCGCTGTAAGTTTTAAGTTGAATGACTCATTTCAATACCAATAAATATACAGTCAAACTCGGTTATAGCGAACTCGGTTATAACGAATTCTCGGTTATAACGAACTAATTCTAAAGTCCCGACGTTTTGGCATCAATTTTCACACAAAATACTTCTTTTATAACGAACTCGGTTATAACGAATCCTCGGTTAAAACGAACTGCTTATTATGGTCCCACGAATACAATTTCATGTGTATTTACCTTATTATAACGAACTCCCATTAGTATTTTGAAATGTGCGGCAATCATGTTTACCAAACTCACAAAAAGTTAGAAATTTTTTGTTAATATTATAGTTTTTAAAGAATTTATTTATATTTTTAATGTTTTCTTCTTGATAAGTAGTTTATTTATGAAAAAAACATCAAATGAAATGAAGTTGGACCTATTTTTTTGAAATAAAAATGGTTGATATAAAATATACCCCGGTTATAGCGAACTTTGCTTATAACACACTATTCTTACTGGTCCCCCGGAGTTCGTTATAACCGGGTTCGACTGTACTACTAATCCATTTGTTTTCCTAAAAATATAACAATATTTAAACTTTGTTTACCTTCCAAAAAATATAATCATAAAAACTTGTCTAGCTTTAGTATTTGTTTAAATTAACATATTTAAATTTGTACTTTAAATAGTTAACCGATATCAAAACTTCAAATAAGATTAATGTGTAACATTAGTTTGATATATTTATCTATTTTTATTTAAATAAAAATAACGTTTTGTTTAAAAAAAAACCCCTAAAAAACCGGTACAATTAGATTGGAAATTTTTGTGTTTATTAAAAAAAAAATAGTTTATATTAGTAGTATTTAGATAATAATTCGTAAATTGACACTTTAAGCGGCAACTTCTTGTTGTCCAATATTCAAAAAAGAGATCAATATTTAATAGATGTTTTAAAACAATAAAATATTTTGATTTCAAGATTTAAACTTGTTTTAAAAACGAGTGTGAAATATAAATTATTTTTTTTTTTTTAGAAAATTTAAAAAATAAAAAAAAATAATAATAATGTGCTCTATTCAGGAGTACCCTTTTACCATTCATCTTATTTTTAAAAAAATTAAATCCTTTTGAATTTAAGATTTTTATTTTGATTATAACAAGAAAATTATAATTCTAATTTCCTTTTGTTATTCATCTCTTTGCAGGTAGGAAATTATTTTAAATTATTTTTTTAAATAACACTGCTAAAATTCACTTTTCTTGGTAAGTTTTGTTTTCTTATCCCTTTTTATATTATCACACTTCGTTACCTATAAAATCAACATCATTTTTGATCTAAAGAAAAAAATATTTCCTTAAAATTTTCCACGAAATCCGAAATTCAAGATTCGCGTTATCCCAAAAATCACGATATTTCGGGGTATGAAGCTTTAGTATCCATACACTCAAAAAAAAAAGTTTGTAAAATGACATAAAATCCACGTGATTTTACGGGGCAGGTCTTGTAAAATATGTACTAGCAAGAATCCCCGTAATGTTACGGGGATAATTTGTAAATTGATTTAACAAAAAAATTGTGTAAATTTACAATTTTTTTTGTAAAATATTACCTTCGAGGTGAACATTTTTTTGGAAATTTACAAAAAATTTGGTAAATTTACAAAACAAAATTGTAAACTTACAGAAAAAGGTTGTTATTCTACAAAGAAAAAATAGAAAATGAAAAAAATTAATTGTAGATTAACAAATTATTTGGTTAAACTACTGTTTTTACCGCAAAAAAATATTGAAAAACACGTATATTTACAATAAAAATTGCAAATTTGCAAAACAAATTGTAAACTTACAAAAAAAAAATGTAAATTTACAAAATAAAGTAGAAAATCAAAAAACAAAATTGTAAATTTACAAATTTTTTGGTTAAACTACTGTTTTTAATGGCAAAAAACTTCTATATTTACAATAAAAAGTGGTAAATTTACAATTTTTATTGTAAATATACCATTTTTTTGGATATTGTAGATTGGATGTTTAAGTACCTGTTAAAATAAGTAAAACCAAATTTTTTCAAAATTGCCAGCTTTTTATAGACTTTTTAGTAGCCAGATTTAAAAACAAAATTACCAAAAAAATATGGTAAAATTACCAACAAATGGTAAAAATACAAAAAAAATAGTAAAAACACATAAAAAATGTTGTATTTTACTAAAAGCAAATTATAATTTGGTATACCAAAAAATTGTGTAAAAATTAAATTTTTGTGCTAACGCTTACAATTAGTTAAAAAATGTTTGTGTCCGGGACTTAAAAATTTTTCAAAAATTTTTTTTTCATGAAATTTTTTATTTATAAAAAATGATTTTTAACAATATTTTTTACTCCAAAACGCAAAAAAAAAATCTAAACTTATAAAATTTTTGGGTATTGCTGCATAATATATTTTTTTTTTGTAAAACAACATAAATTCTCGTAATAAAATAAGGTTTTGTAAAATTACCTTGGAATTTTGTACATTTCTTTTGTACATATTTTTTGCGTTAAAAATCTAAAAACCTTGTAAACGATGTAAAAAATCTTGAGATTTTTGTAATAAAACTTTTTTTTGGTAGAAAGACTAAATACCATCAAATAAAATTTTGTTGTACAATTACAGTTTTCTTGTGTAAAAAAACTAAACACCTTGTAATATTTTTTTAATTTGTCAAATAAATAATTTTTTTGTAAATTTACCTAAAAAAATTGTTAACTAAATTTACCAACATATAATAGTAAAATTACAAAGCAAACTGTAGTTTTCGTTTTATTAAAAATACAAGAATTTTTGTAAAAAAAACAAAAATATTAGTAAAATAGAATTACAAGACCTTTTACTTGTAATTTTACAAACTTTTTTTTTTGAGTGTAGAACATATGAGAATTGCGAAGGAGGCTACACAAGAAATTTCTTATATTTTCAGGAAAAATTAGTCAAAAAATAACATTTTTTTTTTTTGATTTTTTAATTATTTTCACAAGTATTTTTAGATATTGTAGATTGGATGTTTAAGTACCTGTTAAAATAAGAAAAACATAATTTTTCATAATTGGCAGCTTTATATTGACATTTTAGGTGCCAAATTAAAAAAAAAATTACCAAAAAAATTTGGTAAAATTACCAAAAAAATGGTAACAACACAAAAAAATAAACTAGAACAGTTATATAGTAGAAACACATAAAAATTGTGGTATTTTACTTAACGCAAATTACCAAAAAATGGTGTAAAAATTCAATTTTTTTGCTAAAGCTTACAATTAGTTGAAAAATTTTTGTGTCCGGAACTTTAAAAATTTCCAAAAATTTTTTCATGAAATTTTTTATTTATAAAAAATTATTTTTAAATAAATTTTTTACTTCAAAACGCAAAAAACATCTGAACTTAGAAAATTTTTGCGTGTCCTATTGTTGAATAATTATATTTTTTTTTGTAAAACAACATTAATTCTAGTAATAAAATGAGTTTTGTAAAATTACATTGGAATTTTGTACTATTCAATACATACATTTCAAACTGAAAACCTTTTAAACGATCTTAAAAAAATGTTTGTAATAACACATTTTTTTGGTAGAAAGCTAAATAACATCAAGTAAAATTTTGTTGTACAATAACAGTTTTCTTGTGTAAAAAAACTAAACACCTTGTAATACTTTTTTAATTTGTAAAATAATTTACTTTTTTGTAAATTTACCTAAAAAATTTGTAAAATAAATTTACCAACATATAATAGTAAAATTACAAAGCAAACTGTAGTTTTCGTTTTATTAAATATACAACAATTTTTGTAAAAAGACAAAAATATTAGTAAAATATAATTACAAGACCTTTTACTTGTAATTTTACAAACTTTTTTTTTTGAGTGTACTTTGGAAAGGCGAAATTTAATTTTTTTAATTGTTTTTATTAATTTGATATTTTAACTTTATCACTTTTTCTATTTTTCCATTTTTGGCAATAAAACTATTCTGTGGCGCTCGGCGATCAAAGTTTTGGATTTTTGAAAATGTTTAAAAAAATTAATAAAAGTATATCTTGCGGGACATCATATTTATTAGTTTTTATGCGCAGAAAAAGAATATCAAAATGAAAATCGGTTGAAATTTGAAATTTGTATAAAATGGCAGTTTTTCCTACCTTCAAGAAACTAAAAAAATAAACTCAAAATGTCTTTCCTTACCCATTCATAGAGCTTAAGACAGTCTTTCATTAAAACTTACTTTAATCCAAATCCAAATATTTTAATACGTAGCGCCCTTCGATAAAAGTTTTAGATTTTTAGAAAAAAAACAAAATTTTCGGATTTTTTAAAAATTAAAAAATAAAAAATCTTGCGATACATTATTTTAATATAATTTTGGCATGCTTATTATCAGGGACAGGACCTTCATGCACTAAAAAACTATGTTTTAGGCGCCTAAAATATGCACTAAAAAGTGTTGAAATATGCACTAAAAATCTTAAAATATGCACTAAAAATCATAAATATCCACTTGTTTTTTTACTTTTAATAAAAAAAAAAACATAAAATTTGAATTCAGTCTGGCATTTTAAGCTTAGATAAAAAAAATCTTAAAAATAGCTAAAAATACTAAAAAAATACATAAAATCTAAAATTTATACAAAATATGACCTAAAAATATGCATTTATAGCGAAAAAATAGCAAAATATGCAAAAATATGCATTTAAAGCAAAATATGCAAAAATATGCACTAACGAATCGATGCCATTTTAAAGCAAATTCTTTGATTCGCAAAGATATCTTGTTTATGCTGTTCTATGACCAAAGGGAAAAAACATGCATTTGCATGAAAGTCCTCTCCTTGCTTATTATGAATATCAAAAAGTTTCTTAAATCGGTCAAGCGGTTTGTAATTTGACAAAAAATTTCCAAAAATGACGGTTTTTTCCTACGTTCAAGAAACATTTCAAAAAAGATCTTGGGCCTCTGTTCCAAAAAAAGTAATTCACATAAATAAAAATGTAAAAATTAAAATTCCCGAATTTTTTTTCGTGTTCCAGATTACATTTGCGAAAATTTTTCTCGTTTTTTTTGACATTATTAGTATTTTGGCAAAAGTAAATAGAATGGACTTTTTTCGATTTAATTTTTTAACTTTTAGTTAATCGATTTAACAAATGGAAATATGAACACCGAATTCGATTTTATGTGATTTGGGAAATTTCATGTGAATTGAAAAATTTGTAAAAGACAAAACAGTGACCTTGAAATTTTTTTCCACTTACTTACCATTCCATTAAGCTTGACCAAACTTTCAATTAAACTTAATTTGAGCCAAATCAAAACATTTTAATCCATGTCGCCCTCGTTCAAGGTTTAGAGCTTTGGTGAAAAATTTCTAAAAAAAACAAAGCTTTTATCGAAGGGCGCTACAGGTTAAAGTAATCGGATTTGGGTCAAATTAATTTTTAATGAAAGTTTTTTTAAAGCTTTATGAGATGGTAAAAGGAAAGAAATTTTGAGACGTTTTTTTTCACATTTCTTGAACGTAGGAAAAAAACCCTTTTTTGCAAATTTCAAATAGCGATAACTCAAAAGCCGTTCGACTGATTTAATTTTTTTTTCGTGTTCAGCGCATCAAAATTAATAAATATGTTGTGTCGTCAGACATATTTTTCACCCTCCAACTACAGTATGGGGGTATACTCACTTTGTCCTTCCGTGTGCAACGCATCAAAATATCGGTCAGGGACCCCATAAAGTATATATTTTATTGATCAGTGATCAATTCTAGGGATGTCCGTCAGTCTGTCTGTCCTTCTGTACTTAACACGATGCAATCCAAAATAAAATTTTGGCAAGAATATGTCTTATGTAGGGTTTGCAATGCGGTTTTAATCGTAACCGTAAAAGCGGTTAATCGCGCTATTTAACCCTAACCGCATAAAAAATCCAGCAGTTACGGTTAATTTAATTAACATAAGATTTGTAGGACAAAAGGGGTTTTTTAGAAAAAACAATGAAAAAAGAACAAAGAATAATAAAAAATTAAAAAAATGCCTCAAAATATGAAACTTTTTCTGTTGCAAAAATATTTCAGAATCTAAAAATTTTTGTGTGAAATAAATTATTTGGATTTTGAGACAGTTTTTAATGAAAATATGCCTCAGAGTCTGAATAGTTTTTATTATAAAAATACATTAGAGTCTAAAACAGTTATTATAAAAAAATATGTCTCAGAACCTAAGACATTTTCTATAGAAAGAATATTTCAGAATCTAAGACCTTGGATGAAATTGCGATTTCGCCCGTGAAGGAGCCTTCTATAAAAAACTTCGATTTTGTTTTCAACAAACTCAGTCAGGTAATATTTTTGTTTTTAAATTCTTTTATCATTTCAACAAATAGTGTCTGTGTTTGTTAAATTTCTTTGTGAAAAAAAATTTAATTTCTTAGATCAACAAACTGTGTTTGTGTTTATTGAATTTTTTTGTTGAAAAAAACTTAAGATTTTTTTACTTTTGTCAGATCAACAAATTGTGTTCGTTGAATTTCTTTGTTGACAGCAAAAAAAATATTTTTTCAACAATCAAAATAAATAAATAAAATGAACTTGTAAACATATACCGCGAGGGGAAATGAGTCCCTCAATGCACCGCCCCTCCCCCCTTAAAAAACTCCCTTTCATTTTCTTTAATTTCTTTATATTCTGGAAGGTGTAAAAGATTCGGCACATCCGAATTAAACACTCTTACAAGGGAAGTCTCCCTAGTGTCACCCGCGGATCTTTATGGAATTGGTTTTATTTTGTAGATCAGAAAAAATAAAGGAACACGTATTTTTTTTTAGCGGCCCAAATTAATATTTAGGGGGTAAAAAGGAGGGGGGAAGACAAGTCCATTTTTCAGTTTTTTTCGTTTATCTCCTATATTATGCAAAGAAACCTAGTCATGTTACATACCAAATGAAAGGTCTTTGAAAAAGCTATCTACTTGTGCTAAGAACGTGTCCAAACATGCACAACTTTTCGTCATGTTGAGTAAAATACCAAAATTTTAGGACATTTTTGTTAATAAGTCGAAAAATATTAACTTCTTTGGCCCGTTTTTAGCACCACGAGATAGGTATTTTTAATACCTTTAATCTGATACCACACATGCCTATATTTATTTTGTTTACATAGGCGTAAATCGTAAAAAACTGAAAAAGGTCAATTTCCCCCATACAAATCGACCCCACCAAAAAATGAGTTTAGGCCGCTAAAAAAAATACGGGTCGAATTAATTTACGTTCTTAACAACGTATCCAATTTTCATGAAGATCGGAGGGTGACACCAGGGAGACTTCCCTTGTTAGTTGATTTTTATTTTTTTTTAATTTTCCAAAATAAAAAAACTTTGATCACCGGGTGCTACGGGTTAATTTCATCCTAATGGCCTCAAATTTGTACCACATAAGTTTAAGACCTAGGAGAATTAAAACTTTCCCGGAAGTGCAAAATCGGAAAAAAAAAATTGTCATATAACGTTATATAATTTTTGTCATATACGGCTGTGCCGAATTTTTTATACCCTCCAACATAACATGTACTTTTACTTTCCCCCTCGCGGTTTATGTTTATTAATTTATTTATTATGCGTTTTGGAATTCAGTAGTACATTTTTATCATTATTTAAATAAGTGTTTAACATCCACGCCCACAAAAGGGGGCGGACCAAAAAAAAAAAAAACACATTTTCCAATCCCCGGGGTTCAAAAGCAGGACCTAGAACTTCTTGCGACATTAAAATGTTTCATTTGCTTAGTAAAAGTATACTAAAACCTGCGAAAAATTGAGCTTTTTATAGGTTCGTTAAGTTCCTTAAGGGGAATTTTTTTCCCCATGGTCTGATTTGCTCATCTCCGAACTTAACCGGTCTATGTCCATAACACATATTTGTGCCAAACTTCAGGAGTCTAGCTCTTTTTTTTGGGCTGTATCGTGTCTTCCGCAGACAGACGGACGGACGGACAGCGCCGATCACCGATCAATAATATATATATGGGGGTTTTCGTGTCAACTGACACAACTTTTGAAACCGATGTCTTCCGATCGGGATGAAATGCACGGGATGCACCAAAGTTAGTCCTATTGGTTAGTAGTTCAGACACAATTTTTCAACGAGATCGGTCAAGAACTCTCTGAGTTAGAGGGATTATTGGAGGTCGGTCTCACATTGCACCCCTCCAGGGGCGTTTCTAAAAAAAGGGCCCAATTTGAGGAAAAAGTCCAAAATGTTTTGGATTTTTAAGAAAAAAAAAAACAAAAATTTTTTTTATTTTTTTTATATTTTTTTTCGAAAGACTGAAGAAATAGCTATCTAAACTCTTTGGGACACATTTTGCTAAAAACAATAGGTAAGAAGTTACATGGATGAGAATCAACACCTCTTTGGCCAAAATGTCAAATTTCGACCCCCTCTAACTCAGAGAGTTCTTGACCGATCTCGTTGAAAAATTGTGTCTGAACTACTATCCAATAGGACTAACCTTGGTGCAAATTCATCCCGACCGGAAGACATCGGTTTCAAAAGTTGTGTCAGTTGACACGAAAACCCCCATATACTTTATGGGGTCCTAGACCGATATTTCGATGCGTTACACACAGAATGACAAAGTGAGTATAACCCTGTATTGTGGTTGGAGGATATAAAAATGACAGTCTAGGCACGATGTTAGTGCCACAGACTAGAACAGTTATATTTTTAGATTTTTTTTATTTTTCTATTGTTAGAATATTTTTAAAAACGATGAAATTAATCATTTTGAAACCGAATAGTTTTTCGATGAATTCTGGAAAATGGCGATTTTACAATAGTCATGACTGGAATTATCGATATAAAAAACGATATCATATGGAAAGTTACATAAAGAGCGAAATCACTCTCATTCATATCATAACGGTACACTGAAAAAATTATGTAGGTTTTCTAGTGAATATTCACTTTAAACAAATGAAATTTTATTTATAAACCATTCCACTGATTTTTCATTTACAATAAAATCATATTACAGTCAATACATTGAGAATTAGAAGACGAGAATTGTACCATAGCACAGTGGCCGAAACACCAAATCTAGCGGCGCTTAATTCGGAAATGTAAAATAATAAAGCCCAATGCATATTTGTCATTATAAAACTTATAAAGAATTTCATTTTTAACCATATTTATTTATTTCAGTGTTTTTATGTATTTTGGGAAATTTATGTGAATATCGGGAGGGTGGTCTGTATGAGAACTAGAAGTTAAAATGTTCTGATTCCGTTAAAATTTAAATTGATTATATATGGCTACAAAAAACATTTAACAATCGAATTTCAAGAGGATATTTGTTAAAATACTATTGTTAGGGCTTTTTAAGTAAAACTGGAAGGGGAAATTAGCATGGGGGCTATGGGATAACATGGACCGATTTTGTCAAAAATTTGATAGGTTTTGTTCTTTCGACAAAAAAATCTTAAATTTCAAATTTTAGCCAAATTGATTCAAAATTGTGGTCTGTATCGCGTTTATACTGTTTATTTGGACAGGCAGATGGACACTAAAAAACCGAGCAACTTGCGCGAACTAGCACGCCATACTGAAACGTCACAACAAAAATAACCCAAAATAATAAACAAAACAGGAATTGGACCGAATACGATCGAATTTCAAAAGTTGCAGCCCGGGTGAAAATGACCATGTATGTTCATACATGCTCATACATGATTCCATGTATGATAGTATATGAACAATATATGGAAATGTATGTCATATATGGGAGCATATATGAACATACACAAGTAATGTAATATTCCATATATGTAAATGTATGCAACTACGTGTAGATAGATATGTCATACTCCTTCATATATGCTATGCATCTGCATATCATACATGTCTTAAAAATAATTTTTTTAAAGGTTGGGTTCGGCAGAACTTTACAAAATTGGACGAAGTTCATGTATGGTTTCAGTCTGAAAAAACCGTTCGGTTGGACAATAATGATTATACATCATCAAGATTGATTATAATTTTTGTATTCTATAGGCGAATATGAACGGCACTAACGTAAACAACCAAATTTAGAAGAAAATTCGAACACTCTGACGGTATTACTGTCAGAGCTGCAAAGGATTTCATCCCTTAATAAGATTTGGTGTTCTGAATTAAACTTTAATGATTGCATTCCCCAATCACAATTTATCGAATGAATTTACATTTGATTTTAAAATATAGAATGAATTCGGTTTCTTTTTCATTCGACTTTGAAATTGAATGCGTAAGTTTTTATAAATTCGATTTTTAAAAGTCTCATTTATAATAAATAAATGAAATAAAGAATGCATTCAGTTTTTAAAATTCTTATAAACAAGAATTCGATTTAATGGTAAAAATCGAATCCATTCCAAGAAATATTGATATTTAAAGATAATTGTATTCAGTGACTATAAAAATCGAATGTATTTTATTTGTGAATTCATTCAAAAAGTGGTTAATTCTTCGAAGCTTTGATTAGCCTAAAGTAGCATAAAGTCCAAAGTATATTTTTTAAATATTCGTTAGTTTTTATTAAAAAATCAGTGTCATAAATTAGTACAAATTATTTATATTTGAAAAAATTTCAATTAATAGACGTTTTATGGAAAAAAATACAAAAAAAAAATTTACATACAAATTCATGTATGACAATGTATGATCATTAATGTAGATGTACCCTCAAATTACGGATATGCACTTGTATGGACATCCATATATGCATCATATATGAACATACATGGTCATTTTCACCCGGGAGTCCATGAAACTATAGTCTATATCACAAATGTAAACTTCTATAATGAACTAATAAAAAACTAGATACACACAGGCCACAAACATTTATTTTTTAGTTAAAACATACCTTTTACTTTCAATTAAAACTTTTTGGCTCAAAATGTATAAACAATTGACTTAAAAGTGTCAAGAAAAACTCACTGAGTAATTAGGCCCCAAAATTCCTTTAATACACTTGCTGCAGAAAATGTATATTTGAAAGCTTACAGATTTGCGAATATTGAAAGCAAAACAAAAGAAAAAAAGTAATTTTTTTCTGTAAAGTATAGGTAAACGATGCAGTGCAAAAACATTTATCGATCTTAATTTTTAAATTTTGACTTAAGCGCCGCTAGATCTGTGATTTCGGCCACAGTGCATCGTAGCGATTTATCATTAAAATCCCTGGGCTACTTGTAGTATTTTTTATATTTGCTAAATAATCTTGACAATGGAATCTGACAAATTCCGAAACACGTGTCGATTATGACCAAAAATGACCAACACAAATAAATTTAAAACAGAAAAATAATTTTCTTGAAAATTATTCTATGAGAATATCATAGTTTTTATTAGTAAAGAATATAATGACCTCGAGCTTGAACAAACCTACTCAAAAGAAAAAAAATTTGTTTAGATTTCAATTGATCTTTATCGAATTTCATCAAAAAGATGATGCTTAAAACATCAATAGATTCTAATCCCAATTGTTTAACAAATATTATATTTTTTCTGATCAACTATACTAAATTCAAAAAAATATATAATGATCAAACTTACCGTTAATTATATCCTTTATAAAATTGTCAGCATAAATCCACAATATTGCAGCCAATTCAAGCGATAATATTTAAACAAAAGTAAAAAATTTGTACTCAGTTTTAAATATTTTTTTTTATTACTAAGTTTTCTTAAAATACATAATCACATTCAAAGAATCTTTAAAACCATAAAAAATATATATTTTTTGTTTTAATACAATGACACACTTGTTGTTGGATTTAAATTTAAGAATCAAGTTGTTGTTTAATTTTTTTATTATTTTTAAGCACTTTAATTTTTAACAATAATTTGTTTGTCGTTCACTACTCAGCAACAATGTTGCAAAATAATGAGGCTTCACTTAAAAAAAAAAAAAAACTTTACATGTTGCAGATGAGTAGATGATGCTGAAAACCCATTTAAAAACGTTTAGAAAATTATCCAAAAGAGTTTATGACGTTTTTTGTAACTTTTTTTTATATTTGGTACTCAACTTAAAACGTCTATAAATGTCTAAAATAGCCAACAATTTGGGGAGACCCCACAGCGTTTTTTAAGAGACTAAAAATTGTGTAATAAAAAAACGGCGTTTAATTTTTTATTTTGAAACATTGTTAGAGCGTCGGCGTTAAATTTGATTTTTTTTTTCATTTGTTTTCTTGTAATCTAGTTTTAAGAAGAAAAATTTTTGCCATTAATAGTAATTGAAACACGATCTCGTTTTTTTATAGTCTAGAAAACCCATAAGATTTTATGATGATGAAGGAAATTTTTTTTGTTGTTAAAGTTAGACGACACACACACTTTGGTAGGGAGTATTTTTTGTTTGATAAAAATAACGACAAATTTGCAATTTGTTTTAGTTTTTAAGAAAAAAAAACGCGTAATATTTTTTTAAAGATGTTTTAACGAAAAGCGCCCATAACAGACTGAAGAGCTGGAATAGAGATAAAGTAAAAAATGCAAAAAAAAAAACACAAACACGAAAACAAGAAAAATAAACAAACGAAAACCGGTGATCAAGTTAAAACATCATACCAAAAACCATACACTGTTGGCAATAACAGCATGATTATCAAGGTTTAGTTTTAACAGTTCATACCAATATGTTAAGAATTTTAGTTAACATAATGTTAAATAATGTTTAACAGAATGTAAAGACTTTGAACAAAAATACAATCAAAGACATAGTGACAAAGTTTTTAAAAATTTAGCAAATATTCTTAAAAAAAAGATTCTTGGAAAGGAATCCCGAGTCAAGGATATCACAGTTTAGAGCGCTAGTTGGTAGCACTGAAAAAGCTCCCATAAGCTGCAAAGAATTTTTTTTCCCATTTGTTTTACTGCATCCTTAAGAAAGCTCTTTGGGTGAAACGGTTGTTGTTGTTGTAACAGCTCGACCTGTAAATGTATGTTAGTTTATGGTTAGTATTTTGTAATGTTTCCTCTCCCTGTTCTGTTGGCTCGTCCAAATCGAGCTCCAAAAAGCGTGCCACCTCTATGGGCTGGGTCCATAAAGATGTTGGATTCAAACGAGTCGGGTTTGCCGTGCAGTTAAAGAGGTGTGGTACTTATGTCATGTGGAGAATCTCCGCATGCAGGGCACGTATTGGTTATAGTCGGGTTAATTCTCGACCAATAAGAATTGAGCAGACTAGAATACCCGGATCTTAATTGTGCTAGTATTACTCTTGTTCTTCTTGGCAGACTTCTCTCTTCTTCTGCGATGGGTGGGGGACGGCCTCCAAGTAAGACATTAACTCGGTAGTTGGTTGTTGTCGATTCTACCGTATCCCTGTGAATGTCATTCAGAGTTGCCCGATATGAGATGGAATCTAGCTGTTGGATGTCGTATTGCTGGATATCCATCTCATAACACCGAAGATCTTTTCTGACATGTCTCGGGGGAGGATCAATTTCCGTAAGGTGATGGTTCGGATGATCCCTCCGATGACACGCCAGAAGGAACTGTTTCGCCAACATGTGACTGTGTTTCTTAACTGGAAGTGTCTTCGTCTCCTCATGTACACATCCGAAGGCAGCCCGTTACGGTTCTTAGGGCTGCATTTTGACAACACACCGGCACTGCGTAGTTTGCCACTGACCGGCCAATCGTTTTATAGGTAGCCAAAAAGGTTTCTTTGTTCTTGCCCCAAGTGCTGTCGGCTAGCGACTTGAGGACTAAACCCTGTGGGACTCCTTGTTTAACTCTACGGGGTTTTGACTTCTTGTTTCTAAACTCCACAAACGACTGACGGCAACACATATAATTTACCACCCACCTCTTGATGGTGTTGGGGAGACTGGAGTTGGCAATGTCTCCGAAGAGGGTGGCATGACTGACCGTGTCAAAGGCTTTTGCGATTTTCCCGGGTTTTAAAACCGGGACCACTCTACCCATTTTCAGACTTCGGGTACTATCAGAGTGGACAACGTCCAAGTGCTTAAGCATTACCATCGAAATTCCGTCGGGTCCTAACACTGTGGATGGTTTTGCGTTTTTGATGGCTTCTGCAACTTCACTCGACAGAAAACTGTCTCTCTCGGGGTGCTCTATAAGATGGCAGCCGAAACATGCCGTTCACCGCTTAGTCATCTACCTTCGTGAGATGCTAGAGAGCTTTGACTGCCGACCACAGTTTACTAGCTCCGGAGCTGAGGTTGCAGTTCTCCAAGGGATCTATCCACTTTTTCCCTTTATACTCATTGACCAATTTGCAGATCTCCAAATTTAGTTGGCCGAGTCTGGGATCGCTGGTGTTGGTCCTACGAATACCATCACGCTAATCTGCGAGTCCCGCCGCCTCTGATGGGAAGTTTGGTCTGACTAAGCGTAATCGACCAGCAGGGATAAAGCGAGCGGCTGCTGCAGTGACGATTTTCCGGAACAACTTCTCCGCGGAACGTACGTCGGAGGGGTAGATCACTGAAGTGGAGGTTGGTATACTCTTTAAAGCCGACCCAGTCTGCCTTTTTATGATTTACATAGGTTCGGCGTTCGGAGAGTATAAAATCATTGGGTCGGTCAAGCGTAATGATTATGGGAAGGGGCCTGATGCAAGTGAAACCACTGCTCGCTATGTTGCAATATTTATCAGACCTGCGCTTGCAATGTTGATGTCTGGCAAGCTAGCGCATGCTCCCACAATCCTGGTGGGGGCATCCTCGTTCAAAGTGCAAAACGTCGAATCATATATTTGGTCCGCCAGTTCCACTCCTCTCTGGTCTTCCCCGAGAATTGAGTGCCAGAGATCATGATGGGCATTGAAGTCTCCCATAACCATGCGGATATCACCCTCAAGCAAACAGCTAATATCAGGGCCATAACCGGGCAGACAACTGTTCACTGGATGGATGTAGACGTTGTACAGTTCGATATCCGCAGATCCTGACCGGACAGCAATACCTTGATGTTCCAGGTATTGGTCATTGGCGATTCGGTCAGAAGAGATCATCCTGTACTGCACTGTGTGGTGGATTAAGGACGCAATACCCCCACCACCGCTTCATGTGCGATCCAAACGCAGAATACTGTAACCATTACAATTCTGGAAGCTGGAGTTGTTGTTCAGTTTTGTTTCTAGGACTGCCGCGACCACGATTTTGTGTTGATGCATAAAGTTGGTAATCTCCATGATCTTACCTTGGAGACCGTTGCAGTTAAGCTGCATTATGGATATCACCTCTGGCCTGGCGAAAGCAATCTGGGGTGTTAATTGCGGCGGCTGATGTTGTTGCTGCTGCTGGTGTTGTTGTTGGGGAGGGAAAGGCGGTGTAGCGTAGGATGATGATGACATCGACGTCACTGATGATGTCGATGATATCAGCGACATTGATGATGCCGATGATATCGATGTCACTGATAATGCCGATGGCGACGCCACCGACGACACCAAGAGGTTATGTTGCCTATTTAAGCAGCATGAGGCTATATAGCTATGATGATTAAAGCCAGAGCAGTTGTTTTGCTGCCGGAGGTGAACCCACTCATTACTGCCATTACACAGAACGGAGTTTCTGTGTAATTGGTTCTGGCAAACGGAATAGAACCATGGTCATGGATTTTTTTCGATTCCGGCGCGGACCAGTAAAATACGGAGCAGGATAGCCAGATATACATGCTCCAGGATGGAAAAAACAAAACACAATAATACATACATAAGCTGGGGTTGTTGGGTTGACAGTCCTTGGTCGGAGATGACTCTCCGAGTCGTTTCGGCTTTTCGAAGATCCGACTGTCGTGGAATCGGTGTCATCACTTGTCGTCATCAATTTTAATGACAAATTTCATGATATTGATGAATATTTTCTTCAATGTGATGAAACAAGTCAGTAAAATTAAAGAAACAAGATATGACAAAAATTTTTCACGGGAATTCCCGGGACGGGAAAAAAAATCCCGTAAATTTTCGATCCCGAAATTCCGGAAATAGAGCGGGAATTCCCGGGAATTTTCTTTTCTATGAAATTGTTGATTTTTCGACTTCTATTGATTATTTTGTATGTGATTTTTTTTGAGATTTTATTAAAATTCTTGATAATTGATGGCAGAAACGTACGCAGGAACCAGGAGGGCTAACTTTTAAACGACTTTACGGAAGCTTCTGAAGTTTTTTATATATATTGGTCATTTACCTGGTCAAGTAGGTATTGCAATCCAGCGAAATCGGTCCAGTGGTTCAAATGTTATAAGAGTGAATTTCGGCAAGACACTGCAAAATCGCTAACTTTTGAACGACTTTACGGAAGCCCTTGAAGTTTGGCATATATGTTGGCCATTTACCTGGGCAGGTTGGTATTACAATCCAGCGAAATCGGTCTAGTGGTTCAAATGTCTTAAGCACAAAAGTGCATTTTGGCAAGGGTTTTTGCGAGTTTACGACAAAAAAATACGCTAACTTTCGAAACACAATTCCGAGGCTGCAGAAGCTTAGCACATACATTTTTCGTTCCCCTGGTCTAGCTCGTATTGAATTTCAGCCAAATCAGTCAAGTGGTTGAAAAGTTATTAGCAAAACTGTGAATTTCAGATTGGTTAAACCTTAAATTCACTTGTTAAAAAACCAAGCTTTAAAAACAAGCTTTTAAGACATTGGTAAGACTCAAAATTACTTTACAAAGAATTTTTGTCCCTCAGAAATATTTTTACACTAAAAAAAATTTACACTCAAAAAAAAAATAGTAATTTTTTTTTTACAAAAATTGCAAAAAAAAAGTTTTTTTTTTATCAAAATAAAATAATTATAATAAAGTAGCTCATTTTTTTCATGTTAAAAAATTTACTATTATTTAAAAAGGGCATTGTGGAGGGTATTCATAGATTCGGCCAAGTCGACTTTAACTTTTCTACTTGTTTTATTTTAAATACCCCACTGTGCATTGGAAATGTTAAGTTTATATAACAGTTAAACCAATACTTAGTTCATAATTATGTTAAAATCTCTGTTAAAGTTTTTTAAGTCAATTTAAGTTGTTGGTTGGTGTTGGGTTGTTCGTTGTATGATCTCCAACTTGTATGATGATCTACTAACTAACTGTTATTGTAGTATAGTTTTAGTTTTATTTTTTTTATCCATATTGTTGGTGGTGGTTTTTGTTTATACACACAGATATTTTTTTTTACTTTACTCATGTTGTTGTTTTTGTATGTATTTCAAATTCATTTTGTTTTAAGTTTTGTTGTTTTTGGTTTTCTTTTATACCCTGGTTTTTGTTGTTGTTTTTATAAATTTTTTGCTCTGTTTTGGTTGGCTGTTTACGTTGAAATTATAATTTTAACATTGTGTTGTTGTATTATTTGTTTGTTTTGGTATTAGTTGGTAAATGTTGTTGTTGTTGTTTTTATTTTATTACACACAATACAGTTATGTTGTTATTTTTTGTTTTTGTTTTTTTTTTCTCTTCATCGTCATTATTATCATCATTATTGTCTATGTAGTGGTTAGCATAAATGCGTTTGATTTTGTTTTTTATTTTTTTTTTAATACATTAAAATGGCTTAAATACGTACAATATAGAGTAGTGCGATGTTTATATGTAGAGTGTAGACTAACGAGGAGGAGTTAAAAATTATTTTTTTTTTAAACATTTTTTTGTTGTTCATTTTGAGAAAGTAGTGTAACGCAAAAAGCTTTCATAGTTATGGCGAAAATTAATATAGAAGAAACTAGTTTTCAATTAAAGTTTGTTTAATTTACATTTTTGATTGAATTTTTATTGGTAGGAATTACACATTTTTAAATAGATAAGTTTGTGTCTTAAGTCTTTTGTTTACAAACAAATCCAATATAAAGAAAATCCAATAATCAACGGATTGTGTTTATCTTGGATTTGTTTTGTAAACAAAAGACTTAAGACACAAACTTTTAAATGGTAAATTTACAAAATTGTATACAGAAATCAAATAAGTTTTATGTATATTGTCTTTTTTAATCAAATGTTTAAAGCAATTATTATAGTTTGTTCAGTTTAAAACAAAAGACTTAAGACACAAACTTTTTATACAGAATATTTAAACAGCAAGTTTTCATTTGGGTTGTGATTTTTATACTCTCCAATGACAGTATGTAACAAAATGTGATCTAGGACACCATAAATATATTTATTTTATCCTGCGATTCTAGACATTCTAATGATTTCCTCTGTTTACACCGTCCGACAGAAAAGAAAAAAGTTGTTAAAAACGAACTGGATAATATACGTTTGAAACTAGAAACAAGATGTAGTAAAACTGCATTTACAGTTTTTCTTTTCTTGAACCTGTTTCCTTTTAAAAGAACTTACAAATTTTAGAGGATTCAATTTTATAAAATATTTTTTCAATATTTGTACTTGTCCTAGGATGCCACTAGTGATAGCAAATGAAAGAGGAGGATCTCCACTAATTTTTCTACTTTATTATTTTTACATATCAGGAAAAATAAGAAAAGTTACATCCTTTCAAAAATGTATCCTTCAACATCATTTAAAAGGTTCAAACAAAATATTTTGATAACGTTTTCAAATGACTTTATTGACATCTTTTTATCCTGATATGGCAAAATAAAAAATGTAAAAATTGGAGGAGATCCTCTTTTTTATTTTCATCACCAGTGTCATCCTAGAACAAGTACAAATATTATAAAGTAAAGGCGCCCCAGTAGGCTAGTTGGTAGCGTGCTGGCCTATGAGTCTGGGGGTCGTGGGATCGATTCCCACCAGAGGCCTTGGTCTGTTTCGCTACAACGAGACGAAGGTCATTGTTACCAGTTCTCGGTTAGGTAAAATTAGTATATAATTTGTAATTATGTAGTAATTCTTAATAAAAAAAAAATTATTAAGTAAAAATATTGCAAAATATATCCTTTAAAACTTTGAAGTCATTTTAAAAGGAAACAGGATCACGAAATGAAAAACTGTGAATGCATGTTTACTCCATTTGATCTCTACTTTCATGCGTATGTATATCATCCGGTTCATGTTTAATAATGTCTGTCAGACGGTGTTATCTAAGATGCAGTCCATACCAAAAAAAATCGTTAATGGGCAAAATCGGACCAGGATAAAAACGTTACCTTTGGAGAACTAACAAGGAAAGTCTCCCTGGTGTCACCCTCCGATCTTCATGAAATTTGGATATGTTGTTAAGAACGAAAATTAATTTGACACGTATTTTTTTTTAGCGGCCCAAACTCATTTACCTTTTTCAGTTTTTTACGATTAACGCCTATTTAAACAAAATTAATATAACATGTGTGGTATCAAATTAAAGGTATTAAAAACACCTATCTCGTGGTGCTAACAACGGGCCGAAGAAGTTAATATTTTTTGACTTATTAACAAAAATTTCCTAAAATTTTGGTATTTTACTCAATATGACTAAAAGTTGTGCATGTTTGGACACGTTCTTAGCACACGTAGATAGGTTTTCCAAAGACCTTTCATTTGGTATGTAACATGACTGGGTTTCTTTGCATAATATAGGAGATAAACGAAAAAAACTGAAAAATGGCCTTGTCTCCCCCCCTCCTTTTTACTCCCTAAATATGAATTTTGGCCGATAAAAAAAAAAGACATGTCCATTTATTTTTTCTGATCTACAAAATAAAGCCAATTCCATAAAGATCCGCGGGTGACACTAGGGAGACTTCCCTTGTTAGTCCCCCATATAAAAATTTCGACCGATATTTAGTTAGATCGGTCTATTGACAAAAAAATAAACCAATTCCACTAAAATTTGATCTGTGTGTGTTTTATACACTAAATAAAGATCTAACAAAAGACAGATCGAATCGGTATATGTTTGGACTTTGGACCCATTTTCTGGAAAACACTGGTGTAGGGTATCATATGGTCGGTCTTGACGGACTATAACTTTCTTACTTGTTTAAATTGTTTTTTTTTTTTTTCAAAATCTAAAATTTGCATAAAATTTTCCAAAAAGTGCAGAACTTTGATCGAAGTGCGCCACGGGTTAAAGTGATTGGTTTTGGATCAAATTAAGTTTAAATGGGAGATTAAGTAAAGCTCTATGAAAGGGTCAAGGCCCTTGTCTCAAGGGTAAGAAATTTCGAGATTTTTGAAAAAAAATTCTAGAACTTAGGAAAATCCCGCCATTTCTTGCAAATTTCAAATAGCGATCAGTCAATCAAGCCGACCCAAAATTTTGGGCGGCGGCGGCTCCACCAGTTTTACTCGGCGGCGGCTCAGTGTCGGCTGAACTTTTTTGTTCTAGTTTTGTTGTAAAATTTGTTTTTTGAACGGGACGGCTGCGCCCCGCTGATTTTGAGCCGGTCGGCTTGATTCACTGATAGCGATATCTCAGAAACCGTTCGACCGGTTTTAAAAATTGTTTGATATTCGTGTTCAGCGCATAAAAATTGTGAAGTATGATGTGTCGCAAGACACATATAATTTTTTAAATTTTTAAAAATCCAAAGTTTGATCGCCGGGCGCCTTGGGTTAATTTAATCTGATTGGCCTCAAATTTGTACCACATAAGTTTTAAGACAAGTAGAATAAAAATTTGCCCTGACGTTGAAAATCGGAAAAAAAACTTTTTTGCACGTTTTAGTGGTGTTTTATGAGAATATTTGAAAAAAAATTTCACTAAAGGAATGTACAAACATTATTAAGCTCAGAAGTAGATTTAATATACATTTCGACTTATTTTACACTACTTTGGAGAAAATAGCTGTGGGATACAACCCTTTTAAGTGGAGGGTATAAGTAAAGGGTATGATTGAAAGAAACTTGATCCGATTCGCCACGAGTTTATGTAATCTGATTTTACTGAAATTTTCAGCATAGCATTTTTAGGCCAAATATAAAAAAATCATGTGTGTACTTGTAAATTCGACGTGTTCCAAAAAAGCTGCTTAATACACACAAAAAATTATTGGCTAACAATTTTCAATTAAATCTATTCATCAACAAAATTTAAATGAGTCAACCAATGGTTTGAATAAAATTTTTGCTATTTTCTTTAACATTCGAATTACAAATTTTAAACATACCAGATTTTTTTTCGCTTTAATTTATTTGAATAGATTAATTCAAAAATATACAAAATAATCTGGTTTTACTTTTTTTATTGTTGGCAACATAATAGAAAGCAAAAAAAGAAGCATTTTCTGATAATTTTATCATAAGCTTACACTTCATTTGTTAAATCAATCATTATTTTTGTTGACTATAAATAAAAAATTGATAACATTTTTGATCAAAATCGAAAAAACGTTTGATTAAAAAAATTTTAAATCAATCAACTACAATTTTATGATTGTTATAACAATTTTTTTAATTGGAGGAATTTCAATCAAAAAATTGATTGAATCCGCATTTTTTTTGGTTAAAATTCGTTTAAAATTTTTTCTGTGTATATGTTTGCATAAAAATTATAAAATATCTAATATTGTCCGTTATTAAAATAAATTTACATTTGTATATTTAAAATACGTTAAAAAGTCCTTGACAAGCATTCGTCAAGCTTATTAACAATAAATAACATTTATCACCGAGATGAAAAAAATGCAGTCAAATTCATTTAAACATCCCATAGTAAGAAGAAGTCAAACCCAAAAAAGAAAAAAAAAAAACTATCCCATGAAATCTAAAGAAAGCACGTAACACATTAAGAACAGATTTCTAAAAACGAGTTAAACATTCTATACAAAATCTGAAAATATTTTAAAGATGATGATGAAGAACAAAACCAAGAAAACAACATCTTTAAGCATAACAAATTGTTTTGTCATTTTCAAGAGTAAAAAGATTAAAAAACTAACTTGTGCAAATATGCAAATTTTACTGGTTCTTCAAAAAAAAAAAATGAACTAAACCTAAATATGATAAATGAAACAATTTTAAAAAGATCTATGAAAGTAAACATCACACAAAAAAGGGAGTAAAGACAAAGTCAAACAGCTTTAAGGTTGGATGTGAGTCTGCTTAAATTAAATTAACAACACTTAAATGAATAAAAAAGAGTATTTGACTCTTTTTGTTCTTCTTCACAAGTGGTGACACTTTTATTAAGTGTTTGATAGAGTTTTGTGAGTTTTTGTCTTCCAAAAAAAAAAAAAGAGTTCATTAATCTATATTATTAAACAGAAAAGGGTAAATACTACCCTTCCTTTTATATGGTATTTTATACAAACAGGACATTTCCAAAAACAAAAATATGTAATACTACTAATAAGTAATTGTTATTGTTTAAAGTATTTAACATATTTAAATCATTTATTATTAAGTGATCTGGTTTTTAGAGTTATAAATACAAAGGACAATTCCTTTGTTTTTTTTTTGTTGTATATCAAATTGATAAATGATATTTGATGATCAAATCTTATAACAAGAGATTATGGTACTTTTAACCCTTTAGCAACCAGCGCACAGTGGTTTGTCTTCCAAATTTTTTATAAATTATTCGACCATTTAGTGAGTACTTGGCCGATTGCGGGGAGTACTCAACCGATCCGGTTACACCGTCTGACAGCCAATATTAAACATGAACCGGATTATATACGTCTGAAAGTAGAGATCGAATGGAGTATAACTGCATTTATAGTTTTTCATTTCGTGATTTTGTTCCTTTTTAAAAGGACTTCAAAGTTTTAAAGGATACATTTTGTAAAATATTTTTGAAATATTGGTACTTGTCCTAGGATGGTGACGGTAAATGAAAGAGAAGGATCTAACCTAATTTTTCCATTTTTTTTAATTTGCAATATAGGGATAAAAGGATTTGAATTAAGTCATTTTATTAAAATATTTTGTTGAAAATTTTGAATGATATTGAAAGAAAAATTTTTGGAAGAACGTGACATGTAAAAAAAATATTAAAGGAAATTTATGGGAGATCCTCCTTCTTCATTTGCTATCACTAGGATAAGTACAAATATTAAAAAAATAAAACTTTGAAGTCCTTTTAAGAGGAAACAGGATCACGAAAAGAAATACTGTAAATGCAGTTTTACTACATTTAACCTCCAGTTTCAAACGTATATTATCCAGTTCGTGTTTAACAGCTTCTTTTAATTTTTATCGGACGTTGTTAATGGTAACATAATTTGAGCTAAAATTCGGACGTTAGGCCCCACATGTCCAATAGGGCCACCACCAGCTAGGACACCTTTAGCATACAAAAACATTAAATTCCTGCCATTTGTATGCAAAGTTTAAATAAATTACGTCCGTCAGTCCGTCTGTCTATCCGTCTGTCTATCCGTCTGTCTGTCCGTCTGTCTGTTCTTCTGTCCGTCTGTAGAGGACACGATACAGTCCAAAATAAAAGAGCTAGACTTCCGATGTTAGGCACGAAATTGTCTTGGAAATGGTAATAGGCGTGCTAAGTTTGGATATGGGCAAAGTCAGACAAGGGGAAAAAAGTTCCCCCTCTGCAAACTAAACGACTCTCTTAAAAACCGCATATTTTTTTGCAAAGTTTTTTGTATTTTTTTAAGCAAATGCAATATTTATAAGTCATAACTAGTTCAAAATCCTGCATGCGAACCCAGCAGATAAAAAAAAAAAAAAAAAAATTTTCCCGCCTTCTTTTGTGGGCGTGGATATAAAAAATGTATTTTAATAGCGATTATTTCTATTTATTAATTGCAAGAATCATAATAAATCCATTTGATAACATCTGTCGCAAGGGAGAAGACGACCCCCAACGTCTCCCACCAAACCTCCCCCACCACAAAAAAAAACGACACTGGATTATTTTTTAAACTTTTTAACCCTTTGGAGGGTATAAAAGATTCGGTACAGTCGAATTTAACACTCCCTCTTTTTATACCCTACACCACTCTGTGGTACAGGGTATAATGTAACTACCCGAAATATTGGTCCTAGACCTACCTTCAAGTATACCGATCGACTTTTTGAGTCGATTTAGCGATGTCCGTCTGTCCATCTATCGGTTTAAGCACGACACAGGTCACAATTTTCAATCAATTGACTTAAAATTTGAAACTTAAGCATCTTTTGGCCGAAGTCTATTGAAATTGGAGAAAATCGGTCCATGTTAAGACATAGCCCCATACAAACGCCCCCTTTGGATTCGGCTTTAATGACTCTAATAATCGTATTATAATAGATATCGCTTTGAAATTCTGCAGGTAATCAAATTTTGCATGCACAAATCACCATTCCAAATTTCAAAGGAATCGGGCAGTCCTTCTGGTAGTCCCCATACAAACATAATTCCCTCAAAATTCATAAAAATGGAAATATTTGATAAAAATTTTATTTATTAGATGTTAAACGTGAAATTTAGTAACCTAATCAAATCGGAATATAATTGGACCATTTTTGGACTTAGTCCCCCATATAAAAATTTCTACCGATATTCAGTTAAATCGGTCTATTGGAAAAAATAAAACAATTCCGCTAAAATTTGATCTGTGTTTGTTTTCTACACTCAAAATAATTCTACAGTAAAAGGTTTAGTAAGTGATGTTGTACAAAAATCTACTAATAAGTTACTAATTTTAGTATCTTCAAAGTACTAAAATAAGTCATTTTTACTGGTTTTGAATAATATTAGTAAAAAATTTTAGTATTGGTTACCAATTTCTGCACTAGGTCCTTTTGGACTAAAATTTAGTTAAATTTTTAGTATTGAATACCCACGTTTTTTTTTTGGGTGTACACTAAATAAAGATCTAACAAAAGATAGTGAGTAAGTCTGCTCTAAGAAAATATTGGGGTTAAAAAAATATTGAAGGTCGGTCATACATTTGACTTTGCTAAGGGCATCTTGGGACAGTTAGAGTGGTTGGTGAAAGTTGTATAAATAGTGTATTTTATATGCGAGCCCCTTTAGAGAGTAGTGTTAAGGAGTAGGTTTGTTGAAAATAATTGTTGGGGTGTTAAAATTAATGGGGTCGGTTTTGCACTGCACCCATCTAGGAGCTACCAGGAGGAAATTATGGGGTATTGTGTGTTTTTTATCCCATTACACTCAACAAGAAAACCTTGTCAAATTACTAGAAACAGTCTCATTATCCCATTGTACCAATATATGACAGTTTTCCTTGTTTTTTAGCAAATAGTTTTTGATCGAAATTTGTTTTTTTTTGTAATTTTACAGTTTTTTTTGTAATTTTACAAATTCCCAAGGTTTTTTACAAAAAAAATATAGTAAAAAGTTGTAAATTAGCAATTTCATTGGTAAAATTCTTGCAAAATTCTAAAAAAACTCGTAATCTTTACTAGGAATTCTCGTAAAATAGGAAGTAGCAAAAAAAGCTTGTAAACCTACAAGAAAATTTGCTGATTTTGAACCAACAATTTTTTTGCTAAAGTTAGCAAAAATGTTTTGCCAATAATTAGTTAACCGATTTTTTTATACCCTCCACTTAGTGATAGAGGGTATATATAAGTTTGTCATTCCGTATGTAACACATTGAAATATTGGTTTAGGACCCCATAAAGTATATATATTCATGATCCTTGATCGATTTTAAGTCGATCTAGCGATGTCCGTCTGTCTGTCTGTCTGTCTGTCTGTCCGTCCGTCTGTCTGTCTGTCTGTTGAAATCACGTTTTTGGCAATAATACGGAACCGATTTAAACGCTTGGGGTACCAAAAGTTGCGGAATTTATCCAGGCAGACTCTACTGTATTTTTTTTTTAAATCGGTTAAGTATTTTAAAAGTTATGAGTGAATTCGTAAAAAAAGTCATTATTTTTTTTAACATAACCCTAAATTAACTCATATTTTGTGTAAATACAAACGGAAATGAAAAAAAAAAAAAACTGAGAAAAAGGAAAAAAATCTTTACAAAAAAGCTTAAAAATATGTAAAACAATATTTATATTTAATTTAAAAATGTTTTTTAAGAAAAAAGTTCTTTAAGAAATAATAAAAAAAATATTTTAAAAAGTTTTCATTGATAATCATTTGTATGTACAAAGCATGTGTGTGTGTGTCCCTTTTTTTTGCTTCGTCATATTGACGGGGTTGCCAGACTTTTTTTTGGCTTTGTCGCAAACTCGGATGTAAAATATCGCCAAAATTCAATTTTGTTTAGATTTCTTAAAAAAAAAATATTTTAATTTAAAAAAAATAAATTTTGTTAAATAATAAAAAACAGAAATAAACTTTTTGGCAAAAATCGCCCAAATCCGGAAAATCTATGTATATAAAAGAGCAATGTGACTGACTGACTGGCATACTCTTTCATCATCGCCCAGCCCAAACTGCTGAAGCTAGAGACTTGAAATTTGGACTGTAGGTCCAAATATAGATCCACTATGGCTGGAGTTTTGCCAAGGTTAATTCTAAGGCGATAAAGGGGACAAAAACTGTACTTTTGGTACTTTTTAAATATCGTGATTAATGATCATAGAGACTTGAAATTTGGACTGTATGTTCACCTCCCGGAATATAGATCCATTAAGGCTGGATTTTTGCCAGTGTTGATTCTAATGGGTTAAAAAGGGTAAAAAACTGTACTTTTGGTGCTTTTTATATCTTCTGAAATAATGGTCATAGAAACTTAAAACTTGGACAGTATGTTGACATCCTGGAATATAGATCAAGTACGGCTGGATTGTTGCCAATGTTGATTCCAAGGGGGTAAAAAGGGTAAAAATCTGTACTTTTGGTACTTTTTATATTTCCTTAAAAAATTGTCACATATACTTGAAATTTGGACTGTATGTTCACCTCCCGAATTTAGATCCCACAAGGCTGGGTTTTTGCCAATGATGATTCTTATAGGGTAAAAAGGGTAAAAATATGTACTTTTATTACATTTTATTTTTCTTAAATAATGGTACTAGAAATTTGAAATTTGCAATGTCGGTTCACCTCCCGGAAAAAAGATTCACTAAGGCGCGTTTTTAGCCAATGTTGATTCTACGGGGGTAAAAAAAGTACCTTTGGTACTTTTTTTTTATTTACTGAAATAATGGTTATTCAAACTTGAAATTTAAATGTAGGATCCTTTAGTGAAATAAAACATTCTGGAACAAGTACGTTCCGAAAATTCTGCACCGTTTTCAAAAAGTACCTTTTATAAAAAGTACCTTTTATAAAATGTACCTTTTATAAAAAGTACCTTTTATAAAATGTACCTTTTATAAAAAGTTTCTTTTATAAAAAGTTCCTTTTATAAAAAGTACCTTTCATAAAAAGTTCCTTTAATAAAAGTACCTTTTATAAAAGGTACCTTTATAAAAAGTACCTTTTATAAAAAGTACCTTTTATAAAAAGTACCTTTTATAAAAAGTACCCTTTATAAAAAGTACCTTTTATAAAAAGTACCTTTTATAAAAAGTACCTTTTATAAAAAGTACCTTTTATAAAAAGTACCTTTTATTAAAAGTACCTTTTATAAAAAGTACCTTTTATAAAAAGTACCTTTTATAAAATGTACCTTTTATAAAAAGTACCTTTTATAAAAAGTTTCTTTTATAAAAAGTTCCTTTTATAAAAAGTACCTTTCATAAAAAGTTCCTTTTATAAAAGTACCTTTTATAAAAAGTACCTTTTATAAAAAGTACCTTTTATAAAAAGTACCTTTTATAAAAAGTACCTTTTATAAAAAGTACCTTTTATTAAAAGTACCTTTTATAAAAAGTACCTTTTATAAAAAGTACCTTTTATAAAAAGTACCTTTTATAAAAAGTACCTTTTATAAAAAGTACCTTTTATAAAAAGTACCATTTATAAAAGCACCTTTTATAATAAGTACCCTTTATAAAAAGTACCTTTCATAAAAAGTACCTTTTATAAAAAGTGCCTTTTATAGAAAGTACCTTTTATAAAAAGTACTTTTTATAAAAAGTACCTTTTATAAAAAGTACCTTTTATAAAAAGTACCTTTTATAAAAAGTACCTTTTATAAAAAGTACCTTTTATATAAAAGTATCCTTTATAAAAAGTACCTATTATAAAAAGTACCTTTTATTAAAAGTACCTATTATAAAAAGTACCTTTTATTGAAAGTACCTTTTATAAAAAGTGCCGGAAGTACACTTTTTGGTACTTTGTTATTTCCTGAGGTATAAATAAAACAAACTTTTTTGTTTTTTAAATCATTACATTGGTGGAGGGTATTTAAAGATTCGGCACAGCCGAATATAGCTTTCTTACTTGTTTTTTTTTGAACTTAGTTCATACACATTTGAGGACCCCAAAAAATCTTTTAAAAATGTTGTCAACTCAATTTCAAATTTAGCAAAAGAAATTAGTTCAAAGTTTGTGTAAAATTGCTAATGTGCTAAATGAAGTTTACAAGAATTTTTTGCTAACATGCTTATCTCAACTAAAAATTTGCTAAAAGTTAGCTAACTAGCATTAGCAAAAAAAAATTAGTAAATCTACTAACGTTTTTTTTTGAGTGTAGTTAAGTCACGAAACCTCCTTGCAACTATTATCGCTTTTTTGGTAAAAAGCTTGTAAAATTACAAAATTATTGGTAAAAAGTTTGTAAAATAACAATTTTTTCTCAAATAAGAGTTAGGAAAAAAGGTACAAACTTTTTTGTGATTTTACAATGTTTTATTTTGAGTGTACCACCACCTTTGCTCCGATTTGAAAGCAATTGCCACACAATTGTAATGTAAAACCGACTCCCAATTATTTTCATACTTTGGTTGTAGGGTATAAAAACATTTTTCTGAGTTAAATTTTTTTTAATTTGCCGGGTGTGCTTTTATCCAACGTCATCTAAATGCGCCGAATGTTTTATCAAAAGCCGCGGATAAAAGAGCTAATCCGTGGATTTTAAATTTTACATTTGTAATCACGCATGAATCGAGATTCTCGAATGGGTTAATCATTTTGCGTGGCGGTATGTAATAATAAAAAAATTCTCTTGAACATCGAATATTAACGGGTTAAAATTCTTCTTTTCTACACAAAAGCAAAAAAAAAATATATTCAACTATCCATATTTTATGCCCGAAACGATCTAGATTGTTTAAATCTTTTCTTTTTTTTGTGCTTCTTGTCATCCCATTTTTTTTACTTCCTTAAACACACACAAAACTCATATACTCACTAACATTACATGCATATATCAAAAAGCGAAAAATCATTTTAAATCAAAAACAATTTTCAATTTTATTTCAGGCACATGTCAATGTTAAAGTATCAGATATTTTACACAAAATGTCAGCTCATATTGCATCTTCAGTAGTCTGTTTGTTTTTTTTTTTAAATGTCTGTCTGTCCGTCCGTCCATCCATCTCTACGATCTATCCTTCGTGTATGATTGTTTGTCTGTCTTTTGTTGATTGTACTTGTGTATACACACATTTATAACAATTTCAATTGATTGTCATACAATCAACATATGAATAATTCAATTGCAAAAAAAAAATATAAAAAAAAATTGTTAAAAAAATAAAACTAAACAAATATCAATACTTGTGGCATGAGTTAACATAAAAAAAAGAAACTTGCGTACTTATCCGTACATTGTTGTTATTGTCGCATTTTCTGAATACCCTACATTGATGTAGGGAATGAAGTTTTATTAGTAATTGATGTGGCAAGGAAATATGAAAAATATATTTCATAGAACTCCGAATGTTACTTGCTGGATACTTTTATTGTAAGAAGATTTAAAAAAAAATTTACGAAAAAAAATTATAAAATAAATTTAAATAAATAATCAAGCTCCAGGTCTTTCTTTGATTTTAAAATCTTCTTTATTTCATTTCTCCAATATTTCGTTATTCATTGAATAACATCATCAGGGACAGTACAGCAACAGCTTATAGCAGCAAGAGCTTATACGAATTTTTGTACTGTCCCTGATGATGCTATCCAATAAATAACGAAAAATTTGAGAAATATTTCATCATTCATTAAATAACATCATCAGGGATAGTACAGCAACGCACTTGTAAGAATTTTTATACTGTCCCTGATGATGTTATTCAATGAATAATGAAATATTCCTCCAATTTTTCGTAATTCATTGAATAACATCATCAGGGACAGTACAAAAATTCGTATAAGCTAGTGCGTTGCTGATGATGTTTTTCAATGAATAACGAAATTTTGGAGGAATGAAATATAGAAGATTTTTTGAAATAAATATGATTTTTAAACAAAAGAAATACCTCGAGCTTGATTATTTACTATTATTTATATTAATAAAAAGTTCGAATAGCAACTGAACTAAAAATTATAAAATGGTAGAAAAGTTGGTTATGATTTCATTTTCATGTTTACACAAAAATCTATCATGATTTTCAATTATTTTTTTTAATTGATTAAATTAAAATATTTATTAACACTACAATTTTTACCGATTAACGCAGTTGTTGAGTGTTATTTTTTAAATTCCAAATTTTTAGTAATTTTTTAATAGTATGAATAAATTTTTTAATAGAATCAAATAAATTTATTAATTCAGCCAATTAAAGTGATTTTGAAATTCGACAAAATTTGGTTTTGATTTTATTTTATGTGAATACAGAAAATATGCTTTCTGGCAGAATCAATAAAATATTGAATTATTTTTTTAATTAGTTTTATTAAAATATTAAATAATATTGAATAATTCAAAAAATTTTTTCAATCAACAAAGTTGTTCAGTGATATTTTTAAAATTTAAATTAATTTTTTAATAGAATCAATTAAGTTTTTAATAGAATCAATTAAGTTTTTAATAGAATCAATTAAGTTTTTAATAGAATCAATTAAATTTTTAATAACATCTATTAAATTTTTAATAAAATCTTATAAATTTTTAATAAAATCTATTACGTTTTTAGTTAAATTAATTAAAATGTTAAAAAAATTTTATTTTATTTATCTTTTTCATGTTCGCACCAAAGTTTATTTTTAATCTTATTAAAAATTTTGCTGCAGGGTATCCTTGATTCAATCATGACCGTTACCATTTTCTGGTTTGTATTTTATTTTGGTAAGAAATGGTTAAAGCATGATTACAATTGTTTATAAAATTTTAAAGAAATATATGATAAAGTCGTGAGTTTGGAGTTTTTTTTTTTTTCATTGAAATAAAATTCATAAAATAAAGAATAGAATAAAAATGTTATGAAATACCTACAGTATAAAAATGAAAGACTTAAGAAGTAAACTTTAAGTAAAATTATTAGAAACAATATTATAAGAATTAAATGTGATAGTCACTGAAACCAAAAATATGCCTTTTGAAAACGATTTTATGAGCGCAAAATTTGAATAATATGCTCTTGATCAACTTAGAGTGTGAAAAAAAATATTTTTTTTTGAAAAATTACTGTTTTTTTTTAGGAAAAGTGCCGTAGCTCAACCAATTTTAAACCGATTTTTTATCTTTTTGTAATGTTTAAGAGGTAATAATCCTATATTTTATAAAACATATATTAAGAATATCGTTTTTTCAATATATTTGCTAATAAAAAAGTATTAAACGAAGTGATCGAGAAAAAACTACGAGTACTTCCGTACGCATTTCAATCAACTCCAACTTTTACATGAGAACCTCTGCATTTTTTTGTGTAGCACAGTGTAATGCTTTAAATCTGAGAAATTTTGTTTTGCAAATGAAAATCCTTTTTCCTCACTTTACTACTTTTTACACACTAACTTATTGCATTTTGTACAAAAAGTTTTTATAACATTTTTTTTACAAAAGTACTTTTATGTTATTTTTCTAAAAAGTACCTTTTTAACCTTTATGTGCTCGGGATTGTAAACTTACGTTGGCGGTCGGAAGTCTACATTTGTAGCATATATGTTTTTGTGTGGAAAACATATGAAAAAAACACTAGCACGCAGTGTGTTCTACTTAAAAACATAATTATTAAGAAATATATGATTTGTAGATACAAAGTTAAGGTGAAAATGTTTAAATTTTAACTTCAAAATATAGACAACAATCAGGGTGCATGGGCTAGATTTTGTTAGAAATATCAGGCGAGTGGTTCATACCAGTGCCAGAAATAGGAGAACTACCGAGCGCCATTTCAGTACCCAGGCTTGTTGGAGTATAGCCTAATGCCCTTGCATTTTCAGAGCGCTGTTAAATTTTGCAAGGCTTTGCAGGAACTTTCGTCGTTTGACTGTTTGGTGGATATGGTCGTTGTTTTCCGAATATATAATGAATGTGGCTAGAAAGAGCGCATATATCTAGCATGACAAAAAACATTGCCAAAGGCTAGTGCAAAGTTTTGAGTTTTGACTTTTTGAAAGTTTGATTTTTTGACATCAAATATCTAGCCAGATTAAATGATGTGAAAAAATAGTCTGTGACTATGGTTATAACAAAAACTTTTGAAAATTTTCTTTGGAGTTTAAATAATGTACGAGAAATTTTGCCTAACAAATGAAAATCACTTTTTCTTATTTACATTTTGTAGTTTTTACAAAAAATGTGTTTTGTAATTTTTGAAAAAAGTACTTTTTTCAATTTCCACAAAAAGTTTTTTTTTTTGGATTTTTCGAGAATTGTTCAATTCTTGTAGCAGTATTTAAAAATAAAGAGTTTTTTAGTAAATTTTTCTAAAAGTATTTTTTTTTGGTACTTTTTGGAAAAGTACCAAAAAAGGTACTTTTTACAATTTTCACAAAAAGTTTTTATTTGGAGTTTTCGAGAATTGTTCAACTCTTGTACTAGTATTTTGAAAAATAGAATTTTTTTAGTAAATTTTTCCAAAAAGTCTTTTTTTTGGTACTTTTTGAAAAAGTACCAAAAAAGGTACTAAAATAAAAAAAAATATTTTTTACTAATTTTTGCAAAAAGAAACGTTCTTATTGCAAAAATAAACAAAAAATTTTGAAAAATAAGCTTTTACAAAAAAAATGTATTTCCAAAAAGTATTTTTTACGGAGTTTTTACAAAAGGTACTGGAGTTCAAAAAGTACCTTTTTTAATTTTTAAATAAGTAAATTTTTTGTGAACTTTTCCGAAAAGAATTATTTATAGTAAAAAAAAAGTATTTTAAAAAGTACCCTTTTGTAGTTTTTACAAAAGTACATTTTGTAGTTTTTACAAAAAAATCACATTTTATAATTTCTACAAAAAGTTTTTTTTTTTTTAATAAAAAAACTCTTTGGGATTTTTACAAGAATTACTTTTTTGCACTTTTCAGCATTTTCACAAAAATACTTTTTAGCATTTTTCATAAAAAGTAATATTTTTCATTTTTTGACAAAAAGTATTATTAAGCATTTTTCACAAAAAGTATTTTTCTTGCACTTCTAAAATAACTTGTGTCCGACCGAATATTCGGCTACGGTTTCGGCCAAAAATCACTATTCGGCTTTTGCCACATTTTTGGCCGAATATGGCCGAATACCGAATAATTGTAAAAAAATTGTACAAATGTGTTAGAAATCGCACTAAACACACTTCGAAGGCACTTAGTAAGCCACAAAAACTTTCTACGAAGTAAAAAAGCTTTTTGCTCAAAATCGTTATAGACAACGTCTTTGTACATTTGTGTATTCCGCCAAGTTGAATTTATTATACCCTACACCACACTGTGGTACAGGGTATAAGGAGTTTGCGCTGATGTTTGTAACTACCCGAAATATTGGCCCTAGACCCACTTTTAAGTATACCGATCGACTTAGAATCACTTTTTGAGTCGATTTAGCGATGTCCGTCCGTCCGTCTGTCTGTCTGTCTATGTAAACGGTGTAAACACAATACAGGTCGCAATTCTTAATCAATTGACTTGAAATTTGAAACTTAAGCCTCTTTTATCCCAAGGACGAAGCCTATTGAAATTGGAAAAAATCGGTCCATATTTAGACATAAACCCCATACAAAGGTTCTCTTTAGTTTTGGCTCAAATGACTGTAATAGCCGTATTTTAAAAGGTATCACACAAATCACCATTCCGAATTTTAAAGAAATCGGACCAGTTCTTCTTGTAGCCCCCATACAAACCACCTTCCCGATTTTCACATAAATCTCTCAAATTTCATGAAAATAGAAAATATTTAATTCAAATTTTGTTTGTGTATATTAAACGCGTACTTTAATAACCTTATCAAATCTGATTATCATCAGACCATTTTTGGACTTAGGTCCCATGTGAAAATTTCGCCCGATTTTCAGTTAAAGCGATTTATTGTCAACAAAAAGAAGCCTATTCCACTCTAATTTGATTAGTGAGTGCTTTTTACACTTATTAAAGATTTAACAAAATATAGATCTAATCAGTCCATGTTTGAACTTGGGACCCATTTTCCGGGAAATTCTGGTGTAGGGTATTATATGGTCGGTCTTGACCGACGATAATTTTCTTACTTGTTTATACTTGTTTTATACTCCGTCCGTCCGTCTGTCCATGTAAACGTTGTAAACACGATGCAGGTCGCAGTTTTTAATCAATTGACTTGAAATTTGAAACTTGTGCCTTTTTTGGCTCAAGGACGAAGCCTATTGAAATTGGAAAAAACCTGTCCATATTTTGACCTAGCCCCCATACAAAGGTCCTCTTCAGTTTTGGCTCAAATGACTCTAATAACCGCATTACAATGGGTATATTTTTGAAATTTGGCAGGTAATCATGTTTTATCTAAATAAATCGACTTTCCGAATTTTAAAGAAATCGGACCGGTTCTTCTTGTAGCCCCCCATACAAACCACCTTCCCGATTTTCACATTAATCTCTCAAATTCATGAAAATAAGAAAATATTTAATTAAAATTCTGTATGTGTATGTTAAACGCATACATTAATAACCTTACAAGTATTCGGCTTCGGCTAAAAATGGTGTATTCGGTCGGACACTAATGACTTTCTTGCATATTTCACAAAAAGTACTTTTTGCGTTATTTACCAAAAGTACTTTTTTGCATTTTTAAATTTCTTTTTTTTGCAATTTTTAACTTTTTTTAACTTTATTTTTAACTTTATTTTTTTAACTTTATTTTTAACTACACTCAAGAAAATACGTTAGTAAAAAAATTTGTAAAGTGGTTTGTATCTCAACTTTACCACTTTTTTACTAAATTCTACTAAAAAATCAATTTTTAGTAATTCTTTTTAGTAAACTCGCTTTACAAACTATTAATTTTATACTGATTTTTTTATAATTTTTTCAGTTGATTTTTTAAAAATTATCGTACTAACTTTTGATAACTATTTTGTAAATTTTACAATATTAGTTAGTAAATTTCGTTTTTTTTTCTCTAGAAAACCTATACACTATAATTAAAAATATTTTATTTTATTAAAATATTTGCAAATTACAAAAAAAAAATAAATAAAAAAAATATATTGTTAGTTATTTTTTAACGATAAAACTGCGCTTTGATGAGTATGAATATGTTTATTATTTTTAATATTCATTTACGCTTCATTAGTTTTTTTTTTTTTCAATTTAAAAACAAAAATAGAGACAAGAGAAGACATGCAAAATTTAAAAAACAATGCCGACCTTTTCAAATGGAAAATTTCCATAAAACATCAGTTTTTTTTTCTTTCTTCTTTACTTGCAGAATTTTTTTGTTTATGCTATCCACGAATATTTTTTTCTCACGCACATAAAGGGTTGATTTTTGTGTAACTTACTTTATGCCTTTCTTTGAATATTTTAGTCACAAAATAACATTCGATCGGTGAACATCGTGCGACGGGTAAAATGAATAAAAAAATGTACAAAAAAAATATTACAACAAAAAAAAGCATAGCAGGTAACCAAATCTTTAAGTATTTTTTGTTTAAAATTATGTAACTCGTTTTTTATTTTTAGAATAATAAAGCAAAATAGGAAATGATGACAACAGGTAACAATTGTATATTTATGTGATCTATTTAAAACATTATGTTGATATATATTTTTTTATTTTAGGTCACCGTACACCAATTTATTCAACATCAATCTTCAAAGAATTAATTTTATATGGTAGTATGTATATTTTGTATTAAAACAATGTGTTCAATATTTTCTCTTTTTTAGATCGAAAATTCTAACAAAAACTGACTTGCATGGAAATAGTTATTGGCGACAACAAGCGCAATACGCAATTTACATGATGTATACAAATACAAAAAATTAAAAAATACACAATTTACAATTTTTTTACAAAAAAAGTTAATATTATTTACAAACGCGTTTTAAAATCCATTTTACAAAAATTGTACAAAAAAATTTAGTAATACTAATTTTTTTAGTATTTTCAAGATTACTAATTTTTGAAAACCAAAGTTTGTAATGGTAACTGAAAAAGTTATCGGGCACAAATTGAAAACTTTATTAGTAATGGTAACAGACTTTTTTGTAAGGAATACTAACAAATTTTTATGAGTGTACAACCCATCCACAACTCAACAAAAGTAAAAAAAAAAGTACTTTTTGGAAAAAAAAATTTTTTGACATTAGTACTTTTTGGATTTAAAATTTAGTAAATAACTTTTCGAATAAGTGCTACAAAATAAATATTTGGTTTAATGTATCAAATGATATAATTTTTGAAATAACAATATACAGTTCTTTGTTAAAATTTTTTACAAAGTACCTTATGTAAAAATTACCATTTATTATAAATACAAAAAAGGATGTAAATGTACTTCTTGGAAAAATTCAAAAAGGGAACTTTAATGCAAAAATTAACAAAAAGTACTGTCTGTACCATTTAAAAAAAACTTTTGAGCTATAAAAATATTAAAAATACAAAAAAGTACTTTTTTTAAAATGCTTTTTGTAAAAACTACAAAAAGTACTTTATTTAAAAACTTAACAAATTAAAATTACTTAATAGCACTGTTTGTAAAAACGCAAGAAAAAAGTACTTTTGCAAAAATGTCCAAAAAGTTCTTTGCACAAAATATCCTTTGTAGATAAATTACAAAATGTACTTTTTGGAAAAGTTGCTTAAAAATAAAAAAAATCCAAAAAAGGTACTTTTTGCAAAATTGAATAAAATGTACTTTAAATAAAATGTACTATTAGTAGAAATTACAAAAATAAATTGTGGACTATTAAAATATTGAAAACACAAAAAAGTACTTTTTGTGAAAACTATATTAAAGTACCTACTTTAAAGTACAAATTTGTAAAAATTACAAAAAAAAACTCTTTTTGTTGAAATTACAAAAATTCACAGATTCTGAGACATTAATTTTTTCTTAAGTCTTTCTTTAATAAAATTTCTTTGAAAATAATAATAATTTGATCATAGAATCATAAATACAAACTATTAAAAAACTTTTCTCTCCACTTAAACTCCTTCTATTCCAAAAACCCAAATTATATACATATATTAAGGCTACAGGCCACAAAAAAACTTTAAAAAAATATGAAGTTAATAAAATCCTACATATTTTTTATTTTTTTTGTCTTCAAATTTTTTCCTAACGAATTAAATTAAATCATTTCATCAAGTTGGACATGTACATGCATGTCCGTGTTAGTTTATTGTGCTACATTCCTTGAATTCACAAAGTGTAAGAAATTAATAAAATAAAGCACTTGGCATTTATGTGTCTTCACATATCACATCTAAATGACTGACTATCTAAAGCACTAAGATATGAGCTGTGGCTTTTGGCAAAGCTTAAAATACAGAAGATGTAGTAGAAGAAGCGGAGAAAAAAACTCTTTTTTTTTGTATCTTAAAATTGTGATGATGATGATTTCATTTTAATAACACCCTGTCTTCAACAGACAACAACTACTCTACTCTACTTTACATATGACTATTTATACATAAAGATATAAATGGACAGACAGGCAGACGGTCAGATGGTATGGACAGACAATTGGTCGGGACAGACAATAGTACATGATGACTTGTATGTAGAGTATACGTATTCATAGTCGTAACTGGGAAGCTTTAAATTGTAAAATTCATGGTAATATATCAGTCAACTTTAATTTTTTTTTTTTTGTTTTGTAAATTTTTAAAGACTAGACTTACATAGACATAATACTTTAATATTACACTTTTTCCGAGATTCTGAGAGATTTTTTCGTATAGAAAAATGTAGCAGATTCTTACATATTTTTTCCTTATAGAAAAATGTTTCCATTCTCAAATAATTCTCGGTATGGAAAAAATGTGCTGGATCCTGAGAAATTTTTAATTAAAAAAGTTTGTGTCTTAAATCTTTTGTTTTTTTGTGGCAGATTCATAGAAATTTTGCTTTAAAGAAAAGGTCATACAGAAAATTGTTTTAGATAAAAGTTTGTTCCTTAAATCTTTTGTTTTTTGCGTCAAATTTAGAGACATTTTTCTTTAAAGAAAAAGTCATACAGAAAATTTTTTCAAATAATGACATATTTTTCTGTATAGAAAAATGTGTCAGATTCTGACATATTTTACCGTATAGAAAACTGTGTCAGATTTTAACATATTTTTCCATATAGAAAAATGTGTTAGATTCTGACATATTTTTCCATATAGAAAAATGTGTAAGATTCTGACATATTTTTTCATAAAGAAAAATGTGTCAGATTCTGACACATTTTCCCATATAGAAAAATGTATCAGATTATGACATATTTTTCCATATAGAAAAATGTGTCAGATTCTGACATATTTTTCCATATAGAAAAATGTGTCAGATTTCGACATATTTTTCCATATAGAAAAATGTGGCTGATTCTGACATATTTTTCCATATAGAAAAATGTGTCAGATTCTGACATATTTTCCATATAAAAAAACGTGTCAGATTCTGACATATTTTTCCATATAAAAAATCGTGTCAGATTCTGACATATTTTTCCATATAGAAAAACGTGTCAGATTCTGACATATTTTTCCATATTGAAAAATGTGTCAGATTCTGACATATTCTTCCATATAGGAAAATGTGTCAGATTCTGACTTATTTTTCCATATAGAAAAATGTGTCAGATTCTGACATATTTTTCCATATAAAAAAATGTGTCAGATACTGACATATTTTTTCATATACAAAAATGTGTCAAATTCTGACATATTTTTCCATTAAATAAAAATGTGTCAGATTCTGAAATTTTTTTATTTAGAGAAAAATGTGTCAGATTCTGACATTTTTATCCATATAGAAAAATGTGTCAGATTCTGACATATTTTTCCATATAGAAAAATGTGTCAGATTCTGACATATTTTCCATATAGAAAAATGTGTCAGATTCTGACATATTTTTCCATTTAGAAAAATGTGTCAGATTCTGACATATTTTTCCATATGTCGATTGCTGACATATTATTCCGTATAAAAAAATGTGTCAGATTCTGACATATTTTTCCATATAAAAAAATGTGTCAGACTCTGAAATATTTTTCCAAATAGGAAAATGTATCAGATTCTGACATATTTTTCCATATAGAAAAATGTAACAGATTCTGAAATATTTTTCCATATAGAAAAATGTATAAGATTCTGAAATATTTTTCCATATAGAAAAATCCCAGCAAAACTTAGATTACCAAATAAGGTATAAAATAAGGTATAGGATCTCTTATTTTATACATTGCAGCATTGATGATTTTAACAGGCGATGAGACTCAAAGTAATGCATCCACATTATCACATAGAATACCAGTAAGGTATAAAATAAGTCATACATTTATAACGAAGAATACGAGTAAGGTGTAAAATATATGATATTTTATAGGTTACGAGAAATGAAATAATATAGCATACCAGAAGATAATATATAAGGTGTTACGAGTAGTGAAAAAGTAATTTTGTATTAAATTTACTCACGTGATTGTAAGTGAGTGTAAGTAGATAAAAAATGCTCGTGAGTGTGTGTCCTTAGAAATTTCCTGTCGTGAGCCCATCTCTAGTTTAAACTTATGCATTTTTTATAAAATAATTATTTTTTATGTTATTGTAATGCATTATGCATCCAATTATAAATAATGCATTATTTCAAACTTTCAAATAATACATAATGTAACCAAATATAAGTCATCCATGATTTAATGTTTAGAAATAATAAATATGAAATACATTTTTTCCAATAATCATGCATTACGTAGCAAATTATTAGTAATGCATTATTTTTCACTTTAAAATAATACATTGTGGAACAAAGGTTTGGTAAGACATCCTAAAATAATGCTACAAATAAGGTATATTCATTACCTGGTGATGTGTTATATAATCACTACCCATTACCAAAGTTTTGCTGGGATGCATCAGATTCTGACATATTTTTGCATATAGAAAAATGTGTAAGATTCTGACATATTTTCCCCTATAGGAAAATGTATCAGATTCTGACATATTTTTCCATATAGAAAAATGTAACAGATTCTGAAATATTTTTCCATATAGAAAAATGTATAAGATTCTGATATATTTTTCCATATAGAAAAATGTATCAGATTCTGACATATTTTTCCATATAGAAAAATGTGTAAGATTCTGACATATTTTCCCTTATAGGAAAATGTGTCAGATTCTGACATATTTTTCCGTATAGAAAAATGTTTCAGATTCTGACATATTTTTCCGTATAGAAAAATGTGTCAGATTCTGACATATTTTTCCATATAGAAAAATGTGTCAGATTCTGACATATTTTTCCGTATAGAAAAATGTGTCAGATTCTAACATATTTTTCAATATAGAAAATTGTGTCAGATTCTGACATGTTTTTTCGTTTAGAGCAATGTTTCAGATTATAACATATTTTGTCGTATAGAAAAAATGTGTCGGATTTTTTTCAAATTTTTTCCGTATTTTAAAAAGAGTTCGTGTCTTAAGTCTTTTGTTTTATAACTAAAAGACTGAAGAACTACTGTTCTATATGTCTGACACTTAATTCTAAAAATTTTCATTCAAAAAAACTTCGAGTTCGTGTCTGAAGTCTTTTGTTTTTATAGTTAATTTCTATACCTTATCAACTCTCCTTGGAAACGGTGTTTTCAATTCACTCAACCAACTCAAAAATCATCATCAAGGAAGAATGACTTTAATGTTAGTGACTATTTTTTGTTTTTTTGTTTGTATGTTGTCTCTAATATTTGTGTGTTGAATGTTTGTTACCTGTTGTGTTAGTAAATTCAGTTAAATCTAAGCAATTTTTGTTATGATTTTAATTAAGTTTATGAATTATGATTGCTTAGGTTGTGTTGTAGTTTTTTTTTTTGTTGTTTTCTAAATGTAGATTGTGTTGAGTTTTTCTTTCATATACTCAAACGCATACGAGTATAATTGTCATTTTGAATATTTCTAAAGTTTTTTGAAGTGAACTCGTTTTGATAATGTTACAGGTTGTAGTATACTGTTTGCTGCTTATGCTCTTAACTTTTCTTAGTTGCTATTTTTATTACCATAAGCTGTTGCTTTTAATACCCAACTGACAGTGATGAGTTGCTGCATTAATGTTGATGGTTTCTAACAATTTATTAGAGCACGCATGTTTTGCTTTGACTATCAGCAACATACATTCTTAACAGCCTTGTAATACAACTTGTAATTGTTTTAAAGTGGAACTAAGCTAATCTATTTTTTTTTTTTTTTGTTAAAGTTTAATAACAAAATATTTTTAAACTTTAAGTCTGGGGTTAAATACATTTTTAAGAGTCTTCCCTTTTACCTTAAAAATTGTTTAATAAATTTGTTTATCAATTAAATCATTAATTTTATAAATTTTTTGTGTTGATGTCTTATTTTAATTTAAAATTTAAAAATATATATATATTTCTTTGATTAATGATATCTTTGTTATGGCTTTATTAATTTGTAAAAGTTGAATTGTTTACTTTTTTTTTAGTTGTAATAAGCAAACAGGTTGTTTAGACCACTCTTTAAGATTAGTTAAGCTTTTATAAAGGTCAAGTTTGTGTCTTAAGTCTTTTGTTTAGGCATGGTTTATAATTTACAGAAATGTTGATTTCTTGCTGTAACGATGCGTAGATGTAAAATCATGTTCCACATTTCATTATTTAAACAACAACTTTATTGCTAACAAAAAATAAAAATAATTTTTTGAGATAAATTTTTGTAAAGTCAAATTTCATGGAATCTGATAATTTTTCTATGTGGTAAAATATTTCAGAACATGAGAATTTTCCTAAACAACAAATCCGACAGTTTTTTTAAGAAAAACTACGAAAAAATGTCTCTGAATCTAAGAATTTTTTTAATACAGAAAACTGTATCCAAATCTGAAAATTTTTCTGTATTGAAAAATTTGTCAGAATATGAGAATTTTTCTATACAAAAAAGACCACCGAATCTGAGAGATTTTCTAAACAAAAAATATTTCAGAAGTGATACAAAAAATTTCCAAATTTTGAGAGTTTTTCTAAAATGGAAAAATGTTTCTGAAACTTTTTTTTTCAGAAAAAAGTACTTTTTTTTTAGAAAAAATGGTACTTTTTTCCTAAAAAGTATTAAAGATAAATAGTATAGTACTTTTTTGAAAAAATTTTCGTTTTAAACAAAAAAGTATTTTTTTTTAGGAAAAAAGTACTGCTAAAATAAAGTTATTTTTTCTAAAAAAGTACTTTTTTTCTTAAAAAGTAGTATTATAGTACTTTTTTTTAGAAAAAGTACATTTTTGGGAAGAAAGTACCTTTTTTTAGAAAAAAGTACTTTTTTTTAGAAAAAAGTAATTTTTTTTTGGAAAAAAGTACATTTTTAAAAAAAGCACATTTTTTTTATTTTTTGAAAAAAGTACTTTTTTCGAAATACATAGTACCTTTTTTTAGAAAAAAGTACTTTTTTTTAGAAAAAGGAAATTTTTTTAGAAGAAAGTACTATTTTAATAATAGATACTTTTTTTAGAAAAAGTACATTTTTGGGAAGAAAGTACCTTTTTTTTGAAAAAAGTACCTTTTTTTGGAAAAAAGTAAATTTTTAGAAGAAGTACCTTTTTTCTTATTTTTTGAATAAAAAGTACCTTTTTTTAGAAAATAGTACTTTTTTTTAGAAAAAGGAAATTTTTTTAGAAAAGAGTACTTTTTTTTTAAAAAACAAACTTTTGTTAGAACAAAGTACTTTTTTTCTAAAAAAGTAGTAAAAAATTTATTTTTTAAATAGTACTTTTTGTCTTAAAAGTAAATTTTTTTCTAAAAATTACTTTATTTTTTAAAAAAGCACTCTATTTTCATAAATAATACTTTTTATGAAAACATAGTACCATACCTAAAAGAGCACTATTTTTTTTAAAAAAGTACTATTTTTTTCTAAGTACTATTTTTATACCCTCCAACCGCAGTTTTTACTACTTATTAAAAAAGTTATTTTTTCAAAAAATATTACATTTTTTCATAAAAGTAGTATTAAAGTACTTTTTTTAGAAAAAGTACATTTGTGGGAAAAAAGTACCTTTTTTTAGAAAAAGTACCTTTTTTTAGAAAAAAGTACCTTTTTTTGGAAAAAGTACATTTTTAGAAAAAGTAAATTTTTTCTTATTTTTTGAAAAAAATACTCTTGTTAGAAAAAGTACCTTTTTTAGAAAACAGCACTTTTTTTTAAAAAAAGTACCTTTTTTGAGAAAAAATTACTTTTTTTTAGAAAAAGGAAATTTTTTTTAGAAAAAAGTACTTTTTTTAGGACAAAGTACTTTTTTTCTAAAAAAGTAGTAAACAATTTAATTTTTAAATAGCACTTTTTGTCTTAAAAGTAAATTTTTTTCTAAAAATTACTTTATTTTTTAAAAAAGCACTATATTTTCATAAATAATACTTTTTATGAAAACAAAGTACCATTTTTCTAAATAAGTACTTTTTTCCAGAAAAAGGACTTTTTGTCTTAAAGATTTTTTCTTAAATACAACTATTTTACAACAAAAAAGGGTTCTAAAAAAACACTTTCTCTCTAATAAAGTACTTTTTTCTATTTTTCCCAAAAGAGCACTATTTTTTCTAAAAAAGTACTATTTTTTCTAAGAAAGTACTATTTTTATACCCTCCAACCACAGTATGGGGGTATACTCACTTTGTCATTCCGTTTGTAACGCGTCGAAATATCGGTCGGGGACCCCATAAAGTATATATATTATTGACCCATGATCGATTCTAAAACATTCTGGGAATGTCCGTCCGTCCGTCTGTCTGTAGATGGCACGATGCAGTCCAAAATAAAAGACCTAGCCTCCTGCAATTTGGCATGAATATGTCTTATGGTCCTAGGGAGGTTAAGTTCGTAAATGGGCAAAATCGGCCCAGCGGGAAAAAAGTTCCCCCTTGAAGAACTGAAGCAACCTCTGAAAAAATACACTTGTTTACATGTTTTTTTTTTGTATTTTGGTTAAATAAATGAAACATTTGTTATATTTTTTTAACATTTTGAAGGGTATAAAAGATTCGGCACAGCTGAATTTAACACTCTCACTTGTTAAGTATAAAATTTATTAAATTTAGCTGCAAAATGTTTTTGTTCACCAAATTTTCTACAACATAGGTTATGTCCACCGTTTTGAAAAATACCCGGGTATTTACCAATTTCTACCCAATTTACCTATTTTACCGGGTATTTACCCTTTGCCTAAAAATGTCTCAAAATCCGAGAATTTTTACACAGCAAAAAATTCTTTAGAATAGAAAATTTGTTACATATCTTTAACTACAATTTAAAGCGACTCGCAGCAATTGAAAACAAAAGACTTAGGACACGAACTCGAACTTTGCTTGAAACGAAATTGTTTACATATGAAAATTCTTTTATACGAAAAATTTTGCAAAAATCTCGCAATTTTAACCACTCTTTAGTACAGGGTATTATTTGCTAGTTCTGAGGTTTGTAAATTCAAAAAATATTAGTTTAAGACCTACCTTCCGATCGTCTATAAATCAATTTTTGGAATACACCTTCCCCCTTGCGATAAATGTTGGGAAATTGATTTGTTATGATCTTTGCACATTAGGGTTGAAAAAATTTGAATTTTTCTGGAATTCCAAAATCTTTGGGGTCGAAAAAGTTGCCTTTTAGCGTCAATATTAGTACAAACATTACACAGTACAACACTAAAAAAAATACGGGGTTCCGACGATTGGTTCTGGTAGTGGAGACAAAAAAATAAAAAAAAAATACGTGTGTTGGCGTTTTGCAAGATCACATCGGAATTTTATTTTAAATACTGTTATTATTAATACTGTTAGGATATTTCGATGACTACATATGAAATGACAAAGGTGGTGGGTATCCAACTAATCAGAAAATCTCTGAGAAATTCCTAATGCTATTTTTGATTTGGCCCATCTGAAAATTTCCTTCCTACTTAATTTTTAAAATTTTCTTTTTCAGTAAAACTATGTCTAATTTTTAAATTGTATCTGCAAACTTTCACTCTTTACAATTTTATACAAGGCATAAAAACCATTAACAACAAAAAAAAAATATCAATAAAAAACTAAACCAACCTCCCTTAGTTTTGTATTGGCTAAAAACTTGAATTGACTTTATTATTAACAAAAACAACAACAACTACAAATTTATAGAAAAACAACATCCCACATTTAATAAACAGGTGCATGCATTGATAAAATAATATAAAAAAACAAGTAATACATGTAATATAAACCATAAACCAATAGACAAACAACAATATGAGTAAAAAAAATTAAAAAATTTATATAAATACAGGGGAGGTCAATAAAATAGCACGGATATAGTTATAATTTTGAATTTCGTGCTAAAAATCCATGTCATTAGCAAAAAGGATGTATTTCTTACGTTAAAGAAATTAAAAAAAATCTCTATTTCCCTTGACCCTTTCATAGAGCTTACCTCCTAAATGCACCTTGTATCTTTAAAGACACTACAACTAAAAAAAATTTTAGTTGATCGCATATAAAATCTTTGAAAAAAATTATTTCGAAAAACGTAGCATGCAGTATTTATTTGTTCATCATTCTGCGTATTATATGTTATTTTCATCAATATTGGCGTCGTTGTGCATTTAAGGGTTAAGACAGTCTTACATTTAAACAAAATTTGAGCTAAATCCGATCATTGTAGCCCATGGCACCCTTCGATCAAAATTTTGGATTTTTGAGAAATTTCCACCAATATCTTGAATTGGAATATCAAAAAAAAATTATAAATTGTTCGAGCAGTTTTCGAGATATCGCCATTTGAAATTTGTCAACAATTTCAAAAAAATTTTAAAATCAAATCTCCAGATTTTTTTCGACTGACTATTTCTGGTATATTATTACACACTTTCATTTAAATCTAATTTGAGCCAAATCAGAACATTTTAACCCATGGCGCCATTCGATCAAAGTTTAGAGTTTTTGGTAAAAATTTTCTAAAAACCTAAAACTTTGATTGAAGGGCGCCACAGGTTGCAATGACAGGCTTTGGCTCACATAAGTTTTAATTGAAAGTCTGTCTCAAGCTCTATAAAAGAGTCAAGGAAAATAAATTTTTAGATTTTAAAAAAAATTCTTGAAGAAACCGCCATTTTCGGGAATTTTTTGGCAAACTTCAAATGGCGATATCTCGTAAACTGCTCAACCGATTTCAGAAATTTTTTGATATGCATATTCAGCATTCCAAAATTAATTAAAATAATGTATCAATAAATAATTGTTTTAATTGCTAATTTTCCAGAAATTCAAAATATTGTAGGAAATTTTTTAAAAATCCAAAATTTTGATCGAAGTGCGCCAAGTGTTAAAATGACCGGATTTGTCTCAAATTAAGTTTTAATGAAAGACAGTTTCAAGCTCAATGAAAGGGTCAAGGGAAGCTAATTGTGAGACTTACTTCAAAAAATTTCTTGAACATAGGATAAAACTGCTATTTTTATACCCTCCAACTAAAGTATGAGGGTCACTCACTTTGTCAATGCGTGTGACCCCATAAAGTATATATATTATTGATCAACGATCGATTCTAAGACATTCTAGCGATATCCGTCCGTCCATCTGTCCGTCCGTCTGTCTGTGGAAGACACGATACAGTCCAAACTAAAAGAGCTAGACTCCTGAAGTTTGGCCCGAATATGTCTTATGTTCATAGGCTAGTTAAGTTCGGAGATTGGCAAAATCGGATCAGGGGGAAAAAAGTTCCCCCTTAAGGAACTAAACCTATATCTAAAAAAAATCCATTTTTTTTGGGTTTTCTTATACTTTTGTTAAGCAAATAACACATTTTAATGTTGTAAGAAGTTGTAAGTCCTGCACTAGGACCCCGGGCATTAGAATTTTTTTTTCGGCCCGCCCCCTTTGTGGGCGTGGATATTAAAAAATTAATTAAATGTGATAAAATTGTATAAAATTGTGCAAAAAACATAATACATGAGTTTGTAAACATTAACCACAAGTGAATATTGCCCCCCAATGACCTCGGCCGACACACCCCCCCCCCTTTCTCAACCACACAAAAAACGCCCATATATTTTTTTTTTAATTCTGTACACGTTGGAGGGTATCAAAGATTCGGCACAGCAGAATTTAACACTCTAACTTGTAGCAAATTTAAAATAGCGATATCTCGAAAACCGTTCAAACGCTTTGTGGTACAGGGTATAATGAGTTTGTGCTGATGTTTGTAACTATCCGAAATATTAGTCCTAGACCCACCTTCAATCATACCGATCGACTTATAATCACTTTCTGAGATGATTTAGCGATGCCCGTCCGTCCGGCTCTCCGTCTTTGAAACTTAAGCTTCCTTTGGCCCAATGATGAAGCCTATTGAAATTGGAAAATTCGGCTTATGTTTAGACTTAGGCCTCATACAAACATCCCTTTAAAATTTGGCGCAATTGACTATTTTAACCGTGGTATTATAGGTATCCTTTCAAATTTGGCAGGTAATTATATTTTGTATTCACAAATCGGAACAGTTCTTCTTATAGTCCCCATACAAACCACCCACCCGATATTCACATTAATCTCTCAAAACTTATGAAAGTAGGAAATATTTGATAAACATTTTGTTTGTAAATGTTAAACGTGTTCTTTGGTGGCATAATAAATTCTGAATATAACTGGATCATTTTTGGACTTAGACCCATATAAAAATTTCACCCGATATTCAGTAAAATCTGTCTAATGGAAACACAAATAAGCCAAATTCACTCAAATTTTGTTTGTGTGTGTTTTCTACATTAAAGATCTTACGAAAGATAGAACCAAGCAGTCCATGTTTTGACTTGGGACCCATTTTCCGGAAAACATTGGTATAGGGTATCATATGGTCGGTCTTACTGACAATAATTTTCTTACTTGTTAGTATTTGGAAATGTTTCGATATAATTAATCATACTACACAAGAGGTATACTCATAAAAATCATATTTAGTGATGCAAATCCATTCTGAATTTGTCTGTAAGAAAAATTTTTCGAGTAAAAAAAATTAGCACCCCCCCATCCAAGAGCTGGATCCTAGGATAGAGACTACATATGTCTGCTGACCTGTAGCATCCAAACACATCGACAGCTTTTATGCATTTTTCTTAACTCCTGTTTATTTTCTTTCTATCTTTGATCCTTCACTTTTTTCTTTCCTTTTTTTATTTCATGGTGCGGGAGGGGGGGGGGGGCAACACATCCCATTTTCCCCACTTGTGCACTAAATCAATTACTTTAGTATGTGAATTTCCTTCTAGCACGAAATTTGTCATATTGATTACTAGGGATGAGATTTCCATGCAAATGCATGTTTTTTTTCGATAGTCTAATATCGATATCGACCAAGTATCTTTCCGAATCAAGAAATTTGCGTTAAAATGGCATCGATTTGTTTTTGCATATTTGGGTGAAAATGCATATTTTAGCTTATTTTGATTTTAAATGCATATTTTGTGCATATTTCTAACTTTTAAGTGCATATTTTTGCATATTTTGGCATAAATTAGAAAAAAAACAAATTGAAATTTATTTTTTCCAATAACTATTTTAAATTTTAAAAATATATTTTGAAAATAAGAAAAATTATTTTTTTTCTTTTTAATTTTTTTTAATAGATTTTCTTAATTTCTAAAAAAATCTTGCTTATATAAATTTCTTAATGCTACTATTTAAACCCGGCGATATTTTTTGCCTTTTAAGAAGTTTTTCCTATGAAAACAAGATTTTTATTGTATACATTATATTTTTTAGTGCATATTTTGAGGTTTTTTAGTGCATATTTTAAATTTTTTAGCGCATATTTTAAGCGCATATTTTCGATTTTTTAGTGCATGAAAATCTCATCCCTATTGATTACTAAAGTAATTGGTAATAGTACTTTAAATCAATTACTTGTATTATCAATATTATTGATGCCATTGTTACTCTGAAGAACGGAAAGGCGGCAGGTGTGGATAATATAACAGCAGAAATACTCAAAGTAAATCCAAACATGTTTTCAAATATACTTCATCCACTGTTTGCAGGGCTTAATTGTAAAATTGCCAAAAAAAGGTAATGCAACAGACTGCAACAACTGGAGAGGCATTACCATTCTTTGTGTTGTCATGAATGTTTTTATGAAGATTATTCTAGAACGAATGATAAAACACGTTGACAAGGAGCTACGTCCCGAACAAGCAGGTTTTCGAAGTGGTAGATCATGCGTCGATCAGATCAACACACTAAGAATTATAATTGAGCAAGCGGTAGAAATGCGATCGCCGTTATATATCCTCTTTATTGATTATGAGAAAGCGTTCGATTCTATTCAAAGAGAGTGTATTTGGGCTGAACTGAAGAATTTTGGAGTTCCACAAAAGATAATTTCTCTAATACGAAGCAGCTATGAGAGTTTCCAATGCTCTGTTATTCACGAAGGTCAAATGTCCGAGACATTTAATACCATTTCTGGCGTAAGACAAGGCTACTTGCTATCACCACTATTGTTTCTAATTGTTATGGACGCTGTTTCCAAACGCGCAAATGAAGGAAAACCACGCGGAATTGTTTGGAATCCCATCAGGCCAGATGCCCGCCTATAATCACTTGATTATGTCGATGACAAGTGCGAACTCTCTCACAAGCTATGTGATATGCAAGGGAAGCTGAATGATATATCAGAAGAATCAAGTAAGGTTGGTCTAAGAACTAACAAATCAAAAACAAAAGAAATGTGTATTAACCCCGGATCTGTTGAACCCCATAACTTTTTACAAACTTCAGTTGAACTTGTTGAAGAATTCCAATATGTAGGCAGCATAATTACAGAAGAAGGTGGAACAATAAAACATGTGGAAAGCCGAATAAAAAAGCCATTGGTGCGCTTACACACCTACACAAGGTTTGGAACTCTACCTCTTATAGTTTAAAAACGAAGATTCATATATTTAAAGCCTGTGTTTTATCCGTATTGCTTTATGGTTGCGAGACATGGTCGGTCACAGAAGCAGTAAAAAATAAACTACGAATCTTCGTTAACCGATCTCTTCGGAGAATTCTAAAAATATTTTGGCCCCGCACCATCACCATGTGACAAGAACAGACGTGAGGGACGTTAATATTGAAGTTTGTGAAAGAAAATTTGGTTGGATCGGTCACACCCTCGCAAGCCGCCTGAAGAAGTTTGCAACTACGCCCTTATCTACAACCCACAAGGAAGCAGCAAATGGGGTCGGCCAAAGAACACCTGGCGACGATCTACAATGCAAGAAATAAATTCCATATCAGATAGTATTGGACGCAACTTCAACAATATCGGAGAGCTCAAAGATCTGGCCGCACATCGACAAAGATGGAAACAAGTTATAGACTGCCTATGCCCAGTATAGAGGCAGCTCGTACTCAACCGAAGACGAGCAAGGCAATTGATTGATCAATATTATAATTATTTTTTATTTCAACAAACCTACACAAAAGAAGCCATAAACCATTAGCAAACGCTACTACTGATAATTTTTTCACCACAGCTATTTACATGAAAACCTAAACACCATTTTGAGCTTACAAAAGCAAAAACATTATAAACAAAAACTAAATGCAAAAAATATAATAAAAACAAAATATTTTAACACATCTTGGGATTATTTATTATTGTTTGCTTTAAAAATGACAAATACAATGGACATTTTCGTAAATAGTAAAATAGAAAAAACAGAAAAAAAATCTTTAAATACACATAGTAAAATATTTACAAATGTTGGTTTAGAAATAAGAAAAAAAAAACACAAAATATACAATTGCGAAAAAGAAAAAAAAAAAAATTAAAATCTAACAAACTATTAACACAATTGATTGACAGCTCTAAAGGAGTTTTCTGTATTTGTTTAAGAGAGACTTAGACACTAAGACTAACCGTTGTCGTTGCTGTCGTTAAAAAAAAGAAGATGTTGCTGTAAAACTGTTAACATTATTTTTTTTGCAAAATGGAAATGGTTGACAACCTTTTACGAATTCGGTTTCTTTTTTTTTTGCGTTTGAACAATGTTTTTTTTTACTGTTACCTCCTCTACTTTACTATAGTTTAGTTTTTCTAAAATTGTTGGTTGTCTTTAAAAAGACATCACGTGCTTATCAAAATACACCACCACAGGAGGTCAAACATGTTTAGAAGTCAACAAAAATTTTTAAAAACATCTTAAACCTACATTTTTTTTTATATCTTCTTCGTTTGGTGACTAATAGAAAGTTGTTGTTTTTCAAATGCGTATACGTTTTATTTTATATTTTGTGGCTGCTTTTAATTTTGTTTTTGGCGTAACCAAAACGCACCTACAATTCATAAAACTTTTTTTTTTTAATTTATTATAAAAAAAAAAAAATATATAGATGAATGTGTTTGCCAATCCCTTGATGTTATACATAACTCTTCCAATTAAACTCATTTTGACATTTTTGCTTTGTGATGTCATGCGCTTAAACAATTTTTTTAATGGTTTTACACTGATATTTCTTCTTTTTTTTAAATATTTAACATGATTCAGTTTTTTTTGCTGTTGTTGCTGTGAGGAATAACACAATTCATAACGCGTGCCTTAATTTGTTTAAGCAGGGCATTATCATTATAGTGCTTAAAGTAAACCCTACAAAACAGAAAGTATTGTTCGATTTTATAACAGTTTGGTAAAGCCAATATTTTTACTTGTTTTCATGGACCTTAAGTAATTTATGGTGCTTTTATAGAGCCACTTTTAAAATAAAATTAGTTTTAATTTAATTAACAAAGTATTTTAAATTTCAAGTTTGTGTCTTAAGTCTTTTGTTTTTCAAAAGTTTTGTTAGCATAAAATCGGTTCTAAAAAAATTAAAAAAAATAAAAAGACAATGCAAAATAGATAAATGTATAAGACTTTATTTAAAAAAGGGAATTTGTAAAAAAAAAATTGTCAAAATTGATAAAAAAAAATTAATTTCAATTAAAAAAAAAATTTTTTTTCAAAATTTTCTCGAACAATTTTTTTTGGTAAAAAAAATCCGCGAAAAATAGTTTTGGGCAAAAGGGCAAATCTCTTAGAATCTGATACAATTTTTTTATAAGGAAAAATGTCTCAGAATCTGAGACAATTTTTTATAAGGAGAAATGTCTCAGAATTCGGAGACAATTTTTTATAAGGAAAAATGTCTCAGAATTCGGAGACAATTTTTGATTAGGAAAAATGTCTCAGAATTCGGAGACAATTTTTTATAAGGAAAAATGTCTAAGAATCTGAGACAATTTTTTATAAGGAAAAATGTCTCAGAATCTGAGACAATTTTTTATAAGGAAAAATGTCTCAGAATCTGAGACAATTTTTTTATAAGAAAAAATGTCTCAGAATCTGAGACAATTTTTTATAAGAAAAGAATGTCTCAGAATCTGAGACAATTTTTTATAAGAAAAAAATGTCTCAGAATCTGAGACAATTTTTTGTAAGAAAAAAATGTCTCAGAATCTGAGACAATTTTTTATAAAGGAAAAATGTCTCAGAATCTGAGACAATTTTTTATAAGGAAAATTGTCTCAGAATCTGAGACAATTTTTTATAAGGAAAATTGTCTCAGAATCTGAGACAATTTTTTATAAGGAAAATTGTCTCAGAATCTGAGACAATTTTTTATAAGGAAAATTGTCTCAGAATCTGAGACAATTTTTTATAAGGAAAATTGTCTCAGAATCTGAGACAATTTTTTATAAGGAAAATTGTCTCAGAATCTGAGACAATTTTTTATAAGGAAAATTGTCTCAGAATCTGAGACAATTTTTTATAAGGAAAATTGTCTCAGAATCTGAGACAATTTTTTATAAGGAAAATTGTCTCAGAATCTGAGACAATTTTTTATAAGGAAAATTGTCTCAGAATCTGAGACAATTTTTTATAAGGAAAATTGTCTCAGAATCTGAGACAATTTTTTATAAGGAAAATTGTCTCAGAATCTGAGACAATTTTTTATAAGGAAAATTGTCTCAGAATCTGAGACAATTTTTTATAAGGAAAATTGTCTCAGAATCTGAGACAATTTTTTATAAGGAAAATTGTCTCAGAATCTGAGACAATTTTTTATAAGGAAAATTGTCTCAGAATCTGAGACAATTTTTTATAAGGAAAATTGTCTCAGAATCTGGGACAATTTTTTATAAGGAAAATTGTCTCAGAATCTGAGACAATTTTTTATAAGGAAAATTGTCTCAGAATCTGAGACAATTTTTTATAAGGAAAATTGTCTCAGAATCTGAGACAATTTTTTATAAGGAAAATTGTCTCAGAATCTGAGACAATTTTTTATAAGGAAAATTGTCTCAGAATCTGAGACAATTTTTTATAAGGAAAATTGTCTCAGAATCTGAGACAATTTTTTATAAGGAAAATTGTCTCAGAATTGTCTTATCTGAGACAATTTTTTATAAGGAAAATTGTCTCAGAATCTGAGACAATTTTTTATAAGGAAAAATGTCTCAGAATTCGGAGACAATTTTTTATAAGGAAAAATGTCTCAGAATTCGGAGACAATTTTTTATAAGGAAAAATGTCTCAGAATTAGGAGACAATTTTTTTTAAGAAAAAATGTTCAGAATTCGGAGACGATTTTTTATAAGGAAAAATGTCTCAGAAGTCGGAGACAATTTTTTATAAGGAAAAATGTCTTAGAATCTGAGACTTTTTTTATAAGGAAAAATGTCTCAGAATTCGGAGACAATTTTTTATAAGGAAAAATGTCTCAGAATTCGGAGACAATTTTTTATAAGGAAAAATGTCTCAGAATTCGGAGACAATTTTTTATAAGGAAAAATGTCTCAGATTCTGAGACAATTTTTTATAAGAAAAAAATGTCTCAGAATCTGAGACAATTTTTTATAAGAAAAAAATGTCTCAGAATCTGAGACAATTTTTTATAAGAAAAAAATGTCTCAGAATCTGAGACAATTTTTTATAAGAAAAAAATGTCTCAGAATCTGAGACAATTTTTTATAAGAAAAAAATGTCTCAGAATCTGAGACAATTTTTTATAAGAAAAAAATGTCTCAGAATCTGAGACAATTTTTTATAAGGAAAAATGTCTTAGAATTCGGAGACAATTTTTTATAAGGAAAAATGTCTTAGAATTCGGAGACAATTTTTTATAAGGAAAAATGTCTTAGAATTCGGAGACAATTTTTTATAAGGAAAAATGTCTCAGAACTCGGAGCCAATTTTTTATAAGGAAAATTGTCTCAGAATCTGAGACAATTTTTTATAAGGAAAATTGTCTCAGAATCTGAGACAATTTTTTATAAGGAAAATTGTCTCAGAATCTGAGACAATTTTTTATAAGGAAAATTGTCTCAGAATCTGAGACAATTTTTTATAAGGAAAATTGTCTGCCACATAAAAAATTGTCTCAGATTCTGAGACAATTTTCCTTATAAGGAAAATTGTCTCAGAATCTGAGACAATTTTTTATAAGGAAAATTGTCTCAGAATCTGAGACAATTTTTTATAAGAAAAAAATGTCTCGAAATCTGAGATTTTTTTAAAGGAAAAATGTCTGAGATGTATTGACTTATTTGGGGTAATGGGAAATCTTCCAGATTCGGTTTTATATTTTTTATTTGCAATTTATTTTTTAACTTTGTAGGGTTTTTAAACAGTCGTTTCTTAACACTTTCTACAAATATCTGGTTTTAATTTACTTTGTAAATTATTTTTATTTAGGCTTAGTCGGCTTTAAAAACCTTTGAAGTTTTAGTGTTTAAAAAAATACCCAACACACTTTAGAAAAAAATGCCACATAAAAAAAGGTTAAAGATTTATGATAGCAGCTTTAAATGAAGAAAAAAAATTAGAGCGTTTATCTAAATTAAGGTGACAGTCCAATATTTGAAATAATGTCTATAAAAAATGGGTTTAAAAAACAAAAGGAATTATAAATTTTAAGAATTTTTAAAGTTATTTTAAAAGTTATTTAAAAATAAATTTCAAAAAATTATTTTTGTTTAAATCATTTCCAGTCCAAAACAACCGCAGTTACATTTATTATTATCTTATTTGAAACCAAATTTCATTTTCCCCCAAATGTGTGTGTTTTTATCCAATTTGTTTATGAACAGAACAAATTTCTATTATAATTTAACAGATTTTTTTTAGGCCTTGAGTCATATGTGTGTGTTCATACAATAATAATCATATTTTTCATTATTATTTTCTTTAACTCGTAACCCATTACAAGCCTTAATGTTACTTTTGTGACTTGCAGCAAGTGCAATAAGAGCTTAAAGCTACACTAGCACAAACGACAGAAAATTATATGATTTTTATTGCATATAACACTCAAAACACAAAAGCAGATAATGCATAATGCACACAGACATACACACACTCAAATATAGCAAATACTGCAACAAGTAATATAATCATGCATGTTGTTATTTTACTTACCATACATACCATGCTTGCTGCATACTACATGTTTGAGGCATGTTGTAACGCATATTATAATGTTAGAATTTATCTTTTTTAATAAATGCAATACATAAACTTAAACATCAAGACTAATACAAAGAAACTTACACAGCCCATAGACTGCCTGTATTGTATATATATTCCTGTAAAGAACCGAAAAAAAGTGTGGGAAACAAATTTTCGGCAGATAGAAGAAAGTCAATGTGGGCCATGTAATATTTAGAAATTATGAATATTTTGTCTAGCTTTTTGTATACAATTTATGTGTATGGAATTTTTGATTAAACAAATTTTTATTAACAAAATTATGACAAAAATACATTAATGGGATTTTTTTTTTCTTTAAGAAAATCAAAAGACTTAAGACACATACGTTTATTTTATTACTTTACTAATTAAAAAGTTATTAAATTTCAAACAAATACAAAAGAATGTAAAAAAAAAATTCTCAGATTCCGAAACATTTTTTACTTATAGAAAAGAGCCTTTTTACAAAAAGTACTTTTTGTTTGTTGTAAAAAGTACTTTTTGAAATTTTAACAAAATTATGTTTTGAAATTTTAACAAAATTATGTTTTGTAATTTTTATATAAAGTATTTTTTGGTATTTTTTGAAAAAAGTACTTTTTAAAATTTTGCAAAAAGTACCTTTTGAAAACAAAAAGTACTTTTTGAAATTTTAACAAAAATAATTTTTTGATATTTTAACAAAAAACGCTTTTTGGAACTTTAGCAAAGAGTAAGTTTTGTAATTTTCACAAAAAGTACATTTTGTAATTTTTACAAAAATTACATTTTGTAATTTTTACAAAAAGTACATTTTGTGATTTTTATAAAAAGTACATTTTGTAATTTTTACAAAAAGTAATTTTTACAAAAAGTACTCTTTGTAATTTTTACAAAAAAGGACATTTTGTTTAATTAAATAAATTTCAATTTCGGCGAGCTATTCGATATTATTATTTATCTTTATTTTTGTTGTTTGGCTAATGTAGTTTGGCCAATGTAGTTTGGCCAATGTTGTTTAGCCAATGTCAAAGAAAAAATCTCAGATTCCGAGACATTTTTTACTTATAGAAAAGAGTCGTTTTTCAAAAAGTACTTTTTTGTATTTGTTGTAAAAAGTACTTTTTGGAATTTTAACAAAAATTATGTTTTGTAGTTTTTACATTAAGTACTTTTTGGCATTTTTTGAAAAAAACACTTTTTGAAATTTTGCAAAAAGTACTTTTTCAAATTTTAACAACCCGAGTAAAAATTTTGATATGATGCAATATATAATGATATGTAACACAATATATATTTAAACGCAATTTGATCCGAATAATGGTGGATGTGTTTGCATTAAAAAAGATCAACTTGTATAAAATATGATTTGATTTCATCCGAGTTTTGACCAGACATTGCCATATATTGGTGGATCTAATTAGATCTAATTGCATAAAAAAAATATAAAATCCTGGTGTTTTTTTGGTTTGGGTTGAGATACACCACATTTCAACGATACATTCACCAAACATTTAAATGTTTGGGTACGCTTCGAACCAGATAGGTGATATACATAACCCTAACAAGAAATGTTTAGGAACATTTTAAAAAGTTTCTTATACTTTGCCTAAAAAGTTTCTTATACTTTGCCTAAAAAACGAAGAAAATTTTTGGTTCATTGGAAACATATATAGTTTTATATGGAACAGCATAAGCTATATATAATTTTATATTAAATTATACAGAAAAACAAATTTTGTATTGACCCTCATATAATTTTATATAATTATATCAACCGTACACCTTTTAATCCGAATCATGATTAAATTATATATAACTACATATGACTGCATTTAAAAAATTTAGAAAAGATCTCACGCTATGTATAATCATATATGATTTAATATGTTTGTATCAAGTTATATATTGTTATATATGTTTATTTTTACTCGGGAAAAATAATTTTTTAAAATTTTAACAAAAAAATGATTTTTGGAATTTTAAAAAGGAAATTTCGTTTAATAAAATAAATTTCAATTTCGACGAGCTATCCGATATTATTTATCCTTATTTTTGTTGTTTGGCCAATGTCAAAAAAAAATTCTCAGATTCCGAGACATTTTTTAATTATATAGGGTGTTTTTTTAGAGGTTAACAACTTTGAGTTGGTAATACTGCTCTATTTGACAACCGATTTAACAGCTGGTGGTTGGTTAGACATTTTATCATGCAAAGACTTACACAAAAGCAACGCTTGTAAATTGTTAACATTTTCTATAAAAAAAATGGTTCTGTTTATCAAAATTGAACTTTATTCAAAGATCCTGTAAATTGGCTACCTATATCATTTGATTTAACCCCATTGGACTATTTTCTTTGGGGATATGTAAAGTAACTCGTCTATTCTGATAAATTAGAGACAACTAAACACCTGGAATCAACATTCGACGAGTTATTGGTGAAATTCAAAATTCCGCCGCAAATTCTGTGGAACTTGTTTGAAAATGAAGGTTCAGATTACTCCATGTACGAGCCATTCGTGGTGGCGATATAGCACCAAATCATTTTTAAACATTAATGTCCTAAAATTATCTATCCAATAAAGTCAGTTTGGTTGATATTAAAATTTTTTTTCCTTACTTTATTTTAATTTAAAGTTCGGTAACACTAAAAAAAACACCCTATAGAAAAGAGTTGTTTTATAAAAAGTACTTTTTGGTATTTGCTGTAAATAGTGTTTTTTTTGGAATTTTAACAGAAATTATGTTTTGTTATTTTTACATAAAGTATTTTTTTAGTATTTTTAAAAAAAGGACTTTTTGAAATTTTGCTAAAAGTACTTTTTAAAAAATCTACTTTTAGGAATTTTAACAAAAAGAACTTTAAACCTTGAACTTTTTGAAACTTTAACCAAAAAGCTTTGTGGAGTTTTAACAAAAAGTACATTTAGTAATCTTTACAAAAAGTACATTTTGTAATCTTTACAAAAAGTACATTTTGTAATGTTTACAAAAAGTACATTTTGTAATGTTTACAAAAAGTACGTTTTGTAAATTTACAAAAATAATTTTTACAAAAAGTTCATTATGTAATTTTTACAAAAATTACATTGCATTTTTTTACAAAAAATAAATTTTGTAATTTTTACAAAAAGTATATTGTATGGTTTTTACAAAAAGTATATGGTGTAATTTTTACAAAAAGTACGTTTTGTAATTTTTCAAAATGTTTATATGAATGTTTATAAAACATTCAGAAAAGGTGCTTTTTGAATTTTTCCCAAACATCAGTTAATAATATTTTTTATTTTATTTTTGAAAAAAGTAATTTTTTGGAATTTTGCAAAAAGTACTATTTCTGGAACTTTTACAAAGAAGTACATTTCAAAGTGCTTTAAAATCGTTTTATAATTTTAAGAAAATCTCTATTTTGGTGTTTTTAAAACAAGAATACTTATTTTTTATAAAAGCTACATTTTACAAAAAGTACTTTTTGGTAATTTTTTAAAAAAGTACCTTATTGAAATTTTTTTAAATAGAAGTTTTGTATTTAAAAAAAAAGCAAGTAAGAATGTTAAATTCTTTTATACCCTCCAACACGAATAATTAAAAAAATGACAGGGGTGTATTTTTATTTTTTGGTCGGGGGTCGGGGGGTCGGTGAAGTTGGTAGGGAACACTTTTCACTTTCCGATAAATTTTTACTAATTCATTTATTATGCTTTTTGCACAATACTGATACAATTTTAGCATTATCTTAATTGTCTTTGTTTATCAACGCCCAAATGACATGTTCTTGTTCCATGGATCGAACTTTAGGACTATAAACTTCTTCAGATACAAAAATGTTTCATTTACTTACCAAAATTACAAAAAAAACTGAGAAAAATTGCGTTTTTTTAGAGCTTGATTTAGTTCCTTAAGAGGGAACTTTTTTCCCCCTCATCCGATTTTGCCCATTTCCGAACTTAACTAGCTCAAGACCATAAGACTTATTGGTGCCAAGTTTCAGGAGACTAGCTCTTTTATTTTGGACTGTATCGTGTCTTCCATAGACGGACAGATCGACGAACGGACAGAAGGACATCGCTAGAATGTCTTAGATTCGATCACTGATCAATAATTTATGTACTTTATGGAGTCCAAGACCCATAATTCGATCCGTTCACGGAATGAAAAAGTGAGTATACCCCCATGTGGTTGGAGGGTATAAAAATTTACACTTTTAAATAAAAACAAGTGAGAGTGTTACATTCGGCTGTGCCGAATCTTTTATACCCTCCAAAATGTAAAAAAAAACAATATAAAAAAAAATCCAGGGGCGTCTTTTTTTTGGGGGGGGGGGGGGTTGGTGGGAGACGTTAGGGGCACCTTCCCCTTGTGATTTTGAACTTCTTCTGAGATAAGAATGTTGCATTTGCCTACCAAAAACCCTGCAAAAAATGCGATTTTTATTTGGTTGGTTTAGTTCTCCAAGGGGGAACTTTTTTCCCCTTTCTCCGATTTTGCCCATTTTCGAACTTAACCAGCCTAGGAATATAAGACATATTCGTGCCAAACTTCGGAAGTCTAGCTCTTTTATACTGTATCGTGTCTTCTACAGACGGACAGACGGACGGACGGACATCGCTAGAATGTCTTAGAATCGATCACTGATCAATAATATATATACTTTATGGGGTCCTAGATCGATATTTCGATGCGTTACACACGGAATGACAAAATGAGTATACCCCCATACTGTGGTTGGAGGGTATAAAAAAGTTATATTTTCTATTTGTTGCGTATTGTTAAATTCAGGAATTTTTACAAAAAATAATTTTTTATATATTTTTTTATTACTATTAAGAGTTTTTTACACAAAGTACCATTGTTATTTTTTAAATTACCTTTTTATAATAATTTTTATAATTTTTAAAAAAGTTATTTTTTGCAATTTTTACAAACAAAAGTACTTTTTGTACAAAAAGTACTTTTTGAAAAAGTAAGAAAAAGTACTTTTTTGAAAAATAAGAAAAAGTTCTTTTTGATTAAATAAGAAAAAGTACTTTTTGGAAAAAAGAAAAAGTACTTTTTGAAAAAATTAGAAAAAGTTCTTTTTGAAAAAAAGGAAAACTACTTTGTGAAAAAAATAACTTTTTGGAAAAAAAGAAAAAGTACTTTTTGAAAAATAAGAAAAAGTACTTTTTGAAAAAATTAAAAAATGAATTTTTTGATAAAATAAGAAAAATAACTTTTTGCAAAAAAGAAAAAGGACTTTTAAAAAAAAATTAGTACCTTTTGAAAAAAAATTAGAAAAAGTACTTTTTAAAAAAATTAGAAAAAGTACTTTTTGATAAAATAAGAAAAATTACTGTCGAAAAAAAAGAAAAAGTACTTTTTGATAAAATAAGAAAAAGTACGTTTTGAAAAAAAAGGAAAAGTACTTTTTGAAAAAAAAAAGAAAACCTACTTTTTGATAAAATAATAAAACGTACTTTTCGTTAAAGTTTAAAAAAAGTAGTTTTTATTACTTTTATAAGGATGTCTAACAATAAGATCTAATTTTTATGTATTTTTTTCCAAAAGTACCAACTTGCCGTTATTATGTCTCAGATTCTGAGATATAAATGTTTATAAGAAAAAGTCTCAGATTCTGAGACATTTGTCCAATTGGCTTTATTCGTGTATTTTTACAAAAAGTACTTTTTTAATTTTTTTTCTTCAAAAAGTACCTATTTGCAGTTATTGCATAAAGTACCAAATTGTAGTTTTTATGTAAAAAATTAAAAAAGGTACTTTTTTAAAAAATGTCCCAGATTTTGAGTTATATATTTTTATAACAAAAATTCTTGGATTATGGTACATTTTTCCTGTGAAATTATTTTTTTTCCTATCACCTTAGTTTTTTTCTTCAAGAATTTATATCTAATAGAAAAACAATGACTCATTTTATAGAAATTCCTTTTAATCACATTTAAACAATCACTTTGTCATTTCAATTTCTTTCACTTCCAGCTTTGCTATGAAGGTTATTTAAAGCCTCATTTATTTAATTGAATTAAACTAATGAAAACTGTTTTTTATGTTTAATTTTAATTCACACACGATTTATTTATTAACCTGTATTTTAAGAATTCAAAAAAAAATTATAAATAACTTAAAGCAATTCATCATTATCATCATCATGATTGTCGTCATTGTAGTATTTGTCATTGTCATCAACTCTCGCACTTGAATTGTTTGTTATATTAACTATTATTGTATTAAACATTTAATGCTGCCTGTAATGGCCATTTAAAAGAATTTAGAAAATTTCAAATAAAATCATGATCTCAAATTGTGTTTGGATGGAGTAATGAGTTGTTAAATAAGTAACTAGTTAATAGAAGAAGGAACTAAGTATTTTATTGGCGGCGCCAACATTGATTTGATATTTGTTAGCATAATTTACTACTTATAATACTATAAAAAGAGTAAGAACAGAAAAATAAAAAAAAAAACATTAAAAGAATTCTAATTATGAAAGTAAATGATACTTTGTGTTGAATATTTTTTGTTCAATACTTAAATAGAGAAAGGAAATTTATAAAAAACATTTGTGGAATACCATAAATAGTATGGAAATGTTTTGAATAAATAAATAAATAATAAAAACAAAAGACTTAGGAACTAAACTTGATATTGGAAATAGTGTTTTAATGTTAAAAAGTGGTTGAAATGGAAATAGCAGAGTGTTTTCTCAGGTTATTTTTAGCAATTATTTTAGAATCTGAAATATGTTCAGTAATAAGTTGATCAGATTTTAAAAATATATAGATTTGAAACAAAAGACTTAAGACACGAACTTGAATTCTAGCTTATAGCAGGATTTGAAAAATTTTTTAACCTTCTATTTAAACAAATTTGATAAAGCTTTAGGAATTGTTAAGGCAACATAAAAAACTACAATTAATAAATATATTTTAATCAGATTCTTAACATATGTAGATTTAAAACAAAAGACTTAAGGCACGAACTTGAATTCTAGCCTATAATTGAATTGGAAAAAATTTATAAACTTCAACCTTTAAAATTTCACAAAACTCGAATAAATAGTATGGAAATGTGTTGAATAAATAAAAAAACAAAAGACTTAGGAAAGAAACCTGATATTGGAAATAGTGTTTTAATATTAAAAAGTGGTTGAAATGGAAAAAGCAGACTGTTTTCTCAGGTTATTTTAAGCAATTATTTAAGAATCTGAAAAATTTTTAGTAATTACTTAATCTGATTCTAAAAATATATAGATTTGAAACAAAAGACTTAAGACACGAACTTGAATTCTAGCTTATAGTAGGATTTGACAAATTTTTTAACTTTCTACTTGAAAAAAAGTCATAAAACTCCAGGAATTGTTAAGTCAACCGTAATTAACTACAATTATTAAATACATTTTTATCACATTATTATAATATATAAATTTGAATCAAAAGACTTAAGGCACGAACTTGTATTTTAGCCGATAATAAGATTTGACAAATTTTATAAACTTCAACCTTTAAAATTTCATAAAAATCAAGGAGTTTATTAATGTTTTACTCTTAATTCAACAGTTACAGAGTGTTTTTTCAGGTTATTTTTAACAATTATTTAAGAATCTAAAAAAATTTCAATAATTAGATGATCAGATTCTAAAAATATGTAGATTTGAAACAAAAGACTTAAGACACAAACTTTAATTCTAGCATATAGTTTGAGTAGACAATTTTTTTAAATTTCTACTTACAAAAAATTCATAGAACTCCAGGAATTGTTAAATCAACAGTAAAAACTACAATTAATAAATACATTTTGATCAGATTCTAAAAATATATAGATTTGAAACAAAAGACTTAAGGCACGAACTTGAATTCTAGCCTATAATTGAATTGGAAAAATTTTATAAACTTCAACCTTTAAAATTTTACAAAACTCGAATAAATAGTATGGAAATGTGTTGAATAAATAAATAATAAAAACAAAAGACTTAGGAAAGAAACTTGATATTAAAAAAAAGTGCTTTAATGTTAAAAAGTGGTTAAGTGGGAAATGGCAGAGTGTTTTCTCAGGTTATTTTTAGCAATAATTTAAGAATCTGAAAATTTTTCAGTAATTAGTTAATCAGATTTTAAAAATATATAGATTTAAAACAAAACACTTAAGACACGAACTTGAATTCTAGAATATAGTTAGAGTAGACAATTTTTTTAACCTTCAACTTAAAAAAAAATCATAAAACTCCAGGAATTGTTAAATCAACAGTAAAAAAACTACAATTATTAAATACATTTTGTTCCGATTCTTAAAATATATAAATATGAAACCAAAGACTTAAGACACGAACTTGAATTCTAGCCTATAATTGAATTGGAAAAAATTTTTAAACTTTTCACAAAACTCGAATAAATAGTATGGAAATGTTTTGAATAAATAAATAAATAATAAAAACAAAAGACTAAGAAAACAAACTTGATATTGGAAATAGTGCTTTAATGTTAAAAAGTGGTTGAAATGGAAATAGCTGAGTGTTTTTTCTGGTTATTTTTAGCAATTATTTAAGAATCTAAAAAAATTTCAGTAATTAGATGATCAGATTCTAAAAATATGTAGATTTGAAACAAAAGACTTAAGACAAAAACTTTAATTCTAGCATATAGTTAGAGTAGACAATTTTTTTAACTTTCTACTTAAAAAAAATCATAAAATTTCAGGAATTGTTAAGTCAACAGTAAAAAACTACAATTAATAAATAAATTTTGATCAGATTCTTAAAATATGAAGACTTGAAACAAAAGACTTAAGGCACAAACATGAATTCTAGCCTATAATTGAATTGGAAAAATTTTATAAACTTCAATATTTAAAATTTCACAAAACTCGAATAAATAGTATGGAAATGTTTTGAATAAATAAATAATAAAAACAAAAGACTTAGGAAACAAACTTGATATTGGAAAATGTGTTTTAATGTTAAAAAGTGGTTGAAATAAAAAAAGCAGAGTGTTTTCTCAGGTCATTTTTAGCAATTATTTAAGAATCTGAAAAATTTTCAGTAATTAGTTGATCAGATTCTAAAAATATATAGATTTGAAACAAAAGACTTAAGACACGAACTTGAATTCTAGCATATAGTTAGAGTAGACAATTTTTTTTAACTTTCTACTTTAACAAAATTCATAAAACTCTAGGAATTGTTAAGTCAACAGCAAAAAACTACAATTATTCAAAATATTTTGATCAGATTCTTAAAATATGTAGATTTGAAACCAAAGACTTAAGACACGAACTTGAATTCTACCCTATAATTGAAATGGACAAATTTTATAAACTTCAACCTTTAAAATTTCACAAAACTCGAATAAGTAGTATGCAAACGTTTTGAATAAATAAATATATAATAAAAACAAAAGACTTAGGAAAAAAATTGATATTGGAAAATGTGTTTTAATGTTAAAAACTGGTTAAGTGGGAAATGGCAGAGTGTTTTCTCAGGTTATTTTTAGCAATTATTTAAGAATCTGAAAAATTTTTAGTAATTGGTTGATCAGATTCTAAAAATATATAGATTTGAAACAAAAGACTTAAGACACGAACTTGAATTCTAGCATATAGTTAGATTTGACAACTTTTTTAACTTTCTATTTAAACAAATTTGATAAAGCTTCAGGAATTGTTAATTCAACGATAAAAAACTACAATTAATAAATACATTTTGATCAGATACTTAAAATATGTAGATTTGAAACAAAGGACTTAAGACACGAACTTGAATTCTAGCCTATAATGGAATTAGAAAAAAAAATATTAAACATCAACCTTTAAAATTTCACAAAACTCAAATAAATAGTATGGAAATGTTTTGAATAAATAAATAATAAAAACAAAAGACTTAGGAAACAAACTTGATATTGAAAAAATGAGTTTTAATGTTAAAAAGTGGTTGAAATGGAAATAGCAGAATGTTTTCACAGGTTATTTTTATCAACTATTTAAGAATCTGAAAATTTTTTAGTAATTAGTTGATCAGATTCTAAAAATATATAGAGTTGAAACAAAAGACTTTAACAAATTTTTTAACTTTCTACTTAAAAAAAATCCTAAAACTCTATAAATTGTCAATTCAACTGTATCAAACTACAATTATTAAATACATTTTGTTCCGATTCTTAAAATATATAAATTTGAAACCAAAGACTTAAGACACGAACTTGACTTTTAGCCTATAATTGAATTGGAAAAATTTTATAAACTTCAACCTTTAAAATTTCACAAAACTCGAATAAATAGTATGGAAATGTTTTGAATAAATAAATAATAAAAACAAAAACTTAGAAAACAAACTTGATATTGGAAATAGTGTTTTAATGTTAAAAAGTGGTTGAAATGGAAAAAGCAGGGTGATTTCTCATGTTATTTTAAGCGATTATTTAAGAATCTGAAAAATTTTTAGTAATTAGTTAATCAGATTCTAAAATATATATAGATTTGAAACAAAAGACTTAAGACAAAAAATTTAATTCTAGCATATAGGTAGAGTAGACAATTTTTTTAACTTTCTACTTAAAAAAAATTCGTAAAACTCCAGGAATTGTTAAGTCAACAGTAAAAAACTACAATTTTTATATAGATTTTGATCAGATTCTTAAAATATGTAGATTTGAAACAAAAGACTTAAGGCATGAACTTGTATTTTAGCCTATAATGGGATTTGACAAATTTTAGAAACTTCAACCTTTAAAATTTCACAAATTTCGAATAAATAGTATGTTGAATAAATAACTAATAAAAACAAAAGACTTAGGAAACAAACTTGATATTGGAAATAGTGTTTTAATGTTAAAAAGTGGTTGAAATGGAAAAAGCAGAGTGTTTTCTCAGGTTATTTTAAGCAATTATTTAAGAATCTGAAAAATTTTTAGTATTAGTTAATCAGATTCTAAAAATATATAGATTTGAAACAAAAGACTTAAGACACAAACTTGAATGCTAGCATATAGTTGGATTTGACAAATTTTTTAACTTTCTACTTTAAAAAAATCATAAAACTCCAGGAATTGTTAAGTCAGGTTATTTTTAACAATTATTTAAGAATCTAAAAAAATTTCAGTAATTAGTTGATCAGATTCTAAAAATATATAAATTTGAAACAAAAGACTTAAGACAAAAACTTTAATTCTAGCATATAATTGAATTGGAAAAAATTTATAAGCTTACACCTTTAAAATTTCACAAAACTCGAATAAATAGTATGGAAATGTTTTGAATAAATAAATAATAAAAACAAAAGACTTAGGAAACAAACTTGATATTGGAAAATGTGTTTTAATGTTAAAAAGTGGTTGAAATGGAAAAAGACGAGTGTTTTCTCAGGTTATTTTTAGCAATTATTTAAGAATCTGAAAATTTTTAAGTAATTAAGTAGTTAATCAGATTCTAAAAATATATAGATTTGAAACAAAAGAATTAAGACACGAACTTGAATTCTAGCATATAGTTAGAGTAGACAATTTTTTTTAACTTTCTACTTTACCAAAATTTCATAAAACTCCAGGAATTGTTAAGTCAACAGTAAAAAAACTACAATTATTAAATACATTTTGATCAGATTCTTAAAATATATAGATTCGACACCAAAAATTTAAGACACGAACTTGATTTCTGGGCTATAGTTAGATTTGACAAATTTTTAAATCTTTAACTTTAAAAATTTCATAAAACTCAATGATTTTGTAAATGTTTTACTGTTAATTCAACAGTTACAATCTTAAATTATTCAATATTTTTTATTAAACAATTGTTTTAACGAACTCCATTATACTACTGACCTGCCCATTTATTTCATTTCTCCCTGCCTTACTTGAAAACGCAAAATCCCAGACATTCTATATTCCAGCAGCATCTTAAAATATTCACATACTCTCCTTTTCTTTCCTTATATTTTTTTTGTGTTGCTTACCAAACTCCAGCTAATGGCAATAATTTATGTCGCAGCCAATACTTTCACGCACATAACTTTACACCATTCTTTACGAGTAGCAATAAATTCTGCAATTTGTTTTCAGTTTTTTTAGCTGTTTTCAGGTCTCTTTATACTCTACTGTATACTCCATCTTTCAATATAGCAACTTCTATAAAGTATAAAATAAACTCTTTTGTGAAAAAAAAACTAAAATTAAGTAGAAATATGTTTTAAAGTCATAGAAAATGTAAAAACAATAAACAGCAAGGAAGGATTTAGTTGTTAACCAAAAAAAAAATAGTAGAAATAGAGGTTTATGAGTCTGCATTATGGCCGCAGCCACCATATATGGTGTGAAAATAAACAAAACAGGAAACACAAATTTGTCTAAACCAAAATGAAGACAAATTATGGTGGAAATTGGGTAACCGAAAATTTTTGCATAATATATAAAGACAAAAAATATATAAGTCTGTTGTTTAAAAAACAGAATTATCATAAGGAAAATTTGTGAAACTTTTCCTATATACAAAAAAATTTTCTTGTTCAGAGACTTGAATCTGAGACTTTTTCTATATAGAAAAATTGTCTCAAAATCTAAGAATTTGTCTCAGAATCTGAGATTTTTTCTATATAGAAAAATTGTCTCAGAATCTGAGACTTTTTCTATATAGAAAAATTGTCTCAGAATCTGAAACTCTTTCTATATAGAAAAATTGTCTCAGAATCTGAAACTTTTTCTATATAGAAAAATTGTCTCAGAATCTGAGACTTTTTCTATATAGAAAAATTGTCTCAGAATCTGAGACTTTTTCTCTCAGAATCTGAAACTCTTTCTATATAGAAAAATTGTCTCAAAATCTGAGACTTTTTCTATATAGAAAAATTTTCTCAAAATCTGAGACTTTTTCTATATAGAAAAATTGTCTCAAAATCTGAGACTTTTTCTATGTAGAAAAATTGTCTCAGAATCTGAGACTTTTTCTACATAGAAAAATTGTCTCAAAATCTTAGACTTTTTCTATATAGAAAAATTGTCTCAAAATCTGAGACTTTTTCTATATAGAAAAATTGTCTCAGAATCTGAGACTTTTTCTATATAGAAAAATTGTCTCAGAATCTGAGACTTTTTCTATATAGAAAAATTGTCTCAGAATCAGATTCTGAGACAATTTTTCTATATAGAAAAATTGTCTCAGAATCTGAGACTTTTTCTATATAGAAAAATTGTCTCAGAATCTGAGACTTTTTCTATATAGAAAAATTGTCTCAGAATCTGAGACTTTTTCTATATAGCAAAATTGTCTCAGAATCTGAGACTTTTTCTATATAGAAAAATTGTCTCAGAATCTGAGACTTTTTCTATATAGAAAAATTGTCTCAGAATCTAAGACTTTTTCTATATAGAAAAATTGTCTCAGAATCTGAGACTTTTTCTATATAGAAAAATTGTCTCAGAATCTGAGACTTTTTCTATATAGAAAAATTGTCTCAGAATCTGAGACTTTTTCTATATAGAAAAATTGTCTCAGAATCTGAGACTTTTTCTATATAGAAAAATTGTCTCAGAATCAGATTCTGAGACAATTTTTCTATATAGAAAAATTGTCTCAGAATCTGAGACTTTTTCTATATAGAAAAATTGTCTCAGAATCTGAGACTTTTTCTATATAGAAAAATTGTCTCAGAATCTGAGACTTTTTCTATATAGAAAAATTGTCTCAGAATCTGAGACTTTTTCTATATAGAAAAATTGTCTCAGAAGCTGAGACTTTTTCTATATAGCAAAATTGTCTCAGAATCTGAGACTTTTTCTATATAGAAAAATTGTCTCAGAATCTGAGACTTTTTCTATATAGAAAAATTGTCTCAGAATCTAAGACTTTTTCTATATAGAAAAATTGTCTCAGAATCTGAGACTTTTTCTATATAGAAAAATTGTCTCAGAATCTGAGACTTTTTCTATATAGAAAAATTGTCTCAGAATCTGAGACTTTTTCTATATAGAAAAATTGTCTCAGAATCAGATTCTGAGACAATTTTTCTATATAGAAAAATTGTCTCAGAATCTGAGACTTTTTCTATATAGAAAAATTGTCTCAGAATCTGAGACTTTTTCTATATAGAAAAATTGTCTCAGAATCTGAGACTTTTTCTATATAGAAAAATTGTCTCAGAATCTGAGACTTTTTCTATATAGAAAAATTGTCTCAGAATCTGAGACTTTTTCTATATAGAAAAATTGTCTCAGAATCTGAGACTTTTTCTATATAGAAAAATTGTCTCAGAATCTGAGACTTTTTCTATATAGAAAAATTGTCTCAGAATCTGAGACTTTTTCTATATAGAAAAATTGTCTCAGAATCTGAGACTTTTTCTATATAGAAAAATTGTTTCAAAATCTGAGACTTTTTCTATATAGACTTTTTTCTTTTATAAAAAATGTTTTTAAATCTGAGACTTTTTTCTCTAAAATTTTTTTTTGTCAAAATCTGAGACTTTTTTTCTAAAGAAAAAAGTGACGCAAAATCTGTAATATTTTGCTACTTATTAGAGAAAATGTCTAAAAATCTGAGACTTGTTTTCAATGTGAAAAATATTAACGTCTTTTAATTTGTATTTAAACCTCCCTGTCCTGTGTTACTTTTCAACATCATTATGTTATATTTCTTTTTTATTACTTCAAAATATGAATCTAAATCAAAAAAACTGATCTTGGGGACCATACATAAATGTTGACGATTATGACACATTTGTTGAAATCATATTTCAGCTTTTTTTCTTTTTTATTATTTTCTATCTTGTAATGTTTCTTCAACATTGTTGTTAACAACTCTATAAAGTTTTCTTCATCTTAAGACAAGTTTAGTTTTATTTTCTGTTAACACAAACTAGAATTTATTAAACAATTTGTTAGGAGAATGATTTTCAAATAATTTTTTCTTTCTTTATTTTTTTTATTTTCTTGCTTTCAATTAATCTTTTGAAATAAATTTTTTTAGAAATTTTTCTGCAAAATTTTTCTTAAGTCAATAGGTTAAAATTTTACATTAAATTCTATCATAATTATTTACATCTTTCTTTGTAGATTCCTAACCATTGAATAGTTAACCTATTTAACCTCTGATTTGAACAGGTTACTTTAAAAAAAAATACAATTGATGCATTGATGTTTTGTGGATACTGTTGAGATTAATATTAGTTTTCTTTACAAAGTAACTTTTTTTTATAGTTTATAGTTTTCATGATTGATTTAGTAACCATATGAAATTGATGTTGATAAATGACATATTTTTTTTTGCTGTTGTTAATATTTTATGGGGGAACTTCAAATAGTTTAACAAATGGATTAGTTTTAGAGTATAGAAATTATTTAAAGAATTTTAAAAAATAATTAAAAATATGTAAATACATATTATTTGATAACACAAAACAAAAGACTTAAGACACGAACTTGAAATAGAAGGAATTTTTTTGATAGAAAATTTTTGAAAAATATATTTTTTTAAAAATGTTCGAGATTCTAGATTGGATTAGTTTTAAGTTATAGAAAATTATATAAACAATTATTTAAAGATATATATTCGATTAGAGTTTTATTCTAGTTCGAGGCCCAAAAATATTTCTATTTATGATATTGTCATAATAGAGTATTTTTAATTTATTGCTTTAAAAAAGTTACTATCTCATAGTATGTCTGTACTGATCAGTTTCATCCCCACTAAAGGAATCTTCAGCAGACTTTAGAGAATCATCGTTGGTCAATCAAACATCAAACCAGACATAATATTTGATATATTTCCCAAGTTATATGAGAAGTACTATTATGAAGGTCCGAAATCTGTTTTCCAACAAAAATAACTCTTTTAAAGCAAAAATTGTATATATTAAATCACCGTCGGTAACTATTAATATATGTGTTGCTGTTATTTTACAATAACAACAGTGCCTAACCAAACAATAGTGTTGGTAGGATAAGTCGTACTAAACTTTGTGTTAAATGTTGTTTTTTTTATTTTTAGTACCAAAAGGTACATAAAAATAAAATGTATTTATTCGGCCTTTATATATGTATATTAGAGTGTCCCTTATTTTGGAAATGTTGGAAATCTTGAGACGGTACCCGCTCATTTTTTTCCTTTTGACTTAAAAATAACTCAGGAAAAATTTTACGCCCCTAGGACCACGCCTTTCCTACGCGACGGGGCCTTAAAGAGCGGGGCCTAAAAAATCATTTTTCCATACAAACCAAAAAAATTTTTTTTTTATTTTTAATTTTTTTGTTATTAATTATTATATTACTTGGTTTGCTTATTCACGACAAAAAATTTGATTTTGGAGGGATAAGTCTTTCAGCGCTAAAAAATTTTTCGCAAAAAAAAAATTTGGGCGGCCGGGGTCCTACAGTAAAAAATTTTTAAAAAATATTTTTTTTTAGTTTTGACCAGCAACGGTTTTAGTTGCTATGTTGCTTTAAATGATATATATTCCAAAAAAAAAATTATTCATATCTGTGACATCTTTATCTTTTTCGAAAAAAAAAATTTTGAGCCGTAGGAATCCTACGGTAAAAAATTTTTAAAAAATATTTTTTTTTAGTTTTGAAAAGCAATGGTTTTAGTTTTTATGTTGTTTTTAATGATATATATTCCAAAAAAAATATTATTCATATTTGTGAGATTTTTATCGTGTATCGAAAAAAATCATCAATGCATTTTTTACCCTTTTTTAGAACACGATTAAGATGTCACAGATACAAAAAATATTTTTTTATGAATATATATCATTTAAAGCAACATAGCAGCTAAAACCGTTGCTGGTCAAAACTAAAAAAAAATATTTTTTAAAAATTTTTTACTGTAGGACCCCGGCGGCTCAAAATTTTTTTTTGCGAAAAATTTTTTAGCGCTGAAAGACTTATCCCACCAAAATCAAATTTTTTGTTGTGAATAAGCAAACCAAGTAATATAATAAATAATAACAAAAAAATTAAAAATCAAAAAAAAAATTTTTTGGTTTGTATGGAAAAATGATTTTTTAGGCCCCGCTCTTTAAGGGCCCGTCGCGTAGGGAAGGCGTGGTCCTAGGGGCGTAAAATTTTTCCTGAGTTATTTTTAAGTCAAAAGGAAAAAAATGAGCGGGTACCGTCTCAAGATTTCCAACATTTCCAAAATAAGGGACACTCTAATGTATATATATTCGATTAGAGTTTTATTCTAGTTCGAGGCCCAAAAATATTTCTATTTATGATATTGTCATAATAGAGTATTTTTAATTTATTGCTTTAAAAAAGTTACTATCTCATAGTATGTCTGTACTTATATATACAATTTTTGCTTTAAAAGAGTTATTTTTGTTGGAAAACAGATTTCGGACCTTCATAATAGTACTTCTCATATAACTTGGGAAATATATCAAATATTATGTCTGGTTTGATGTTTGATTGACCAACGATGATTCTCTAAAGTCTGCTGAAGATTCCTTTAGTGGGGATGAAACTGATCAGTACAGACATACTATGAGATAGTAACTTTTTTAAAGCAATAAATTAAAAATACTCTATTATGACAATATCATAAATAGAAATATTTTTGGGCCTCGAACTAGAATAAAACTCTAATCGAATATATATACATATATAAAGGCCGAATAAATACATTTTATTTTTATGTACCTTTTGGTACTAAAAATAAAAAAACAACATTTAACACAAAGTTTAGTACGACTTATCCTACCAACACTATTGTTTGGTTAGGCACTGTTGTTATTGTAAAATAACAGCAACACATATATTAATAGTTACCGACGGTGATTTAATATATACAATTTTTGCTTTAAAAGAGTTATTTTTGTTGGAAAACAGATTTCGGACCTTCATAATAGTACTTCTCATATAACTTGGGAAATATATCAAATATTATGTCTGGTTTGATGTTTGATTGACCAACGATGATTCTCTAAAGTCTGCTGAAGATTCCTTTAGTGGGGATGAAACTGATCAGTACAGACATACTATGAGATAGTAACTTTTTTAAAGCAATAAATTAAAAATACTCTATTATGACAATATCATAAATAGAAATATTTTTGGGCCTCGAACTAGAATAAAACTCTAATCGAATATATATACATATATAAAGGCCGAATAAATACATTTTATTTTTATGTACCTTTTGGTACTAAAAATAAAAAAACAACAATTATTTAAAGATTTAAAAAAAAAAATAAACAAGTAAAAAAGTTAAATTCGGCCTTGCCGAATGTAGTGATACCCTCCACAATTTCAAAAAGATTATTGCAAAAAACTTTATTTTAAAGGAAATTACTTTTGAAAAAAAATTTTTTTTTTAAAAAAAAAATTGCCGCGAAAAAAAATTTTGGTAAAAAAAATCCGCGATTTTTTTTTCTTTTTTTGTGTTCGTACTTGTTTAAATACCATTTGGTGTTCAATTATGTTCACATATGCCAACCAGAAGCCGAATTAAAGCATTTTGTATTTTTAGGTTATGTTGAATGTACTGAAATTTCTCAAGCAATTTTGTATTAAATTTGAACAAAATCGGTTCAAAGTGTCGAAAGTTAGGAAAGTAAATGTAGGGGCACCTCGAAATTGGTGGTATATTCCACATAACCTTAAAATAAAAGGAAAATGCTTTAATTCGGCTGTTGGTTGGCATTTCTGAACACAATTGGACACAAAATGGTATTTAAACAAATACAAAAATATTTAAAAACAAGCAAGAGTGTGAAATTCGGCTGTGCCGAATCATTTATACCCTCCAACACGTTATAAATTAAAACAAAAAATAGCATGGGCGTCTTTTTTGGTGGGGGATGGGGGGGGTGGGGTTGGTGTGTCGGCGAAGTTGGTGGGGGACACCTGTACCCCAGCTTTATATGTTTACAAATTATTTGTTTATGATATTTACGCTTAAATAATAAATTTTTATCGTTATTTTTAATTAATTTCTATAACCACGCCCCCGAAAGGGGGTCGGCCTGAAAAAAAAATCGAATTTCCTAACCCCTTTGGTCCAAACGCAGGTCTATAAACATAATATAGCATACAAATGTTGCATTTGTTGACCAAAAATTAAAAAAAAACTCGTAAAAATATCGTATTTTCAGGGGTCGTTTTAGTTCTTCAAGGGTGAACTTTTTTCCCCCTGGTCCGATTTCGCCCATCTTCGAACTTAACCTTACCAGTAACAAAAGAGATATTCTTGCCCAATTTCAGGGGTCTAGCTCTTTTGGATCTAGCTCTTCTGTATCGTTATTTCTACAGTCGGACGGACGGACGGGCATCGCTAGAATGTTTTAGATTCTATCATGGATCAATATTATATATACTTTGTGGGGTCCGCGACCGATATTTCGATGTGTTACACACGGAATGACAAAGTAAGTACACCCCCATACTGTGGTTGGAGGGTATAAAAATGCGGTTTTGTTTTTCCACCAAATTTTTTTCAGCCATTTTTTACCATTTTTTTTTTCCGCGGACATTTTTTCGAAAACTTTTTGTTTTGGTAATAGTCTTTTTTACATAGTGGAGGGTTTCAATATATATTTGGCAGGTGCCGATTTTTTATTTTTTCAATTGTTTCAAATGGTACATTTTACAAAAAGTACTTTTTGCTAATTTTTAGAAAAAGTACTTTTTGCTAATTTTCGCAAAATGTACTTTTTGCTAATTTTTGCAAAAAGTTCCTTTTTTGAACTATGCCAAATAATACACTTTGTGAATTCAAGATAAAGTGCAATTTTTACTATGTTCAAAAGTACTTTTTTCACAAAAAGTACATTTTTGTATTTTTTTTGAAATAAATAGTTCGATTCATGTACGAACATGTAATTCTTTTATATAATTTTTTGCAAAAATAGCTTTTTAAAAATTTTACAAAAAGTACATTTAGTAATTTTTAAAAAAGTGCATTTTTAGTATTAACAAGTATAAAAGTTAAATTCGACTTGGCCGAATCTATGAATACCCTCCACAATGCCCTTTTTAAAGGATAGTAAATTTTTTAATGTAAAAGAAATTACCAATTTTGATTAGAAATATTTTATTTTGAGTAAAAATTTTTTTTTGTCATTTTTGTCAAAAAAAAAAAAAAAAAATTTACTAATTTTTTTTTTTTGAGTGTAAAATTTTTTTCGAGTGATTTTTTTTTTTTTTAAAGTAAAAATAATTCTGAGTGACAAAAATACTATGTAAAGTTAATTTGTGGCTTATGATTGTTTTTAAAGCTTTTTTTTTAAAACTCGGGTTTTTTAACATGTGAATTTTAGGTGAAACCAATCTGAAATTCAGGGTTTTGCTTATAACTTTTGAACCCCTGAACCGAATTGGCTGAGATTTGAAAGGAGCTGGGGCAGAGGAACGACAAATATATATGTCACACTTCAGCACTCTCAGAATTGTCGTTCGAAAGCTACCGTGTGTTTTATCTCGTAAATTCACGAAAAACCCTTGCCGAAACTCAGTCTTTTGCTCATAACTTTTGAAGCGCTGTACCGATTTTGCTGGATTGCAATAACAAACTGACCAGGTAAATGCACAACAAATATGCCAAACTTCAGGAGCCTCCGTAAAGTCTTTCGAAAGTTAGCGTGTTTTCAACAGACGGACCAACGAACTGACGGACAAACGAACGAACGGGCGAACGGACGGACGGACATCGCTAGATCGTCTTAAAATCGACCGAGTATCATGAATATATACACTTTATGGGGTCTTAGACCAATATTTCGAGGTGTTACAAACGGAATGACAAACTTATACCCTCTATCACTATACCCTCTATCACTAGAGTGGAGGGTATAAAAAATATTTTTTTCGCAGTATTCCCTTAAAGTACTTTTTTGAATTTTCGTGTAATATTTTTATATTTTAATCGTGATTTAAACATTCCACAATTTATTTGTTCTGTTTAAAAAAAGTACGTTTTACAAAAATTACTTTAATATATTATTTTTCCAAAAAGTTCCTTTTTGAAGTTTTATCAAAAAGTACCTTTTTTTGGTTTTTACAAAAAGTGCATTGAAAAGCGCTTTTTAAATTTTTACAAAACTCCTTTTTGTAGTTTTTAAAAAAAGTACTTTTGTATTTATAACAAATTTTTAACTTTTTTTTATCAAAAAGTACTCTTTTTAAGTTTTTACAAAAAGTACGTTTTAAAAAAATTACCTTAATATATTATTTTTCCAAAAAGTGCCTTTTTGAAGTTTTATCAAAAAGTAACTTTTTTTGGTTTTTAAAAAAAGTACATTAAAAAGAGCTTTTTAAATTTTTACAAAACTCATTTTTTTAGTTTTTTAAAAGAAGTACTTTTTGTATTTATAACAAATTTTTAACTTTTTTTATTAAATAGTACATTTTTTGAGTTTTTACAAAAAGTACATTAAAAAGTGGTTTTTATATTTTTAAAAAACTTCTTTTTGAAGTTTTCACAAAAAGTACTTTTTGTATTTATATTAAATTTTTAACAAAATACTTGTTGTTAATTTTTGCTGAAAGTACATTTTTGATTCATTCCATTTAATACATTTTGTAATTTTTACAAAAAGTACCTTCTTTGTACGGTACAATGGAGTATTTTAAGTCTGAGCGCCATGGACTTGCCTAAAAATTTACCTATTTTTAGGCTTGTACAACCCACCCTCAACTCAACAACTCAACCTTCTTTGTTTTACTTAAGTACTACTTTCCATTTTTAACAAAAGGTGCCTACATAATTGTATTTTGTTACAAATCGTTTGATTCTTGTATTTTTACAAAAAAGTTCTTTTATGTGTTTTTTGTCAAAAATTTCATTTTTAAAAACTTTTCCAAAAAGCACATTTTTTAATTGTTACAAAGAGTGAATTTGGTAAATTTTTACACAAGCATTTATTTTGCAAACAGTTGTTTTTTCGAATTATTCCAAATGAAAAATTTTGTAAATTTTACATAAAGTCCAATTTTTAATTTTCACACAAGTACTTTTATGCATTTTTTAAAAAAAGTACTTTTTCGTATTTTTTTCAAATACGATTCTTGTATTTTCACAAAAAAAAATAATTTTGTATTATTTTTTCAAAAATTAAATTTTTAAGACGTAACAAAAAGTACATTTTGTAGTTTTTACAAAAGAACATTTTGTAGTTTTTACAAAAGAACTTTTTTGCACTTTTCACAAAAAGTACTTTTTTGTATTTTTAACAAATGGTGCGTTTCGTGTAATATTTTTACAGTCAGTTGAACACTCCACAATTCCTTTGTACGGTTTAAAAAAAAGGACGGTAAAAAAATACTTCTATGTATTTTTTCTAAAAGTACCTTTTTGGAGTTTTTAAAAAAAGTACCTCTATGGAGTTTTTTAAAAAAAATTACCTTTTTACAGTTTTTACAAAAAAAATATATTAAAGAGCGTGTTTTTAATTATTAAAAAAAATATTTTTCATTATTAAACTGGCCTAAAAACTTACCACAAATAATGTACTTTTTGTTAGTTATTGCAAATAGTACATTTTTGAATAATTTCTTTTAATATATTTTGTAATTTTGTCTTCTTCTTTTAATTTCTTACAAAAAGTACTTACATATTTGCTTTTTATTACAAAAAGTACTTTAAAGTGTTTTTTTTAAAAAGTTTTTACAAAAAGTAATTTTTTTCAAGTTTTTACAAAAAGTACTTTTTGGTATTTTTAACAGATAGTGCGATTAATGGATTTTTTTTTCGACTTACGTTTTTCAAATGGTACTTTTTAAGAACTTTTTTTAAAAAGTACCTTAATAAGTTTTTTCCCAAAAGTGCCTATTGTATTTTTGCTTTTTCTTAGTCTTGCACACGTGCCCTTTTCAAGTAAACCATGTCAGTTAAACTTACATTTCATTGTTTTTGACCTGATCTCTAAACTTTTCTTCTTTTCATTTTCTTAAACTCCTTTTTTGAGTTGAAACTGTAAAACAAAAAGAAAACAACAAATTTCGAAAAGTAAAACATACTTATGATGTTATTGTAAGCATAAATTGTTGTACTTTTGTGGCAAAAAGAGATGATAATACCAACAAAATACAAACATTTCACCTGTCAGTACAAACATTTCATTTATGCCATCATTTAGACATACAAATAAAAATAACAAACTGAACAATAACGAAAAGCTAGGAGATGATGACGATGACGACGACGTTGAAAGAGAAGATGATGACGACGTTGGAGACGTTGTATGTATTAAATGAATGTTAACATATGATGTGAAGACAGAAATATAAAACATTGATGAATGTTCCTGGCTCACAGGTTTAGTTTTTTTTTTGTAATTTCCTCGTCTTTAACTTCTGGTAAACAAACTTCTTTCTCTGTCGTTTTTTTTTTGTAATTACAGTGTAAGAAATAAATGTGGAGTCTGTCATTCTGAGAATTTTTAAGGTTCTGAGAAATTTTTCGTTGTCTTAAAACATTCCACAATTGTTTTTGTACTTTTTTTACCAAACAAGTTAGTTTTACAAAAAGTAACTTTTTGTAATTTAACCAAAAAGTACCTTTTGTTAAATTTAGCAAAAGTATCTCTTGGTAAGTTTAGAAAAAAGTACTTTTTGGTAATTTAAACAAAAAGTACCTCTTGGTAATTTTAGCAAAAATTACCTTTTAGTAAGTCTCAGATTCTGAGACATTTTTCCTTATAAAAAAAGTCTCAGATTCTGAGAATCTGAGAAAAGTCTCAGATTCTGAGACATTTTTCCTTATAAAAAAAAGTCTCAGATTCTGAGACATTTTTCCTATTAAAAAAAAGTCTCAGATTCTGAGACATTTTTCCTTATAAAAAAAAGTCTCAGATTCTGAGACATTTTTCCTTATAAAAAATAGTCTCAGATTCTGAGACATTTTTCCTTATAAAAAAAAGTCTCAGATTCTGAGACATTTTTCCTTATAAAAAAAAGTCTCAGATTCTGAGACATTTTTCCTTATAAAAAAAAGTCTCAGATTCTGAGACATTTTTCCTTATAAAAAAAAGTCTCAGATTCTGAGACATTTTTCCTTATAAAAAAAAGTCTCAGATTCTGAGACATTTTTCCTTATAAAAAAAAGTCTCAGATTCTGAGACATTTTTCCTTATAAAAAAAAGTCTCAGATTCTGAGACATTTTTCCTTATAAAAAAAAGTCTCAGATTCTGAGACATTTTTCCTTATAAAAAAAAGTCTCAGATTCTGAGACATTTTTCCTTATAAAAAAAAGTCTCAGATTCTGAGACATTTTTCCTTATAAAAAAAAGTCTCAGATTCTGAGACATTTTTCCTTATAAAAAAAAGTCTCAGATTCTGAGACATTTTTCCTTATAAAAAAAAGTCTCAGATTCTGAGACATTTTTCCTTATAAAAAAAAGTCTCAGATTCTGAGACATTTTTCCTTATAAAAAAAAGTCTCAGATTCTGAGACATTTTTCCTTATAAAAAAAAGTCTCAGATTCTGAGACATTTTTCCTTATAAAAAAAAGTCTCAGATTCTGAGACATTTTTCCTTATAAAAAAAAGTCTCAGATTCTGAGACATTTTTCCTTATAAAAAAAAGTCTCAGATTCTGAGACATTTTTCCTTATAAAAAAAAGTCTCAGATTCTGAGACATTTTTCCTTATAAAAAAAAGTCTCAGATTCTGAGACATTTTTCCTTATAAAAAAAAGTCTCAGATTCTGAGACATTTTTCCTTATAAAAAAAAGTCTCAGATTCTGAGACATTTTTCCTTATAAAAAAAAGTCTCAGATTCTGAGACATTTTTCCTTATAAAAAAAAGTCTCAGATTCTGAGACATTTTTCCTTATAAAAAAAAGTCTCAGATTCTGAGACATTTTTCCTTATAAAAAAAAGTCTCAGATTCTGAGACATTTTTCCTTATAAAAAAAAGTCTCAGATTCTGAGACATTTTTCCTTATAAAAAAAAGTCTCAGATTCTGAGACATTTTTCCTTATAAAAAAAAGTCTCAGATTCTGAGACATTTTTCCTTATAAAAAAAAGTCTCAGATTCTGAGACATTTTTCCTTATAAAAAAAAGTCTCAGATTCTGAGACATTTTTCCTTATAAAAAAAAGTCTCAGATTCTGAGACATTTTTCCTTATAAAAAAAAGTCTCAGATTCTGAGACATTTTTCCTTATAAAAAAAAGTCTCAGATTCTGAGACATTTTTCCTTATAAAAAAAAGTCTCAGATTCTGAGACATTTTTCCTTATAAAAAAAAGTCTCAGATTCTGAGACATTTTTCCTTATAAAAAAAAGTCTCAGATTCTGAGACATTTTTCCTTATAAAAAAAAGTCTCAGATTCTGAGACATTTTTCCTTATAAAAAAAAGTCTCAGATTCTGAGACATTTTTCCTTATAAAAAAAAGTCTCAGATTCTGAGACATTTTTCCTTATAAAAAAAAGTCTCAGATTCTGAGACATTTTTCCTTATCAAAAAAAGTCTCAGATTCTGAGACATTTTTCCTTATAAAAAAAAGTCTCAGATTCTGAGACATTTTTCCTTATAAAAAAAAGTCTCAGATTCTGAGACATTTTTCCTTATAAAAAAAAGTCTCAGATTCTGAGACATTTTTCCTTATAAAAAAAAGTCTCAGATTCTGAGACATTTTTCCTTATAAAAAAAAGTCTCAGATTCTGAGACATTTTTCCTTATAAAAAAAAGTCTCAGATTCTGAGACATTTTTCCTTATAAAAAAAAGTCTCAGATTCTGAGACATTTTTCCTTATAAAAAAAAGTCTCAGATTCTGAGACATTTTTCCTTATAAAAAAAAGTCTCAGATTCTGAGACATTTTTCCTTATAAAAAAAAGTCTCAGATTCTGAGACATTTTTCCTTATAAAAAAAAGTCTCAGATTCTGAGACATTTTTCCTTATAAAAAAAAGTCTCAGATTCTGAGACATTTTTCCTTATAAAAAAAAAGTCTCAGATTCTGAGACATTTTTCCTTATAAAAAAAAGTCTCAGATTCTGAGACATTTTTCCTTATAAAAAAAAGTCTCAGATTCTGAGACATTTTTCCTTATAAAAAAAAGTCTCAGATTCTGAGACATTTTTCCTTATAAAAAAAAGTCTCAGATTCTGAGACATTTTTCCTTATAAAAAAAAGTCTCAGATTCTGAGACATTTTTCCTTATAAAAAAAAGTCTCAGATTCTGAGACATTTTTCCTTATAAAAAAAAGTCTCAGATTCTGAGACATTTTTCCTTATAAAAAAAAGTCTCAGATTCTGAGACATTTTTCCTTATAAAAAAAAGTCTCAGATTCTGAGACATTTTTCCTTATAAAAAAAAGTCTCAGATTCTGAGACATTTTTCCTTATAAAAAAAAGTTTCAGATTCTGAGACATTTTTCCTTATAAAAAAAAGTCTCAGATTCTGAGACATTTTTCCTTATAAAAAAAAGTCTCAGATTCTGAGACATTTTTCCTTATAAAAAAAGTCTCAGATTCTGAGACATTTTTCCTTATAAAAAAAAGTCTCAGATTCTGAGACATTTTTCCTTATAAAAAAAAGTCTCAGATTCTGAGACATTTTTCCTTATAAAAAAAAGTCTCAGATTCTGAGACATTTTTCCTTATAAAAAAAAGTCTCAGATTCTGAGACATTTTTCCTTATAAAAAAAAGTCTCAGATTCTGAGACATTTTTCCTTATAAAAAAAAGTCTCAGATTCTGAGACATTTTTCCTTATGAGTTAAAACACCTCAATTCAACCGAAAAAAGCAGCATTTTTGACCTTACCCCCTTCGAATTTGATGAAACTTGGAATATTGTTGGGCCCTTACAAAAAAGTCATAGTCCCAAAATTTTGGACTTCCAGTACTTTTTCTTCCCGAGATATGGGGTCTTGAAATTTGGCAAAATCGTATATATTTGACAAAAGTGTTCTGAGATTAATAAAGATAACTCAAAAAGTAATTACAATACACGTCTCAGTCAGGTCGCAAATAATAGGTAATTAGACAGTCTTTAAAATGGCATTCCCCAAGATTTTTTTTTGAAAAGGTCAAAGGTCATTGGTTTTAGCCTTAATTTTTGGACAGCTATATCTCAAAAAACGATATTTTTAAAATTTTGGAAAAAATATATGTGATTAAGAATCATCTATACTACTTAAGTTTAAATTTTCATGATGGAGACTTCATTGGAACATTTTATATTAATAGAAACGTTGTGACAGGAAAGAAAAAGCGGTGTAATTTCCCTTAGAAAAAAAATATTTTTTTTTTGTCTTTGAAATTCTGGTACCAAAATTCATTTTTCTGAATGTTTTTGACGTGCTGAGTCCAAATATGACCTTTGAACTGGCCTAGCGCTATTAGTTTTCGAGATATCTGCACATAAATATGTGAAAATTGCTAAAATGCTATTGCTGTGTTTTTTTGAAAATTTAGGTGCATATATCTTGAAAAGTAATAGCGATAGGCCAGTTTAAAGGTCATATTTGGACTCAGCACGTCAAAAACATTTAGAAAAATGTATTTTGGTACCAGAATTTCAAAGACAAAAAAAAAAAATTTTTTTTTCTAAGGGAAATTACACCGCTTTTTCTTTCCTGTCACAACGTTTCTATTAATATAAAATGTTTCAATGAAGTCTCCATCCTGAAAATTTAAACTTAAGTAGTATATGTAATTCTTAACCACATATATTTTTTCCAAAATTTTAAAAATATCGTTTTTTGAGATATAGCTCTCCAAAAATTGAGGTTAAAACCAATGACCTTTGACCTTTTTCAAAAAAAATCTTGAGGAACGCTGTTTTAAAGGCTGTGTCATTACCAATTATTTGCAACCCGACTGAGACGTGTATTGTTATTACTTTTCGAGTTATCTTTATTTATCTCAGAACACTTTTGTCAAATATATACGATTTTGTTAATCTTCAAGACCGCATATCTCGAATACTGGAATGACCAGAAGCCTGAAAAATTGACAAAATCTCTTTTTTGTAAAAGTAAACATCAGTACTTAATTTCTTTAAATTTGGAGGGGGTGCGGTCAACTCCTCGGTTGAATTGAGGTGTTTTAGCTCTTATAAAAAAAAGTCTCAGATTCTGAGACATTTTTCCTTATAAAAAAAAGTCTCAGATTCTGAGACATTTTTCCTTATAAAAAAAAGTCTCAGATTCTGAGACATTTTTCCTTAAAAAAAAAGTCTCAGATTCTGAGACATTTTTCCTTATAAAAAAAAGTCTCAGATTCTGAGATATTTTCCTTATAGAAAAACGTTTTAAATTCTAAGACACGTTTTCTCTCCGTGCATTCATAATAAAGTCTTTGGTAAACTTTTGAGTATAAACAGTAACAGACAGTAGGACGGACATCGAGAACAGACAGATTCTGGGACAGACGGAATGTCTTAAGTTTTACATCATGAGCTAAAATGATTAGTATGATGATGAGTATAAGAAGCATCAAGAAGAGGGATAAGAAAAGAAGTTGTGAAAGATGATGATGACAATATCAATAAGCAGAGTGATAGTAATTGTTATGTTGTTGCTACTAGTGTTAAGTGCAAATTGTTTTAGAGTTTATAACTGCAGGCTAAAAAACCAAGCAATAGCCTATGATGAAAGGCCTACAGTCATCAGTTGCATTGTGGACTATAAATAAAAAAAAATCTAGCATGTGTTTATTAATTTATGATTTGTTTTTAATTATATGTATAACAACAGAAAATATTATTCTGCTAAAGATTACCTCTTTAAAATAAAAGCAAACCAGAAAAATTTTCCTCTAAAGCAAATTACTTTTTAATTTAACATTTTCAAGGAATACTGAAAAAAATACTCATGTTTGTTCAATTACTTTCAACATATTCAAATCTTTTAAACTATTTTAATAGTGACTTTTTAATTTTCCTCGTCACAAGAAAAGCAAAAACTAAAATAGAAGATACACAAACAAATACTCTCAACTAATTTAAATTCTTAATGGAGTATTTTTGTGCCAAAACAAATTAGGTATAATATGAGGCAGTATATAGTATGAGAATTTCAAAGAAAAAGGCAAAGAAAATTTTAACATAAACAAAAAAAAAAAAGTTTGTAAATTAAAATTATTATTGACTCATATATAGACAAACAAATGTGTATGTGAAGGAATCCCCATGTACAATAAAAATTATAAATTTAACCTCTGTAGAGCAATTATATCGCAAGACTTTGATCTTATAGAGCAACAAATAATAATGGTAGCATCTAAAGAAAAACAAAAAATATGCAGCTAGCAGAAAGAAACTATTTGGGAGGAATGATAAAGAGTTTGTAACGACTATAGAAAAACCCTAAATTTCATTTGAAAACAAAAGACTTAAGAAACGAACGTGAAATAAAAAATGTCTTAGAATCTGAGACTTTTTTTTATAAGGAAATAAATATTAGAATCTAAGGCGTGTTTATTAAACACTGTTTAAGAGTTGAAAACTTTTTTATAAAGAAAAATGTATGAGAATCAGTATTGAAAAATTCAAAATAGGAACTTTTTACAAAAATTATCAAAAAGTATTTTTGTAAAATGTAAAATGTAAAATGTCAATATTACAAAAAAAAAATTAAGGAAATTTTTATAATAGTTTAAAAACTTTTAAGTGAAAAACACTAAAAATGTTAAAAATTACTTTTTGTAAAAACAGCAAAAGAGAACTTTTGTAAAAGTTACAAAATGTACTTTTTGTAAAAACTCCGAATTGGTACTTTTTGGAAAATACTAAAAAATACATTTTATGAAATATGTGCAGATGTTATTCATGATTATTTCATATATGCTTGTTCAAATACTTTACATGCATATGAGGCATTTCACACCAAATGTCCAGTGAAAAAAAAACATGTCTACCGTGCATTTCTAAATAGGTTGTATGGATAGCCCTATATGGAACTAAGAAAATCGCGTTTTTGGTTTTTTAATTTTTCAAAACTGGGCTTTGGAGCTGTGGTCAAATATTGGAAAAATTGTGAAATTTGTGTCGAGTTTTCTTGATTAAATATTTATCACATTAAAATGGAATGCACCACAATCTCAAAAATTTGCATTTTTCTGTAGTTTTGCATGGGCTATCGACTGCAAAGAAAAAAAAACATTTTTTCTAATGTTTATATGAACATTTTTCACCGGGTATTTGTAAAAAAAGCTGAAAATAAGTACTTTTTGTGTAAAATTCAAAAAAGTAGTTATGCAAAAATTACGGAATGCACTTTCTGTAAAAAATTCAAAAAGTAAAAAAAAAATGCAAAAAGGTACCTTTTTACAAAAATGATGCTCTAGTGTTTATATGAACGTTTTTCACTGGGTATTAGTAAAAAAACTACAAAATGTACTTCTTATGTAAAATAGTTGGTTTATAAAAATTACGGCATGCACTGTCTCTAAAAATTACAAAAAAACTTTTATAAAAAAAACTACAAAAAGGTACTTTTTACAAAAATTATGCTCGTAACAGTTCTAACAGTTCTTTTGAACCACTCTAATGTGTATATAAACATTTTTCACCGGGTTTTTGTAAAAAAACTAAAAATAAGTCCTTTTTGTGTAATATACAAAAAGTATTTTTTTTTTAAATTACGGAATGCACTTTCAATCAAAATTAAAAAAGGACTTTAAAAAAAAAAAAAATACAAATAGGTACTTTTTACAAAAATTACAAAAAAAGGACTTTTTGTAAAATGTACGTTTTGTAAAATGTATATAGGTACAATTTGTAAACAAAAAAGTGTAAAATTTAAATATTAATATTTCCTCTTTTAGAAAAATTATATAAAAATACAAGAATTGAACTCAACGCATAAAAATAAAAATAAGTACTTTTTTATGCAAAAAAAAAAATAGTAATAACTACAAAATGCAATTTCTGTAAAAACTTAAAAATGCACTATTATTAAAAAAAATCCGAAAAGGCACTTTTTAAAAATGTACTTTAACACGAAAAGCACCTTTTGGTAAAATACATAAAGGTACTTTTTGTAATAAAAACGAAGTAGAAATTATAAAAATCTTTTTTTCTAAATTTTGGAAATATTTGTTGTTAAGCTCTCGAAAGGTACCTTTTAGCAAAAATTATATAAAAGTACTTCTTGTAAAAATATATATAAAAATCGAACTATTTGTACAAAAAATATAATAATTACAAAATGCACTTTTTGTAAAAACTAGAAACTGTGCTATAAGGGTTTGAGTTGAAAAATGTAGAAGAAAAATTTTAATTTCTAAAAGCTATAGACATTTCTGGTATTCCTATACCGGTTTCGGACAGTTCCATTTAACTGTCTTCATCAGTAGGATTTAACTGCCAGTTTGTTTTTGTTAATGGTAAATGTGCTATTTAGCAACCCAGCAGAAATAAATCGAGATTTTGGCGACACAGCATCTGTTTATAGCATACCGTAGCGCATCCAAAGAGCGCTCTTAGGGATGCAGTAAAAGGAAGGGGAAAAAATTTTAATTTTTTTTTAAGATTTTTTATATAAAACTTATAATGTGTAATTATTTTTTGATAAATTTTCACACTTGCTTTCCTTTTTAATATTTTTAACACTTTTTGAATAAAAAAACATGAGTTTTAGACAAAGACACATGATTTAACTGCATCATTATTGCGCATTAATCAGCGCTGCAAAGAGCGCTTCAATCATAGCATCTTTGACCGCTGTTCCCAAAAAAAATCCCATAAAAAATGTGAAAATGAAAATTTCCGATATTTTTTTGATGTTCACTTCCGATTTTTTTTTTTCATTTTGTTTCACATAAATAAAGTTTTGTAAAGTAAAACGAATGAATTTTTTTGTTATATTTTTTTAAATTTTAGTTATTTGATTTCAACTTTGAATTTACAGCATCTTTATTCTGCTTAAATCAGCTCTACAAAGATACATGAATTCACTGCATCTTTAATCTGCTTAAATCAGCGCTAAAAAGATACATGAATTTACAGCATCTTTATTCTGCTTAAATCAGCGCTCTAAAGACACGTGATTTCAGTGCATCTAAAGAGCGCTGTTTCTGTGTATCCAACTAGCGCTCTAAAGTGGGACATCGCCTTAGGGAATCATGCATGAATTCAGCGAAATTGGATGCGCTCCTTTACTCAAGTTCCCCTTCCAAAAGCTGCTGAACGTTCAGCAAAATTTCTGCTGGGAATATTCTAAAAAAGGACTTATTACAAAAATTACCAAAAAGTACTATTTGAAAATTGTACCTTTCGTAAAAAATACAAAAAAATTTTTGGAATATTTTAAGGTTGGTTTATGTTAGAAAACATTAAAAACGCCATTTGTTAAAAAAATATTTTTTGTAAAAAATGCAAAAGAGTTCTCATGTTTAAATTATAAAAAGTACATATTGTAAAAATTACAAAATTAACTTTTGTAAGAACTCGAAAGAAGTACTTTTTTGGAACATTGCAAAAAAAAAAATTTTGGTAAAAATATAGGAATTGAATTTAAAATAAATATTACTACATATTTTTTGTTAAAAGAGGTTTTGTAAAAAACACAAAATGAACTTTTTTATCAAAATGTACTAATTATTTATTTATTAAATCTCCAAAGGGGTACTTTTTACAAAATTTACCAAAAAAAAGCACTTTTTTAAAAAAATTATCAAAAAGAAAACTTTTATGAAAATTACCATTAAGGTACTTTGTACAAAAAGTACCAAAAAGGTACATTGTACAAAAAGTACCAAAAAGGTACATTTTACAAAACGTACCAAAAAGATTGAGTTGAGGGTAGGTTGTACAAGCCTTAAATAAGAAAATTTTTAGGCAAGTTTATGGCGCGCAGATTTAAAATAGTCAATTGTTCCGAAATACTAAAAAGGTACTTTTAACAAATTTACCAAAAAGTACTTTTTTGTAATATGTACCTTTGGTTAAAATTACAAAACTTTTTCCAAAAGGATTCTTTTTACAAAAATTATTAATAAAGTACTTTTTTACAAAAAGTACAAAAAGATACATTTTACAAAAGTTCCAAAAAGGTTAAGATGAGAGTGGGTTATACGAGCCTTAAGTTAGGAAATTTTTAGGCAAGTTCATGGCACTCTGATTTAAAATAGTCCATTGTTCCGAAATACCAAAAAGGTACTTTTTACAAAATTAACCAAAAAGTACTTTTTTGTAATATGTATGTACCTTAAGGTAAATTAACACATGTTTAAAGGTCAGTTTAAGGAATACTTTTTACAAAAATTACTAAAAAGCAATTTTTTAAAGAATTTACAAAAAAGTAATTTTTACAAAAATTACCAACAAGGTACTTTTTAAAAAAAAGTACAAAAAGGAACATTTTACAAAAATTACCAAAAAGGTAATTTTTACAAAAATTACCAATAACAAGTAAAAAAGTTAAATTCGGCCTTGCCGAATGTAGTGATACCCTCCACAATTTAAAAAAGATTATTGCAAAAAACTTTATTTAAAAGGAAATTACTTTTGAAAAAAAAAAAAAAAAATTCCGCGAAATAAAATTTTGGTAAAAAAAAAAAATCCTCGATTTTTTTCTTTTTTTGTCAAAAAATATGTTCGTACTTGTTTAAATACCATTTGGTGTTCAATTATGTTCACATACGTCAACCAGAAGCCGAATTAAAGCATTTTGTATTTTTAGGTTATGTTGAATGTACTGAAATTTTTGAGGTGTGCTTACATTTTCGTTCATAACTTTTAAACCGCTGAACCGATATCGCTCAAATGCAATACCAAACTTCTCGGTAGTACTTCCAATAAATATGTTAAGTTTCAGTTATCTCTGTGCAATATTTTGTCCGTGATAGCATTTTCCACAGACAGACAGACAGACAGACGGACAGACGGACATCGCTAGAATGTCTTAAAATCGATCGGGCATCATGAATATATATACTTTATGGGGCCAGACCGATATTTCGATGAGTTACAAACGGAATGACAGACTTATATATACCCTCTATCACTAACAATAAGTGGAGGGTATAAAAAACTGTTTACAAAAAAGTACCAAAAAGGTAAATTTTACAAAAAGTACCCAAAATGTTGAGTTGAGAGTGGGTTGTACAAGCTTGAAGTAAAGAAATTTTTAGGCAAGTTCATTGCGATCGTTTTTAAAATAGTCCATTGTTTCGAAATACCAAAAAGGTACTTTTTGCAAAATTAACCAAAAAGTACTTTTTTTTAATATGAACCTTTTGTTAAAATTAGAAAAAAACACTTTTTGTCCACTTGAAGTATGAAATGTTTCATAAAATGTCTTTTGGAAACATTACATAAAAGTACTTTTTGTAAAGATACAAAAATCAAACTAGTTCTTAAAAAAAAGATACAAATAAGTACTTTTTGTAAAACCCGCAAAAATGCACTTTTGCAAAAAGGACTAAATTCACTTTTTTGTAAAAATAACAAAAGGTACTGAAACATTTTTCCTATAGAAAAATCTCTACCTTTAGTAGGGTATAAATAAATACCAAAAGAAAGTTTAAGTTTACCTTAAACTTATGCAGCGGCATTTTTTGCTTCATGTATAGAAAATCTTACAACAAACCGCAGTAACTAATGCGCTGCAACAAACGCTGCAAATACAGACAACCTTGCATATACAAAAAAAAGTAAAAAATAAAACAAAAAATTTTCGTCGAAGCTTTTGTTGTTAAGCCGACAAAGGTTTGGAGTAAGAATTTTTTTGCAAAATTTTTTTTTGTTTGTTAAAGCCCAGGCTGCTCATACTAAAACTACTCTTGCTAGTAGTAGTAGCAGAAGTAGTAGTTATTCTACTACTACTACTTTTATATAACTGATGATATTTGTTTGCGGTTTAGTGTTGATGTTCCACCTCTCTTAGTAATGTTAACCAAAAAAAAAAAACGCTCCCTATTCTCTAAGGAAGTTATTTTTATTTAAAATTTTTGTTGATTTTGCATCGTGCTATTTAAAAGTATGTAGTGTATGAATCATGCTTTATAAGTTGATTTTGTTTTATAAAAAAACTTTAAAAAAATTGTTTTCTTTAAAATAGTTTGCCATTAAGGTAAAGAAATCTTAGTTAAAGTACAAACCCTTGAATAAAATTATTTTATTTTAAAAATTGCCTGGCTTGTGCCTCAATTTGTAGTTCGTTTTCTTTATGGAGTTTAAATAAATTTATACAGTAGCCTTTACTTATTTTCAGTTTCTGTCGATGTTTTTTTTCGATTTTTTTTTGTTTATTTTGCGGCGGCATCTGCAATATCTAAACCACAAGTAATGGTTTTGACCGCATAAAAAAAAAGAGATCAAACAATTTTTGTTTTTGTATGTCTTAATATAAACATTATTCATCCTCTTGGTTTGTGTTTTAATATTAACATCAGATTTGCTGCTGGTGGATCATTTCAAAATAACAACAAAATTAGAAAACGTGAGCAAAAGTGTTGGTTTTTCCATTATGCTAACGATAATTTTTTTTGTTGTGTTTTGATTTGATTACGAAATGGTAGCACTATGGTAATTTTCAAATTAATCTAATTTGTTTTTGGAGATTTCTTAAAAAAAACTCTTGCAATTGTTGATTAATTTTTAAACAACCAAATTATACTTAGGAAATCATAACAAAATTAGGTGATTGTAGCTGTAGTTTTCAAAAATTTAAGTAATCTGCCCTTAAAGTTTGTTTCTTAAGTCTTTTGTTTTGTAGATCTAAATAATGCTTTTGAAGTTAAAATACAAAAACAAACACAAAATGTTTAATATTTTTGGATTAAAGGTTCGTCTCCCTAAAAAAAAATACCCACTCACAAGGGAAGTATCCTAAGCTTTATACTACGATTTGCCAGAAATTTTAAATATATATCAAAAGGACGATTTTGAGGTTGGGTGTCACGGCTTATCGGCCATATGGGCATTCGGAAAAATTCTGATAACTCTCGGACTAACACAAATATCATCAAGAGAAAAAATACGTATCAACTAAAATTTAACAAATATTACACTGTGCTACAAAAAAAAAACAAACTCGAATATACTTTTTACATGAGCTACTCAAGGTTGAAAAATATCACAAAATCGAAATATCACAAAATTCCCATCAAACTTGCCAGACACCCGCAAATTTTAAAGTTATTGTTAAAAAAACGTTTTTTGGGACTTTTCTCATTAAACCACTTGAAACTCAAAAAAATTTCCACCGATTTTCAAATTTTGAACTGTTTTGAATAGAAGAATGATAGGGATTTTTATGTGTCTGAATTGGTCTAAACTGCATTTACAGTTTTTCATTTCGTGATCCTGTATACTTTTAAAAGGACTTCAAAGTTTTAGAGGATTAAATTTTATTAAATATTTTTTAATATTTGTAATTGTCCTAGGATGCCACTTGTGATAGAATGAAAGAGGAGGATCTCTCCTAATTTCTCCTATATAATTATTTTTACAGATTAGGAAAAAGGAGGTAAGTTACGTCCTTTCAAAAATGTGTCCTTCAATATCATTCAAAATTTTCAACAAAATATTTTGATAAAGTTTTCAAATGACTTTATTCACATCCTTTTATTTTGATATGGCAAAATATAAAAATTAGAGAAAATCCTCCTCTTTCATCTGCTGTCACCGGTGTCATCCTAGTACAATTACAAATATTTCAAAAATATTTTACAAAATGTATCCTTTAAACCTTTGAAGTCATTTTAAAAGGAAACAGGATCACGAAATGAAAAACTGTAAATTCAATTTTGCTCCATTTGATCTCTACTTTTAGACTTATATCAAGCATCGATTTCCAGCAAAATCTACATTTTCTTTTTTAGAAAAATTATTATCACAAATCTGCCAATTGTTTTCCGTTTTTTATTGGATAAAGCTCATCGTATTAAGAATTAAATTTTCTTTTAGAATACATTTATAAATATGAAGATTACACTGTGAAACAAGAAAAATGAGCCTCAATGGCTTCAACGCCACATAAAAGTAGACCATCAAGTGAAAAAAATCACCAAAGGGTTTTGCAAAGTCAGTTCGGATTTCTTTTTTATAGCCCACTGAAGTTTTTATATTTTTATCAAAGGCGTTTGGAAAACGTCAAAAATACTATAATAAGAACACACCTGAGCTTCAAAATATGATTTCATGTCTGCAGTGAAATTTTATGGCGGTTCTTTTCTTAGAACATTTTAACCCTCTAACTGTCATTTTAAGGGGTCATTTTAGTCATTTTTCAAAATCTAAACACAGAAGTCTACTAAAACATCCATTTAGAGGGTTAAAATGTTCTACAAATATTTTCCTCATAAAATTTCACTAGGGGTTGTCAAACGGTAAAAGTTTGTGCTACATGCGCAAAGTGCTTAAAAAGGGTCAAGGAAAAATAATCAATGTTTGTTATTTTTTTTTACCAAAGCAGTGTTAAAAAATATCGACAAAAAACAGTGCAAATATACATTTGAGCTAAAAATGATGTTCTGATGAGTTTTATAAAATTTTATGATGATTCTTTTCTTTGACCAAATTAACCCTCTAGCTCCCGTTTTAAAGGGTAATTTTTGTCCTTTTTTAAAAGAAATACAAAAAAGTCTATAAAAAAAGGCAGTTAGAGGGTTAAAATGTTTTACAAATATTTTCTGCATCAAATTTTTCTAGGGCACGTCTAAGACAGAAAGTTCGCCCAGCATATAGAAAATGCTTAAAAATTTTAAAGTATTCAAATTTTTTTTATATTTTTTTTGGGCCGAAATATAAAAAAAAAACAAGTAACAAAGTTAAATTCAACTTTGTCGAATGTATTAATACCCTCCACGATGAAAAAGTTTATTTGCAAAAAAAACAAAAAAAAAAATAAAAAAAAACTGCGAAAAAAAATTTTTGATAAAAAAAAAATTTGACGAAAAATTTTTTTTTTTTAAATATGTTTGTACTTGTTTAAATACCATTCTGTGATCAATTCTGTTCACATGTGTCAACCAGCAGCCGAATTAAAGCATTTTGTGTTTTTAGGTTATGTTGAATGTACCACAATTTTCGAGGTATTTTTATATTTTCGTTCATAACTTTTGAACCGCTGAACCGATTTCGCTCAAATGGAATACCAAACTACTCAGGGCAAGAACAAGTAAATATGCTAAGTCTTAGTTATATCTGTTTAATACTTTGGCCGTGATAACCATTTCCACAGACGGACAGGCATCGCTAGAATGTCTTAAAATCGATCACTGATCAATAATATATAAGGGGGTTTTCGTGTCAACTGACACAACTTTTGATACCGATCTACTATCCTATAGGATAGCAGTGCAGACACAATTTTTCAACGAGATCTGTCAAGGACTCTCTGAGTTAGATGGGTCGAAATTTGACATTTTGGCCAAGAAGTGTTTATTCTCATCTATATAACTTCTTACCAATTGATTTTAGCAAAATGTGTCCCAAACAGTTTAGATAGCTATTTCTTCAATCTTGCGAAAAAAAATTACAAAAAAAAAAACAAAATAGTTTGATTTTTTTTTTTTTAATCCAAAACTTGTTTGACTTTTTTGTCAAATCGGGCCCTTTTTTTGACTCAAAAGAAAGCTTAGGTGTTTTCTCCACCTAATTCTTCTTCGCCTCAAATATATTTTTGCTCCACCAACAAATTTTCGCTAGAACGGCATCACGCGACTTTTTCCTATGATATCTGATATGGTGATCACGGCCAAAGTATACACTCAAAAAGTTATGTAGGTATATTCCAGTGAATATTCACTTAAAACAAATGAAATTTTATTTAAAAACCATTCCATTTTCATTTAAAATAAAAACACATTGCAGTCAATTTGAAATGTTATTATAATGACTAACCAAAACATTAAAAAATTACTGAATATTCACTTATTTTGTATTGAAAAACAGTAAAACTATAGAAGAAATTTTTACTGCCGAAAATGAATGTAACAGGAAATTCGATTAAAAAAAAAATTTAATGCTTTAAAATTTTTAAGCATTTTCTATATGCTGGACGAACTTTCTGTCTTAGACGTGCCCTAGTAAAATTTGATGCAGAAATATTTTTAAAACATTTTAACCCTCTAATTGCCTTTTTTTTATAGACTTTTTTAAAACGGGAGCTAGAGGGCTAATTTGGTCAAAGAAAAGAATCATCATAAAATTTTATAAAACACATCAGAACATCATTTTTAGATCAAAAGTATATTTGCACTGTTTTTTGTCGATATCTTTTAACACTGCTTTGGTAAAAAAAAATAACAAACATTGATTATTTTTCCTTGACCCTTTTTAAGCACTTTGCGCATGTCGCACAAACTTTTACCATTTGACAACCCCTAGTGAAATTTTATGAGGAAAATATTTGTAGAACATTTTAACCCTCTAAATGGACGTTTTATTAGACTTCTGTGTTTAGTTTTTGAAAAAGGTCTAAAATGACCCCTTAAAATGGCAGTTAGAGGGTTAAAATGTTCTAAGAAAAGAACCGCCATAAAATTTCACTAACGACATTAAATCATATTTTGAAGCTCAGATGTCTTCTTATTATAGTATTTTTGACGTTTTCCAAACGCCTTTGATAAAAAAATGAAAACTTCAGTGGGCCATAAAAAAGAAATCCGAACTGACTTTGCAAAACCCTTTGGTGATTTTGTCCACTGTATGGTCTACTTTTATATGGCGTTGAAGGCATTGAGGCTCAATGCGATGACCCAAAATTTGTTGCACAGTGTTATTAAACGAACTGTAAAAAAATTTGTTATTTCTGAAAAATCAATACATATTTTTCTCATATTGACAAATTCACACACAGTAAAAGTATCCTTCTTCTATCCAAAACAGTTACAAAGCCTTAAAATCGTCTCTTTTAAGCAAATCGGTGTATATTGGATGGGGTACTTTCCTTGTAAGTGGGTTAAAAGGTACTTCAGTACTTTATCGAACTACCTAAATAATGCTCATAAAAATTTGATATTAGGAATGTAAGATCTTTTAGGTAAAAAAAAGATCAGAAAAAGTACTTTTTTGGAAAATCCTATTGTAAAGGGTAAAACTGAAAAATAAAGTGTACTTTGGTACTTTTTATATCCTCGGTCACAAAAACTTTAACATTTAAATATTGCATCATTTGGCGAAAAAAAAGTTTGAAAAAAAAAATTGAAAAAACCTTAAGCAAGAAGCACTTTTTAAAATTTTTCTATTCGGTACTTTGGTACTTTTTTGATCTCCTTAAATAATGATCACAAACATTTGATATATATAATATAGGATCTTTTAGCTGAAAAAGAACTCAGAAAAAAAAGTGTTTTTTTGAAAAATCCTTTTCTAAGTCTCAAAAACTTGAAATTTAAAATATTGCATCATCTAGAGAAAAAAAATCTGAAAAAAGTACTGTCAAAAAAATTTAAAAAAACTTTTGACAGATGTACTTTATAGAATTTTTCTATTCGGTACTTTGGTACTTTTTCGATCTTTTTCTTAAATATTATTTAAAAAATAATGATCATAAACATTTAATATTTATAATGTAAGATCTTGTAGCAAAAAAAAAAAACAGAAAAAATACTTTTTTGAAAAATCCTTTTCTAACGGCTAAAATTGGATAAAAAAGTGTACTTTGGTACTTTTTTATCTTTGGCCAAAAAAACATGAAACCTTAAATTTTGGACCATCAGCAACAAAAAAATATCTAAGACACCACAGCCTTAAAATCGTCCCTTTTATATATATTTTAAGTTTTAAGCAAGTCGATATATGGCAGTTGGGCTACATCCCTTGTAAGTGGGTTAAAAAGTACTTTGGTACTTTTGCGATCTCTCTAAATAATAGTCATAAAAATTTGATATTAGGAATGCAAAATCTTCTAGGTACTTTTTCGATTTCCCTAAATAATGTTCATAAAAATTTGATATTAGGAATGCAAAATCTTCGAGTTAAAAAAAAACTCAGGAAAAAGTACCTTTTTGGAAAATCCTATTGTAAGGGGTAAATTTAGACAATAAAGAGTACGTTGATACTTTTTATATCGTCGGTCACAAAAACTTGAAATTTTAAATATTAAAACATCTAACGAAAACAAAGTTTGAAAAAAGTACCGTCAAAAAAAATTAAAAAAACTTTTGATAAAAGTACTTTTTAGAGTTTTTTGGTACTTTTTCGATCTCCTTAAATAATGATCATAAACATTGTGACGACAAGTTTATAGTCAAACTTATTGTCACACCCTGTTTGAGTACATGCACACTCAATCATACAAATAGTCACGCATAAGTCAACATACAAAAGAATTAAGATCAAGAATTTGTTTACTGCTTGTACTAAACCAAGAATGTACATACAAACAGATATACATACAAACACACACAATATTTCTATGCACATTTGAACACTGTTAGCCCAACAACAAAATGCATTGTCTTGTGCGTTTGAATTTGAAACAGAAAAGTATAAAAGCAGAGGAAATTACAAAGCAGGGATCAGTCTTGGAATATCATCGAAGGAGATAACAGCAACGTAAGTCAGAGTTTCCCAATCAGTGATTTACTAGTCACAAACAACGTAAGGCAGAGTTTCCCAACATATTTTTTTTTTAAGTGATTTACTAGTCACTAACAATTTAACTTTTATATATATAAACCCGTAGATCGTTAGATTCCCAAGTGATTCAACTAGTCACGACGGAGTAACCTCTCCCGTAGATCATTAGTTTTTCCTAAGTGATTTATCGAGTCACGAAGGAATCATTTCCTAGTAACCCCTATAACTTACTTAGTGATTAACAAGTCACGAAGACAATAGCCCCCTAGTGATTACACTAGTCACGAAGGAGTGATATTTTTAATACTCATTAAAGATAGTTCATGTGTAGCTTAGCCCGGGAGTGATTTTCAAGTCACGAGCCAAATCAAATTATTTAGTGGGTAGACACTGGAAGCGAGTCACGACCGGGGTAAATATCAAGTCACGAGCGTATTATTCTACTCACGTAATCTGGCAGCAAACAACGGTGGTATTATTAACTTTAACCCGATCATTCCCATTGGAAGCCGTAGATATCAGGAATACACTGGACGAGGAACAAATGAACAACACAGCACCTATATATGTACTTACATAAATTATACATTAAACTTTGTAAATAAAAGAATAAAAAAATAAACATACTCTGTTCAAACAACTGATTTATATTAAAAGGAAAAAAATATCCGTGTAATTATTTCTTGTAACGAACCCCTGGACTTAGGCTGAGTATACCCCGGCAGAAAAGGTCGTTACAACATTTGATATTTATAATGTAGGATCTTCTAGCTAAAAAAGAACTCAGAAAAAAGTGCTTTTTTGAAAAATTCTTTTCTAAGGGGTGAAATTGGAGAAAAAATTTCATTTTGGTACTTTTGTATCTTTGGTCACAAAAACTTGAAATTTTAAATATTGCACCATCTTGCAACAAAAAAAAAATGTCTAAGGCACCCCAGCCTTAAAATCGACCCTTTTATATATATTTTAAGTTTCAAGCAAATTGGTGTATAGCGGTTGGGGTACTTCCCTTGTAAGTGGGTTAAAAGGTACTTTGGTACTTTTTCGATCTCCCTAAATAATGTTCATAAAAATTTGATATTAGGAATGCAAAATCTTCTAGTTAAAAAAAAAAACTCAGAAAAAAGTACCTTTTTGGAAAATCCTATTGTAAGGGGTAAATTTAGACAATAAAGAGAAAACTTGAAATTTTAAATATTAAAACATCTAACGAAAACAAAGTTTGAAAAAAGTACTGCCAAAAAAATTTAAAAAACTTTTGATACAAGCACTTTTTTGAATTTTCTATTCAGTACTTTGGTACTTTTTCTATCTCCTTAAATAATGATCATAAACAATTGATATTTATAATGTAGGATCTTTTAGCTAAAAAAAAAAGAACTCAGAAAAAAAGTGCTTTTTTGAAATTGGAAAAAAACTGAATTTTAGTACTTTTGTATCTTTGGTCACAAAAACTTGAAACTTTAAGTATTGGACCATCTAGCAACAAAAAAATGTCTTAGACACCACAGCCTTAAAATCGTCACTTTTATATATATTTTAAGTTTCAAGCAAATCGGTGTATAGCGGTTGGGGTGCTTTACTTGCAAGAGTGTTAAAAGGTACTTTGGTACCTTTTCGATCTTTTCATTTGGTACTTGGAATTTTCAGGAAAAAAGTATTTTTTTAGAAAATTCTATTATTAGGGGTAAAATTGGACAATAAAGTGTACTTTGGTACTTTTTATATCTTTGGTCACAAAAACTTGAAATTTTAAATGTTGCGCCATCTAACGAAAAAAAAGTCTGAGAAAAGTACTTTTTCGAAAATTCGATTTAAGTCGTAAAAATTGTATTCATGTACTTTTTCTATCTATTTAAAAATGGGCACAAAATTTTTTAAAAAGTACTTTTTTCAGATTTTTTTTGCAAAAGTACAAATAGACTTAATAGGAAAAGAATAAACTTTTTTATGACTATTGAACTAAAGACCCTAGAGGTTAAAAATTTGACAAATTAATGATAAGTCATTTTTATCGCCAAGCCGAACGGAATTTTTGGAAATTCTAAGTGTATAACAAGTATTATATTGGTACTTTTTGTATGTTCTGAATTCAAGATCCTAGAAACTTAAAATTTTGCACAAAGAATCCCCTGGCTTAGAAAAAATCTAAAAAAGTACTTTTTAGAAAATCCGATAATAAGTAGTCAAATGGGGTACAACAAGTATTTACTTTGATACTTTTTGTATTTTCGGAATTTATGGTCCTAGAATTTAAAAATTTTGCACATAGGATTCTCTGGCTTAGAAAAAATCTAAGAAAGTACTTATTAGAAAATCCGATACTAAGTAGTGAAATTGGGTAAAAAAAGTACTTTTTCTTTCTTTGCATCTTAACTTTATAAAAAGTACCTTTGTTAGAATTTTTTGTAGGACGATCCTACCTCCCAAATTTCAAGTTTTTGATACAATTTTTCCAGAAAATTAATCAAAGTAAAATTTGTATCTTTTTTTGCCTCAATAAAATTAGAATTTCCAAATGGTACATAAAAATCGTACCTCTGGAGAAAAAAATTATACTTTGGTACTTTTTCTTTCTCCAGTAATAATCATAAAAACTTAAAATTTAAAATGTAAGTTCCTGCACTAAAAAAAGTACTAATAAGTAAAAAAGTGTACTTTGGTACCTTTTAAAATTATTGCAAATATCTTGAAAATACCTTAAAAGTGTAACTTTTTGTAAATTTCGATTTTAATTGTTAAAAAAGACCAAAAACATATTTTTTTGGTACTTTTCCATATATTCTGTAAAAATTTAGAAACTTGAAAGGTAAAAAAAGGAATTCTTTGTTATTTTTTTTCTCCTGAAAAAATGGTACTAGAGATTTTAAACAAGGGATCCTTTAGCTGAAAAAAATCTGATAAAAGTGCTTTTTGGAAAATCTTATTCTTAAAAGTAAAATAGTGTAAAAAAGTGTACCTTCTTTGGTACTTTTTCTATCTCCTGATTTAATGGCTACAAATATTTGAAGTTTGAAATAAAGAAGGCTTAAAAAAAAAACAAGTAAAAAAATTTTAGTCGGTCTTGACCGACCATAAACAAACTTTTTTATGAAAAAGTACTTTTTAAAATTTCCCTTTTTAACTATTTTTTTTAAGGTATTTTGATAGAAACAAAATTATTAAGTGTAGTTTTATAAAATTATTCTTGTATTCATTTCTGCATCTGGTACTTTAATTAAATGGTACTCAAATAAAATGTTAATAAATTAAAAATTTGTTGGTTTTAAATTCCTTTAAACATTTAACATATGGCAAACACTAACATTTGCTTATAAGGTTTTCATTTTTCAAATGTTCAATTTTTTGTTTTTCGATTTAAAATTCTTAGCCTTTCTAAGACAGTTGTTTGGTATTTTTTCTGTTGAGTTTTGTTTTTTATTGAATTCAATTTTGATTTACAATTTAAATTGCAAAATTATCTTAATGTATTTTGACAAGATACAAATAAAACATGCAGCAGTCAAGCTAAACAACAAAAACAAACCTAAAACTATAACAAATTTGGAAAAAAACTTCACAACAGACCACAATAAAATAACATACAAAATGACAAAAAAAAAAATCAAACGAAAAAAAAAAATCTTACCACACCTTTTACAGAAGACCCAAAACGGACATGGAGACCAAAACTGTCAGCACTTAAAATAAGATTATACCATAAAAAGACAAACATACTACAACAACACTAAAACAAAAATTTCAAACTGATTTAGTTTTTAAATTCAATTTTAAAATTTTCTGTGATTTTTTTCTGCTTTAGCAAAAAAATAAAAAAACAACAATAGCGGAGTTGCACTGGTTGAAGCATGTTATACATCTAAGTAAAGACAGACGGACAGACAGACAATTGAAGGAAACTAAAAAAAAACTGAAGCTTAAATTCAAGCATGTACCAGCAATTTTAAAACAATTTTCAACTTACTGACAGTTTTGCTACTGTTCCAACTTAAGTTTTGATGTTTGTTTTTTTTTTTGTGTTTGCGTCTTAGCCACTCTTAGTAGTGAGTTGTAGTATGATAGTGGTCCGAACTTATGATGAAAAAAATTATATATATACACAATGACTTTGGTACCAATCTGTCCATCATCATTATCATCAAAATGCAATATATTCTTTAAAAAAAATTTATATGTAAAAAAAAAAAACTAAAGCTCAAATATAGAATAAAATTCATACACATACAAACCTTTAGCTTTAATACTTGTAAAAGCAGAGGTGGATGTTAGGAAGGACAGACAAATTAATAGAATTACTATAAAATAACATAAAATTGGACAAATTTTTACAAATTCTAAGAAATTTTTCGTGTAAGTAAAGTCTAAGGTTATGAGACGGTAAAATTAACAGGGGAGGTCTATAAAAGATAATTTTTCCACATAGGAGAATGGAAAATCTTGGAAAAAAATGTTTTAGAATCTAAGAATTTTTAGCCTTTTTTATAGGCAAAATGTTATAACTATTGAGTCGTTTCTATAAATCACACAATAGCTCTTTTTTGCTTAGGCCCCACGTTGGGCGCCAAAATTTAGAAAAACGATTCAAATTCTAAATTTTTTTCTCGTACTTAAAAAATATAACATTTTGAAGACATTTTTCTGTATGGTCTTTAAAATGACTTTTTAAATATGAATGTTTCAGAATCTAAGAAAAAGGTTTTAGATTCTGACAATTTTATAACTATTTTACAGGCAAAATGTTTAAAAACTACAGACTTTTCTATTAAGTACACACAAATTTATACTTGATCAGGCCCAACGTTGACGCCATAATTTAGAAAACTATTTAGATTGTATTTTTTTCTTTATAGGAAAACTTAAAACCGGAAATATTGTCAGACTCGGAGACAATATTCTTAAACAAGAAAAAAAAAACTCTCAGAATCACTAAATATTTCTTAGACTTTAAGAATTACGATTAAAATTCAAAATTTTTTTTGTACTAAAAAATCCAACATATTGGAGACTTATTTCTGTATAGACTTAAAAATTATTTTTGTTTTTTAATTTAGAAAATGTTTCAGAATCTAAGAAAAAGGTTTTGGATTCTGAAAATTTTACAACTTTTCTATAGGCACAATGTTTAAAATTTTTAGACTTTTCTATTAAGTACACAAAAACTTATACTTGCTCCGGTCCCACTTTGGCGCCAAATTTTGGAGCCAAATTTTAGAAAAACTATTCAGAATGCAAATTTTTTTTCTATACGGAAAAAAATCTAAAATTTGAAAAACATTTTTCTTTATAGGAATACTTAAAAGGGAAATATAATTAGATTCTGAGTTATTATTCTTAAAAAAGAATCTTTAACTACTGGAAGAATCTTTAACTACTTCTAAAACATTTTACTTTTATAATTTACTAGCGGACCCGGTCCGCGTTGCTGGCCCTAAGAAAACATCTGTTTTATATTGCATTTCGATTTAAATATACAGTGCCCGACACGGTACCGGGTCCAGCTAGTAGCCTTTAGTTCCACCATCGATTAGCACTATCAATAGAGAAATCTTAACAAAATCGATTCAGCAGTTTATGCGAATCGTGGTTTAATATAGCCTTTAGTCCCAAGTTGCATTCTTGGTTATTACTATCTGTGCTGCTAATTTTATTAAAGTCGATTTAACCGTTTTGTGTGATTGCGGTGGAAGAGTGTCATTTTATACCCCTTTGCCGAATCGGGTTCTTATATTACCTATAGTTCCCGCTCGGTTAGTAATTACAAATTACGTAAGTAATTACAAAACATAATGTTCAGTATAGAACAAAGAGGCGTTGCAATTTACGCCTCTTTGTCCAAGTGTGGATTAGCACTATCTGTGCATTAAATTTCATTGGGATCGGTTTAGCTGTTCTTGCTTGATTGTGGTAGTGACAAAATATATTTTTATTTAGTTAAAAGGGGTGTGGCATTTTTCGCCCATTTTCCGATTGCGTTCCTGTAGTTTCCGCTCAGTTAGTACAATCAGTAGTAAAAATCTCAACGGAATCGGTTTAGCCGTTTTTGCGTGATTGCGAAACAGGCATACACAAAGTTCAGTATGGTACAAAGGGGAGTGAAAATTTTTGCCCCCTTTTCCAATTATGATCTTATATGGCTTACATATGCAATTGGTTAGCACTTTCTGTAGTGAAAATGAGATGAGTCCGTTCATCTGTTTTGCGTGGTTGCAAAACAGACAGATAACGTTCAATATATTAAAAAAGGCCGTAGCATTTTACGTCCCTTATTTCCCATCATATAATTTGGCCTATAGCTACGCTCTCTGTTAGCACTATCAGTGCTGAAAATTTAATTAAAATCGGATCAGTCGTTTTTGCGTTATTGCGGAGCATGCAAAAATAACTTTCACTTCAACACAAAGAGGCGTGGCATTTGACGCCCCTTTATCCGATAATGCTCTAATTTGGCCTATAGTTAGTACTCGGATAGAACTATCTCCGGTTAGAATTTCATCAAAATCGGTCCACCCGTTTTTTATATATAGATGCCATTAGTGGTGCAATGTGAAAATTCGTTTTTGCCACGCCCCTCCGCCCACAGGCAGAAAATCAAAAATCTAACCGCACAGTGTTACTCGCCAGGCTATTCTGAATATTCCCTGAAAATTTCATCAAGATCGGTCTAGCCGTTTTCGAGTCCATACGGAACATACATACACACATACATACATACATACACACATCCATTTTTATATATATAGATGTGGTCCACGACTTATGTTTCATTGTTCTACTTACGGAATAGCAAAGTTTAAATACTCCTATTTTGTTTAACTCTTTGCGCCCCTAGGTGGGCGCCAAATTTGGAAAGCCTCAAAATGTATGGAAATTTTTCTATATCGAAAAGTCCCATTATTTGATACTTAACTACAGACAAAATCTCTGAAAACCCATTGACGTTAATAAAATGATAATTTGTTTCTGCCCCGTGCTGGGCGCCAAATTTAGAAAGTCTTAAATTTTTACACATTTGTATTATATCAAAAAAGATTCCGAAGAATCTTTAAATCTGAAACTATTTTCAAAAACAATATTTTTTAACTAAATAGAACATTGTTTAAAAATTGTATACTTTATGTGGTCAAGGACCAAATTTTCGATGTTCTATACTCGGAATTACAAAGTTACTTGTGCTGGCCTCCTTATAGAAAGTCTCAAATTTCGAGACATTTGTTCTATTTATATCAAAAAAGTGTCAGAAAATAAGACTTTAATGATAAATGTCTCAGAATTTAAAACTATTCCTTAAATTTTGGCTCCCAACGTGGGGCCTAAACAATGTTTTTGCTCTATATAAGAAAATGGGTTTTAAATGTTACACTTTATAAAATTCTTGACCGATATTCTGTTGTGCCACATAGGGAAAGACAAAGATAGTAAAACCGAATTGATGTTTAAAGTTATAATAATCGTAACTTGTTGCCCTGTGTTGGGCACCAAATACAGAAAGTCTAAAATTTTGGAGACATTTGCTGTATAATAAAAAAATTTCAGAACCTGAGACTTTTGGAAAACATGTTTCAAAATCTAAATCGAGTTTCAAAACTTTGGCTCCCAACATGGGGCCGGATCAGTGATTTTGATTCTATAGTTGGTCCTAGACCAATATTTCGATGCGCACGAAATGAAACCTCATTTTTTGGTGGCAAACTTATTTTAAAAGTGATAACTTGTCGGGCCCATGTTGTGCATCAAATTTGGAAAGTTGAGATTTTTTTCTATACAGACAAGTGTCTTCACAATGTGTGTTTCTTTTTAGTACCAAAAAAAAAATAGAATCTGAATCGTTTTTCTATATTTTGTCTGATTAAGTCTCAAATTTTGAGACATTTTGTCTATAGAAATGGCTTAAAATTCTCGGACTCTAAAACGTTTTTCCCAGATTCTGAGACATTTTCCTCTCTTAAAATTTAAAAAAAAAAAATATTTTTAATGGGAAAGTACCCATTTAAATAGATTCTTCAATTTCATTCAATTCTACGCAATTCTAAACCCAACAGGCTTGATAGTGTTTGTGATTCTGCTGCTATTATGAGTGTCTATTAGTGAAATCAACGAATTAATCAAAGCAAACGACGAAGAATTATTCTTCACGGAAAAAAATTCCTGTGTCTTCCCTCCAACCCGCTAATGGATTGTCTTTTATAAGACGTCTTTGAGTTTTCCTAAAATTTTTTTAATTTAATTTAAATTTTTTAAATTTATTTTTTTTAGCACAAAAAGAAATAGAATCTGAATCGTTTTTCTAAATGTTGGCGCCCAAAGTGGGGCTTGAGCAAATGAAAGTTTTTTTGTGTGCTATATAGAAAAGACTAAAATTTTTTTAATCATTTTGCCTATAGAAAAGGCTAAAAATTCTCAGATTCTAAAACAATTTTTCCAAGATTCTGAGACATTTTCCTATATGGAAAATTCTATTTTATAAACCAAAATGTTTGATTGTTTTTAGTACAGAAAAAAAATTTACAATAAGAATAGTTGTCTTTTATAAGAAATCTTTGTGTTCTGCTTAACAGACGAATGTCTCCAAAATGTTTTTTTTTAGTACAGAAAAATATTTTTTTCGTTTTTCTTAATTTTGGCGCCCAACGTGGGGCCTAAGCAAATGAATTTTTTTTTTGTGTGGTTTATAGAAAAGACTCAATTTTTTAAACATTTTGCCTATAGAAAAATCTTAAAATTCTCAGTTTCTAAAACATTTTTTTTCAAGATTCTGAGACATTTTCCTACTCGCAAAAATTCTCTTTTATAGACCTTCCCCTGTTAATTTTACCCAAACGCACTCAAGTTTGTTTTGTACTTCTTGTTATTTTTGATATCTATTTCATTTTTTTGCTTTCATAGTAGTGGGTATTAACTATGAAATATCAGTATCAAGTAGCAATCATTGAACACCCAGTAGCGTTCCATAACACAAAACTATGCTTTGTTGTGCTGGTAATGCTGAATTGTTTGCTTCTGCTACTGTTGGCAAAAAAGCTTAGCTTTTAATACTTGTAGTTTGATTTTACAATTGAAATTGTAGTACAAAAAGCATGCTGTAGATGCCAAGGCAATTACTTTGTAATTTAAGTTATTGATTGCCACGCTGTTGCTTTGCGTTTTGCAAAAAAAAAACTCCAAAGCTACCATAATATTTATTTGCTATATTGAGACCAATTTTAGTCTTGTCTGCGAACGTGTAAAATCAAACTGCCAGCCTACTGTAAAGTTAATCTTAAGATTATTTCATTACATTTTTCAATTACTATTTTAAAAAATGGTATTAAGTTAATTATGGGAGTTTCCATTATACTTGGATATGAAGAAATTTATTTATAAAGTTTTTGGAATACTAAATGTACTACTTTTTTTAAAAAGTGTCCTAAAAATACTATTTTTTACAAACTAACTAAGTTTTTTGAAAAGTACTAAAGAAAATGCAAAAAAAGTACTTCTTCTATAAAGTACTAAATATACTACTTTTTTTGATAAGTGTCCCAAAAATACTATTTTTTACAAAGTAACCAAAATTTCTGAAAAGTACCAAAAAAATGCAAGTATAGTACTTTCCTTATAAAGTACTAAATATACTACTTTTTTAAAAAGTGTCCCATAAATACTTTTTTTTTAAAAACTAACCAAAATTTCTGAAAAGTACAAAAAATATTACTTCCTACTACGTTTTGAAGGTGATTATTTAGTACTTTTGGAATTCCACTACCTACAGCGAGTACCTTCTAACGATTTTTTTCATGAACTCGGCATTTTGTAAAAGTTTTAATAGATTTGAAAAAAAAAAATCCATAAGATGCTATATTTTTAGAAAGTGTACTAAAAATAATTGTGTTTAAGAAAAGTTAAAGATAACTTCATTAAGAAGTACTTTATTTTTTCAGAAATGTGATTTTTTTAAGAAAATGCTAAAATGGTACTTTTTCTAAAAAGTAATAAATATACTACTTTTTTAAAAAAATTTCTTAAAAATATTATTTTTTACAAACTAACCAAAATTTCTGAAAAGTACCAAAGAAAATGCAAAAATACTACTTTTTCTATAAAGTACTAAATATAGTACTTTTTTTAAAAAGTATCCTAAAAATACTATTTTTTACAAGCTAACCAAAATTTCTAAAAAGTACCAAAGAAAATGCAAAAATAGTACTTTTTCAAAAAAGTACTAAATATACTACTTTTTTAAAAAAGGCTTCTAAAAATACTGTTTTTTACAAACTAACCAAAATTTCTGAAAAGTACCAAAAATAATACTACCTTTCAAAACTGCATACTACCTTTTTAAGATGATTTTTTTAGTACTTTTGGAATTCCACTATCTACAACGAGTGCCTTTTAGCAAATTTTTCATGAACTCCGCTTTTTGCAAAAATATTAATAGATTTAAAAAAAATCCAAAAGATACTACATTTTTAGAAAGTGTACTAAAAATACTTGTTTTTAAGAGATGTTAAAGATAACTTAATTAAGGAGTACTTTATTTTTCAGAAATATGAATTTTTTAAGAAAATGCGAAAATAGTACTTTTTCTATAACGTACTAAATATACTACTTTTTTAAAAAGTGTCCTAAAAATACAATTTTTTTACAAACTAACTAAAATTTCTGAAAAGTACCAAAGAAAATGCAAAAATAGTACTTTTTCTAAAAAGTACTAAATATACTACTTTTTTTTAAAAGTGTCCTATAAAGACTATTTTTTTAAAAACAAACCAAAATTTCTGAAAAGTACCAAAAATAATACTACCTGTCAAAAATGCATACTACCTTTTTAAGGTGATTTTTTTAGTACTTTTGGAATTTCACTATCTACGGCGAGTACGTTCTAACGATTTTTTTTACGAACGCGGCTTTTTGTAAAAATATTAATAGGTTTGAAAAAATTCATAAGGTACTACATTTTTAGAAAGTGTACTAAAAATACTTGTTTTAAAGAAATGTTGAAGATAACTTTATTAAGCAGTAATTTATTTTTCAAAAATATGATTTTTTAAGAAAATGCAAAAATAGTACTTTTTCTAAAAAGTACTAAATATAATACTTTTTTAAAAAGTGTCCTAAAAATATTGTTTTAACAAACTAACCAAAATTTCTTAAAAGTACCAAAAAAATGCAAAAATAGTACTTATTCTGAAAAGTAGTAAATATACTACTTTTTTAAAAAGGTGTTCTAAAAGACTATTTCTTTCAAACTAACCAAAATTTCTGAAAAGTACCAAAATTAATACTCCTTCTACCAATTTTTTCATGAACGCGGTTTTTTGTAAAAATATTAATAGATTTGAAAAAATCCATAAGCTACTACATTTTTAGAAAGTGTACTAAAAATACTTGTTCTTAAGAAATGTTAAAGATAACTTCATTAAGGAGTACTTTATTTTTCAGAAATATGCATTTTTTAAGAAAATGCAAAAATAGTACTTTTTCTATAAAGTACTAAATATACTACTTTTTTAAAAAGTGTCCTAAAAATACTATTTTTTACAAACTAACCAAATTTATGAAAAGTACCAAAGAAAATGCAAATATAGTACTTTTTTATCAAGTACTAAATATACTACTTTCTTAAAAAGTGCCCTAAAAAGATAAATTTCTTATTATTAAATTTGCATCTTTAATGTTTCGTCACCCACCATGGAAACCCCTTTTTAATTTTCAATACAAAATTCTATTAAATATTAAACAATTTTCTATTAGTGTGAACAGGTTTGTTAAAAATCTTATATCTATTTCCATTACAAATCCAACTTTTATTTTTTTTTTATCCATTTTTTATGATTGCATGTCATGTCAAAAACACTAATCCAGATCACCTCTCAACACTTTACAAACTGTTTGTCTACATTTATTGCATTTTACAAGGTATTTTTAAGCTTTTGACATTTATGGTTAAATTCAATTTGAAATTCTTATACAACTGCTTTTTTTTTTGCTAACAAGTATCATTGTTGATTTTAGACTTTACATTTTATTGTACCGGTGGTATTTATTAGCTCTAACTGTCTTATGATTGATTTTCAATTTTTATAGCAAGACATGTTTCATTTGATATTATTTCAAATTTTATTTACTTTTTTTGTTTTTTATGTTATTTTTATTTTATTATTGAAAAATTAAACTAAATAATTGGTTTCACACATGCATTTAGTGAAAAAAAAACATATGTTGTTGGAGTTTTCGTTTTTCCTAATGTCATAAAAGGCTTTAAATTTTTTAACTTGTCTGGTAGTTAAACGTTGCACAAAAATTTTGTTTCAATTTCAGTTTTTGGTAAAAATCAAAAAAAGTTGTTGAAAATCATGTTAAATGTTAAAAACCATAAATTCTTAAAAGTGTTTTTTCGAGACTTTATTTTGAATGATCGTTTTTTGTTATAAATGATAAACTTAAATGGGCATTAGAAAAAACGGATAGTTTGTTATTTATAAAAAAAGGGAACTATTTTAAGCTTACTTTAATAGAATGGGTACTATTTTTAGAACTTTTTATAGATATGGTACTAAAAAGGGCCTTTTTTTTGTACGCTATCAAAAATATTCAATTTTTAGAACAGATTAATAAAAATGGCACTATTTTTGGTGCTCTTTTATAGAAAGTGTACTTTTTCTAAAAAGAGTAAATGGCAGGTAATTTTTTGTAAAATAGAACTCTTTTGTATACAGAAAGTGTACTTTTCTCTTAAAAGGATTAAAGCCGGGTACATTTTTTATATATAATGGTACACTTTTTTAATAAGGTACTCTTTTTGGTGGTCTATTTTTAAAAGCAGAATCAAATCGCGACTATTTAAAGTAATCTTACAAAGAACAATTTTTTTAGTACTCGGTTATTATGAAAATTAGCTGCCTTCGTTTGGCATTTTTTGTTTGTTTTAAAACTTTGCATGTTGACCACGAATAGCCTTTATTAAAAAAAAAAAATTATTTGCAATTTTAGAGGAAGAGTATTTTTTTAGTAGTTATTCTGAGATAGAGTCCTTTTTGCACAACAAACCAGTCGGTTCTTTTTCTTAAGCCCTTAAATACAAGACTGTTTTTTTTTTGCTACATATTAAATGGTTTTATTATTAGTACACTTTCAGAGAAGAGTACTCTTTCATATTCACTCAAAGAAATTGTACTATTGTCAGTACTCTTTTAATTTTTTTTTTTTTTTTTACTGTTAAAAAGAAATGATACGTATTTTAGTACACGTTAAAAAAAGAACAATAACTTTAGTACTCTTTTAAAAAAATTTTGCTGTTTAAAGTACTCTAAGATATTTCAAAAAGTTTTGCTAATTAAAGTATTCTTTTAAAAATTGTACTTTTGAGTAATATTTTAAAGAAATTATACTTGTTTCTTTTAAAAGTGGTACTTTTAAGTAATATTTCAATAAAAAGGATATTTGTTTTTGTAGTCTTTCATGATAGGTACTCATTTAGAACTCTTTCAAAAAATTCCAAAAAAGTACTTTTTTTTTAAGAAATTTTGGTAAAAATGGTACTTTTTAGTAACTTGGCACTTGTTTTGGTATTCTTTCACACTAATTTTTGTACTTTCATAAAATGGTAAAAAAAAATTATTTTATTTAGTCTTTCAACGAAATTAGTTTTTAGTACTTTATAAGAAATTTCAATTTAGTAATCATCAAGACATTTCATAAAATTTTAGTATTTTTTCAAGAAAATGTTACTGTTTAACTATTTAAGAAATTCCAAAAAATTTTTTGTAATTTTGGTGAATATATTTTTTTTTGTAAAATAAAACTTATTTAGTTTTACGAATTTTAGTACTTTTTTAAAAAAGATATTTTCAGTAATGCTTCAAAGAAAGGTTACTTTTTTTTATACTTTTTCTAGCAAACCACTCATTTTAATACTTTTTGCAGGAAATGTTACTGGTTTTTAGTAATCCTCAAGAAATTTCATAAAATGGTACTATTTTTTAGTACTTTGGTGAAAATGGTAATATTTCAAAGAAAATATACTTGTTTTGGTAGCCTTCAAAAAAGGTACCCATTTTAATACTATTTTAAGAAAATGGTACTGTTTTTAGTTCTATTTAAGAAATTTCCAAAAATGGTACATTTTAAGTTATTTTGGTGAAAATGTTACTTTTAAGTAACATGAAATTTGTTTTGGTACTATTTCAAAATAAACTACTTATTATTCTACTTTCATGAAATGGTAATAAAAGTAATTTTTGTACTCTTTTAACCCATTACTGCCTGACTATAGATCGGCTCGTACGATTTTGATGAAATTTTGATATGTGTGCCTGGAAGATCACAGAAGTTGATAAAAAAAATAAAAAAAAATTTACCTCAGCTCCGACCTGAGATATGACATGGGTATTAGGCCGTGTAATTTTTTACTTTAATTTTTTGTTTGAGCTGAAAGGGGTCCAAAAAGTTTCTATTGGGTGTCAAAATAACTCAAATAAATTTTCGTGAAAACCAAAATTGTCCTTACCCCCCGCATCGCGTTTTGGCTGCACTTTTCCTGAGTATTTTCGATTAAGAAAAATATTCGATTTTTGTCAGTGAAAAACAAAATTGAAACAAAACAAAAAAAAAATCTTATTAAATGTTCACATTTAGCCCAATCTCTTCTCTTTTTTATGAAAAAAGAATTAGCCCGATATCTTCCATCTAGCCCGCGCTAAATTTTTTTAAGTATCAACACCTTTTTGGGTATTTAAATACCCATTAGGCAGGAATGGGTTAACAAAAAGTTAGTGTTTTCAGTACTTTTTAAAAAATTGTAAAAAGTTTTACGAATCTTAGAACTCTTTTAAAATAGATACTTTTTTGTAATGATTTTAAAGAAGGGATACTTCTTTTTATACTCTTTCTAGAAAGGCACTTATTTTAATACTCTTAACAGGAAATGTTACTGGTTTTTGGTAATCTTTATGAATTTTCATAAAATGGTTCTACTTTTAGTGAAAATTGTGATATTTCAAAGAAAAGATTCTAGTTTTAGTAGTCTTCAATAGAGGATTTTAATACTTTTTCAGGAATTATTTTTTTAGTAGTATTTAAGAAATTCCAAAAAACAATACTATTTTTAGTAAATTTGGTAAAAACTTTACTTTTTAGTAACATGTTTTGGTACTCTTTCAAAAAATTTTACTTTGTAGTAACTTGTTTTGGTACTCTTTCAAAATAAACTACTTATTTTTTTGCCTTCATGAAATGGTAATAAAAATAATTTTAGTACTCTTTAAACAAAAATTTTGTGTTTTTGGTACTTTTTAAAAAATTTTAAAAAGTTTTACGAATTTAAGTACTTATATAAAAATGCACTTTTTATTACTGCTTGAAATAAAGGGTACTTCTTTTTGTACTCTTTCTAAAAAGGCACTTATTTTAGTACTCCTTACAAATGTTACAGTTTTTTAGTACTCTATTTTATTGTTTCAATAAACAAAATAATTTTGATCAACTTTTTTAAACCCATATCTACAGCAAAACATAATGATTTGATGTACGAATTTCGCAAGCATTTTTTAGTACGATTTCACTAAATATTCCCAAATTAAAAATTATTAATGTTTCTTTTAGTATTATTTTAAAAAAGTATATTATTTAAGAAAATTACCCGATTTTAGTACTTTTTAAATTAATAGGTTTCATTTTTAGTACTTTTTTAACAATAGTGTAATATTTTTAGTACCATTCCAAAAAAATAAAAAGATTTTTAATTCCATTTTTATTATCAACGTTTTACGTTTTTTAATATTTTTGTAGTATAATTGTTTTAAAGAAAATTTCTTGATTTTAGTACACTTTCAATGAATATGTTATATTTTTAGTACTGTTTTAACAATAGTGCAATATTTTTAGTACCATTTCCAAAAAGCTTTTACATTACATTTTTATTATTAATTTTTTAAGTATTATTTTATAATTTTTGTAGTATAAATGTTTTAAAGAAAATTTTCTGATTTTAGTACACTTTCAATGAATGAGTTCTATTTTTAGTACCTTTTTCAATAAAATTTGTAATATTTTTTTATCATTTAAAAAAATTTTATTATTTCTAGTACTATTTTGTTTATTTTTTTAGTAGTATTTAAAAGAAAGGGTTCACTTTAAAATATACTATTTTTAGTACTTTTATAAAATACCAGGGAAATTTCATACGTTATTCTATTTAACACCATCAATAGAACTTCTACTATAAAAGTCATTTCTTCATCGTTTCCTTTAAAAAACAACATCTGTTTTATAATAATCGCTAAGAAAAAGAAACTTGTATAAATATTCAATCCGTAATAACTTAAAAAATAGAATGGTTTAATTTAAAATGGATATAAATTAACTACTGTAATTTAATGTCGGCTAAACATGCAAAAGTTTATAATGAAGACATTTTAAAATCAACTTCTTGCAAAAAAAAACTTCAACATACATATTCATAGAGATGGAACTGGGAGGAAAAAAACTTTAAACAGCAGGGAAGGTAAACCAACGCAAAGAACAGGAAATAGTTTTTTTTTTTTTTTAATAATCGGGTTTGAAGTTTTTGCTATGCATGAGCATTGGTCGTGTATAATGTTAATAACCCTTTTTTTAAAATGGTGCCAATAGTACCAATCGTTGCATTTAAAATAGTACCAAAAACAATAATAGTACCAAAAAATAAATTAAGTTTTTAACTGTAAAAAACTGCAACAGTAACCTAATTGCATTGGTATAGAACCTGTTCTTATATAACAGGTTCTATACCAGTATAATTAGTTCTGTTACATTAACAAAACTTTTTATTAATATAACGAAATTATTGAATAATTTTATTTCAAATACTATTTTTGACAATTGAAGGAAGTAATTGAAAAAATAAACAAAAAATGTTCATCAATAAATAAATTGATCATAAAATTTGTTAAAATTTACGAATTTTTAAAGAAACTTCCTCAATATTACGAAATGTTTCATCAATTTTCATTCAACGGACTCCTTCTCTTATATTATAAGAAACAATAGATTCTTTTCCCAAGTTTAATCAAATAAATTAAAAAAAAAAAAAATCCCCAACACTCTCTAGCATTGGTAAGCACTGAAGCATTAAGAGTACATCTTAAAGTAACATAAAAAAAATATAATAGGCGAACTTGTATATTTCATGCTGAACAAAATATTCCATGCTTCTGCACAAGCACCCCATATAAAACTACTACTACCGACTTTAAGTTAAGTCAAGCTTAATAGATGCCTTTGTTACAATGGTAGCTGTTAAAGGCGTTTTTATGCTTAAAAGTGTGATTTTATACCAAAATGAGTTGTACGCTGTATAGTCTGTTGTCTCAATTAAATGCTAAATTATGCTTTAAAGTGTGACATTTTTATCGTTATGCTCGACATTATGACAATTTTCTTCTGTTTTTTTCTGTTTTACTATAAAATTATATGTTAAATTATGAGGTGTTTCTTTTGTACACATAATTTTAGATGTTAAGGAGAAGAGCAGAATAACAAATTGTTGCAAAAGAGTGTCATTATATTTTACATAAAAATATTTTTGAAGCGGTATTAACTAAAAAATTTATAATTTCAAAATGTGACCAACTAGAGGTAGAAAGGAAATAAACAATGAAAGGTCACTATTTAAAGGACATTTTTCTATTTTAAGTACTATTTTTAGCACATTTTCGAAAATGGTGTACCATTTAAATTAAGCTTTTTAAGATACCCCAAGCCTTTAAGAACACTTTTAAAGACATATTAGAATTTTTAGTACACATTTGCACTTTTATATATATACTTTTTTTTGCACTTTTTTGATATACTTTTAAGGAAATGGTACCTTATTTCTAATTCTTTTTCAAAAAAATTACTTAGCATTTTTCAAAGAAATTTTTGCTCTTTTTCAATAAATCGGTACTATTTTTAGTACACTTTCGAAAATGGTCTTTTAAGTATACTGTTAAAGAAATGGTACTTAATTTCTTACTCTTTCTAAAAAAGTACTTCTTAGAGTTTTTCAAAGAAATGTAAATAACACAAAATTTATTTCAAGATTTGTTTCAAAAATATGTTAGTATTTTTATACCCTCCAACTACAGTATGGGGGTATACTCACTTTGTCATTCCGTGTGTAACGCATCGAAATATCGGTCTCGGAAACCATAAAGTATATATATTATTGATCAGTGATCGATTCTAAGACATTCTAGCGATGTCCGTCTGTCCGTCCGTCCGTCCGTCCGTCTGTCCGTCCGTCCGTCCGTCTGTGGAAGACACGATACAGTCCAAAATAAAAGTGCTAGACTCCTGAAATTTGGCACATATATGTCTTATGTTCATAGGCTGGTTAAGTTCGGAAATGGGAAAAATCGGACCAGGGGGGAAAAAGTTCCCCTTTGACGTAGTAAACCAAACCATGAAAAAAGGTAACTTTTTACAGTTTTTTTTGTATTTTTGTTAAACAAATAAAAAATTTTTATGCTTGAAAAAGTTCAAAGTCTTGGACTAGGACCCAGGGGATACAAAAATGATTTTTGTTTGGTCCGCCCTCTTTTGTGGGCGTGGATATTAGCAAATAATTTATATAATGATGAAATTGTATATCTTTTGTACAAAAAGTATAGTAATTAAATTTGTAAACATTTTCGACGAGAGAGAAGGTGTCCCCAAGGACCCCCGACAAGCCCCCCCCCCAAAAAAAACACGCCCCTGAAATTTTTATTTTTTTTTCAAACGTTGGAGGGTATACAAGATTCGGCACAGCCGAATTTAACAGTCTCACTTGTTTTAAATAAAGATAATCTATTTTTAGTACTTTTTCCACCATTAGTACAAATTTTAGTACAATTTCTAATGTATGTTCCAATTTCCAATAATATTTCCAACATAGAGTATAATATTTAGTACTCTTTACATGTGAAAGAAAGTTACTATTTTTAAAACTTCTTTCAAAGAAGAATTTCAAACTTTTCCAGCAATAATTTGGTAATGAGGTGGGATTAGTAATGATTACATTACTTACAATAACCATGAATTATCTACTACATTACTCTAGTCCCAAAAGCATCTAGTGGAATATTGTAATGTAATCAGTTCTTAGTTGGGAAGATATTAATTATGAGTTTAGTGTTAAAAATAAATATTTTAAAGAGGTTTTAATCACTGGCTAGGATAGCTCTATCGTACCAGGGTGTACATTAAAGGTGTCCTAACGACTAAGGTAATTTTTCAAAATCACTTTTTAATACGTGGTAGGGTCCTAAATTGTAGTTTTGTATCTAAAAATGAGTGAGCCAAAATTTGGAGACAATCGGATAAAAATAACTCGTGCCGAAAATGGATTGAAGTTTTGGGACACTCTTATCTGATGAAAAAACACGTTTTTTCTAGTTTTTTGAAAAATATTGGTATATGCTATTTTTTGTTAATTTTTTTGTTAAGTAATATGAAAATGGTAATAAATTACCTTTCCAAAAAGCTTAAAGAAATTCAAATCGGATGAAAAATAAGCATTTTACGCATACATGCCCCAGACCATTGCATGGTTTTTAAAGCCAAAATTTGAAAATTTTCAAAATTTTTAGGCAAAAAAATCAAAAAAATTTAATTTTACTTTATAATTATATTAAATACATGTTATAGATAAAAACTAACAGATATGGTAGTCTAACTTTTTTTTCATTTGGCGTGGGTAGTGATATAATTTCCGCGGATTCCAAAGAAAATGAGTTTTTCTAAAATAATTTAGCAAATATGGGAAACAATTTTCTGTATTGTATTATACGAAGTGAAATACATAAATTCTGTAAATTTTTTGAGAATTCGGGAATCTTTAACCCCTTTTCGTCGAGGTGAAATGACAAATTTGAGACGTTATACATTTCTATAATACAAAATATCTGCATATATCCGATTTCTCAAAAGTTACAGAACTTACGTTTTACACATCGATCCGCACAATAGAGCACAAATTTTCAAAAATTTGCTTAATTATTGTAGAAAAACGCATTTTATTTGGAATCCGCGGAAATTTTATCACTACCCGCGCCAAATAAAAAAAAAGCTTGACTACCATATCTGCTATTTTTAATCTTAAACATGTTTTCAATTTGATCATAAAGTAAAATTTAATTTTTACTACTTTTTTGCCTAAAAATTTTGAAAATTTTGAAATTCTGGCTCTAAAAACCATACAATGGTCTGGGGCATGTATGCGAAAAATTCTTATTTTTCATCCGATTTTAATTTTATTAGTCGTTTTGAAAAGGTAATTTAGTACCATTTTCATATTATTTCACAAAAAATTTAACAAAAAATATCAAATACCAATGTTTTTCCAAAAACTAGAAAAACGAGTTTTTCGTTCTTATAAGAATGTCCCAAAACTTCAATCCATTTTCGGCACGAGTTATTTTTAGCCAATTGTCCCCAAATTTTGACTCACTCATTTTTAGATACTAAAGAACAATGTAGGACCCTACCAGGTATAAAAAGGTGATTTTCGTTTTTAAGGACACCTCTAGTGTACATAAGGACCCTCAAACTCTTCATTATAAAACGACAGTTGGATTTCTCTTCTTGGGCTTAAAAATTTCTTTGTTTGAATTCTAATTATACAATTCAGATTTAATGATTAGCAACAATTTCTCATGTGTGGCAATAAATAGCTCATCGGTGAAAGCAAATTCTACAGGGTTGATAAAGGTCTTTGTTTGGACTCGAGTGAACAGTCAGACCGAAAGCTGCTTTATGAACAATCAGCCTGAATGTTACGGTGGAACCAGTAAGCCTGAAGATTGCTGTGAGAACAGTCAGTCTGAAGATTTCTGTATGAATAGTCAGCCCGAAGGTATCTGTGGGAACACTCAGTCTGAAGATTTCTGTGTGAATAGTCAGCCCGAAGGTATCTGTCAGCCCGAAGGTTTCTGTGGGAACAGTCAGCCCGAAGGTTGCTGTGTGAACAGTCAGCCAAAAGGTTTCTGTGGGAACAGTCAGCCCGAAAGTTGCTGAGTGAACAGTCAGCCCAAAGGTTGCTGTATGAACAGTAGGGTGGGTCAATTTTTTTGCCTACTAAGCGTATAGCAGAATCGTAATCTACGAGAAATTCTAAGAACTTTTCCCAAAGAAACCATGGTTCTAAAATCAAAATCGAGCTTCCGGTTTTTTAAGTGAAAATTTGGTGCTCAGGAAATCCAAAAATAATGCTATTTTTTTTGGAAATATTCATTGCAATTCATTGCAATTGGTGAATGGTTGACCTGTATCGCTGGAAGAGGGCTTTTTTTAAAGGAAATTTCCTCAGCTTTCTATATCTGTGCTCAGTTATAGAAAATTATGTACCTAAGTAATGTTTTTGGAGATTTATGTCAAAATAATAATAGTCAAACTGTTATAAAACCTAAAACTGTCACGATTTTTCTACCTAATACTTAGAAACAAATTATTTAACTAAATTGTAATTCAAAATTGATTTAAAAAAAAAATTGATTTTAAAATTGGTTAAAAGAAAATTTATTTAACAAAACCTAAGTCAAAACTAAAAACGAAAAAATTAAAAAAAATATTATCGATATTTTACAAAAACTTACTTTTTTTATTTAAAAAGTTCTTCAACTTGGAAAAAAAATAAATCAAAATATAATAATGAAAAATATTTAAAAAAAACCGGGTATCGAACCCTGGAATAATGTGTCACAAAGCACGACATAACGACAACACAACAACACTTGATAACTAATGCGTACCGGCAGCCTAGGTTCGAATCCTGGTGATGCCCATCAAATTATTGTATTATTTTTGTTTGTTTTTTTTTTATTTTTTTTATTTAACTATTTAATTAAAAAAAATATACGAAAAATATTATTTTCATCGATTTTATATTTAAATGTAATTAAAAAAAAAGATCTTGTCAAATTACTAGAAAAAGTCTCGAAATACCATTTTACCAATATTTGGCAGTTTTCCTCGTTTTTTAACAAATAATCGAAATTTACATTTTTTTTGTAATTTTAGAATTTTTCTTGTAATTTTACAAATTTTCAAGATTTTTTACAAAAAAACTCTAGTAAATTTACGAGAATTTCTTGTAAGTTTTATTTCGCCAAAAAAGTTGTAAATTTACAATTTTATTGGTAAAAATCTTGTAAAATTACAAAAAAGTTCGTAATTTTTACTAGGAATAAAATAGGAGGTAGCAAAAAATCTAGTAAAATCACGAAACCTCCTTGTAAACTTACAATTTTTTGGTAAAAAGCTTGTAAAATTACAAAATTATTGGTAAAAAGCTTGTAAAATAACAAGGAATTCTTGTCAAATAGGAGGTAGCAAAAAAAAAGTTACAAACTTGTAGCTAATGCAGTTGCTAGTGGTTTCTGCCCCGAAGATTTATCAAACATAAAGCCTCCTATTTGACAATAATTCCTTGTTTTTTAGAAGCTTTTTACCAATAATTTTGTAATTTTACAAGCTTTTTATCATAAAATTGCAAGTTTAAAGTTTTTTTGACGCGATTAAACTTGCATGGAGGTTTCGTGATTTTACTAGATTTTTTTCTTATCTCCTATTTTACTAGAATTTCTAGTAAAAATTGCGAACTTTTTTGTAATTTTACAAGGTTTTTACTAATCAAATTGTAAATTTACAACTTTTTTGGCAAAATAAAACTTACAAGAAATTCTCGTAAATTGACTAGATTTTTTTTGTAAAAAATCTAGGAAATTTGTAAAATTACAAGGAAAACTGTAAAATTGCAAAAAAAATTAAATTTCGATAGAAAATTATTTGTTAAAAAACAAGGAAAACTGTCAAATATTGGTGAAATGGGATTACGAGACTTTTTCTAGTAATTTGACAAAAATCAAATTAAGAGCTAATTGCAAGTGAGGTGGAGGATTTCCTACTTTCTTTGAGTTTTTGACAATATATAAAAATGTTTTAAAAGTTAATTTTAATGTGTTTGATTATGTGCTTCAAGTACCAAAACTCGAATTAAGCTCAGAGTTAATAAGTGCTGTTGTGGTATAGTGGATATGTCGTTGTGCGACCTAGACCCCAAAGTTCAAATACCTTCTAGGTCAATAATTTTTTTTTATTTTTGTTTATTTTTTTATTCAACTACGTATTATTTAATTATTTTTTCTTTTATAATTCTTTTTTTTTTAATTACATTTTAACATAAAATCGATGAAAATAATATTTTTCAAATATTTTTTTTTAACTAAATAGATAAATAAAAAAAAATTTTTAAAAAAGCAAAAAAAAAAAAATTTATTTGATGGGCATCGCCAGGATTCGAACTTAGGCTGCCGGCTCGCATTAGTTATCAAGTGTCGTTATGTCGTGCTTTGTGACACTGGATCCCAGGGTTCGATTCCCGGTTTGGCCGATATATATATATTTTTAAACACATTTTTCATTATTATTATATTTTTATTTTTTTTTAAGTTGAAGAACATTTTAATAAAAAAATAAGTTTTTATAAAAATCGATAATTTTTTTTTTTAATTTTTTTTGTTTTCAGTTTTGACAAAGGTTTTTTTAAATAAATTTTCTTTTTTTAACTCAATTTTGAATTACAATTTAGTTAAATAATTTTTTTTAAGTTTTATGTAGAAAAATCGTGACAGTTTTAGGTTTTTTAACAGTTTGACTATTTTTATTTTGACATAAACCTCCAAAACCATTATTTGGGTACATAATTTTCTATAAATGAGCACAGATATAGAAAGCTGAGAAAATTTCCTTTAAAATAAGCCCTCTTCCAGCGATACAGGTCAACCATTCACCAATTGCAATGAATATTTCCAAAAAAATTTCATTATTTTAATATAGTTAATCGACCTTTTTATTAATGATTAATTGGCTTTTATAGAAATTATTTCTAAAAACGGGCTTTTAAGGTCAGTTTTCTTCCTAAATGTAAATAAAAAACTTTATTTATTCATTTTCTATCCGACGTTTCGTTGGTATTTTTCCAACATCTTCAGGGGATGAATTTTTATTGAATCTGGCAACATTTACAAAAGAACAATATTTTAATAACAACAACAAAACCCATAATATTATTTCAACAATTAGACTTACATATATTCTTTTAGTCATATTTACATTTAGTTTTAAATAAAAGATGTTTTTCACGACACAAATGGCACGACATATAACACATAATTTTAAATAAATGCAAAAATAATTAATAAAAATATCACAGTAAAATTGTTTCTTAATGCTAGGTATCACAGTTGGAATTATACTAAAAGTTAAGCAAGTGCAATATTGTAATTTGCATTAGAGTTGTCTTTATCTGTCTTATTGTTGACTGCTATGTTTGTTTTTTGTTGTATGCTTAAGCTTTCCAATGTAAATCGTTTGTTATATTTTCGTTCTTTATGTAGTATTCTTGTTCCTTCAATATCAGCTGTGTGTGAATTTTCGAAACAGTGTTGGGCAAGCGCAGTAGATAGTCGGTACTTTTTGATGTCCGTTTCATGTTCTGACATTCTAATTCCTAAATTTCGTTTTGTGGTTCCAATGTAAATTTTATCACAACTTTCATCCGTTCTCCCTGCACATTTTATTTCATATACTACATTGCTTTGGTCTTCTTTGTTAATTTTTGTTTTTGTTTGTGTAAACAGTGGATTTATTGTTTTATTTGCTTTGTGTGCTAGTACTATTCCTTCTTCTTTTATTATTTCCCTGAGCTTTTTGTTTTCGGTGAGTTTAGGTATGTACGGTACACTGAAGAATTTAGTGTTACCAGATGTATTATTTGTGTTAATGTTTTTTTCCCCTGATTGGGGATTTATAATTTTATTTATTAATTCGTTTATTATATTGTGCGGATAGTTATTATTTATTAGTATTTCTTTAATTGTTTTGATGTTCTTGGTTCTAAATTTTTCATGACTTAATTGTAGAACTTTACTAATAAAGTTTGTCGCAGTATTTGTTTTTTGTTTGTATGGTTGTGTTGAATGAAAATTGATTATGCGGCCAGAAGCTATTGATTTCATGTACCAGTCAGTTATAATTTTGTTATTTTCTCGAATAATCTTCATGTCAAGGTATGGAATTGATTTGTTTATTTCCTTCTCAATTGTAAATTTAAGTTTGTTATGATAGCTGTTGAATAGTTTCAATATGTTGTCTTCGTCGTTTTTTTTAATAATGGCAAAAAGATCGTCGACATACTTCGTTAATAATTTGATTTTTATATTTTTCTTTTTTAATTCTTCCGTGGTTTCTTCTAATAGTGTATCCAGGACAATGTCCGCAATCGTTGGGGAGAGGGGGTTCCCCATGGGCATTCCATACGTTTGGTTATACACTTTATCACCATAAATAAAATAGTTGTTCTCGTTAAGACAGAATTGAAGTATTTTTAAAAATTGTTGTCTGGGAATTTTGGTATGATTTTTTAGAGTGTCCCACTTTTTCATTATGTTGCTTATAGCTAAGTGTATAGGTATGTTGGTAAACAACGATACCACGTCTAATGATATGAGAATTTCGTCGTCCTCCAAAATTATTTCATCTAATCTAGTTTTTAACTCTAATGAGTTTTTGATGTTATATTTTTCCAATATAACGTTCTTTAAAATGGCTCCTATGTATTTAGAGAGGTTGTAACACGGTACTTCCATTATTTTCGGATTTCCTTTCATTATTTTCGGATTTCCTGAGCACCAAATTTTCACTTAAAAAACCGGAAGCTCGATTTTGATTTTAGAACCATGGTTTCTTTGGGAAAAGTTCTTAGAATTTCCCGTAGATTACGATTTTGCTATACGCTTTGTCACGATTTTTGGTCTCGAACAAATTGACCCACCCTAATGAACAGTCAGCCAAAAGGTTGGTGTGGGAACAGTCAGCCCAAAGGTTGCTGTGGGAACAGTCAGCCCGAAGGTTTCTGTGTGAACAGTAAGAACGAGGATTGTGTGAACAGTCAGCCCGAAAGTTGCTGAGTGAACAGTTAGCCCAAAGGTTGCTGTGGGAACAGTCAGCCAGAAGGTTGGTGTGGGAACAGTCAGCTCGCAGATTGCTGTGGAAACAGTTTACCCGAAGGTTGCTGTGTAAACGGTCAGCCCAAATGTTTCAGTGTCAGTGAAAGTTGCTGTGTGAACAGTAAGACCGAGGGTTGTGTAGGAACATGCAGCTGGAATTTCGATGTGTGAACAGTCACTCCGAAGGTTTCTGTGGGAACAGTCAGCTCGCAGATTGATGTGGGAACAGTTTGCCCGAAGATTGCTGTGTAAACGGTCAGCCTAAAGGTTTCTGTGTCAGCCCGAAGGTTTCTATGCCAGCTTGAAGGTTGCTGTTTCAGCCCGAATGTTGCTGTAGGAACAGACAGCTTGAAGCTGTGTAAACACTCAGCCCGAAGGTTCAAGTGGGAACAATCAGCCTGAAGGTTAAAGTGGGAACAGTCAGCCTGAATGTTGAAGTGTGACCAGTTAGCTTAAAGGTTGCTGTGTGAACTTTAGGCCCGAAGGTTGAGGTTATAATAAATACAATTATTAAAAAGAATTTCATACGATTGCCTTTATTAAATTTACATATAATTTCGATGAATGCTGGCAAGCAACTGATTGATTTTTTTTGTTTTTTTATCCTTGTACGTGTAAAAAGGCGATTTTTTTTTGATCGTATTAGGTCATCACTGATTTAAAGTGCGCTTTCAAAGAATTGGTAAAATAATACTCTTTTAAAGAAATAGTACTTTTTTTCTATAAAAAGGGGATTATTTTATGTGGTCTTTCAGAGAAAAGGTATAATTTGAAATTAAAACTGTATAATATTATATAAAACACTTTCATTAAGATGCAATTTTTTTTAGTCTTCTTTTTTAGAAGATGTTCTAATATTAATACTCTTTCTATTACTTACTGTTTATTCTAATTGTGTACTCTTTAATAGAAAGAGTACTATTTCGTAGTTTTTTGAAAAAATGTAGTACATTTAGGTACTCTTCCATTGAAATAGGAGGATTTTAGGCTTTCGTTCAAAAAATTTCGTAACTTTAGGTACTTTTTCATTTTCGGTGCCCTTTCAAGAAACCAGAACTTATTTTAGTACCTTTTCAATAAAATTGGTTCTTTTCCTGAATAAAGGGCATTACTTACTGTATTCTTTCAAAAAAGGGAAAAAGAGTGGTACCTACTTCTTAAAAAGTGTTTTTTTAGGACTATGTAGTAGAACTAGGCTTTTTTGAATCTATCATATTTGTGTGCACTCTTTAAATATAGTGTTATTTTAGTACTCTTTCATAGACAAAATTTTTGGCAAGCACCTTTTTCATTTTGAATTATATTTAGTACACGTTAAAGTTTAAAGTACTTTTTTTATAAAATGAGTTTTATTATTAGTACTTTTTCATAAAACTGGTACTTTTTTAGTATTTTTCTTAAAACAATGTTTAGTACCCTTTCATAGAAATGGTGTTTTTTTTTAAAAAGAGAATTTATTGAATACCTGTTTTTAGTACTCTTTAATGCAACTATTTTTAGTACTAAAAAATCGGTCACATTACTAAAATATCATAATTTACATAACTACATATTAGAATTTATATTTAGTATGTAAGAAGTTTATTCAAACCATTAATTAGCATTTATTAGTTTGAATCTACTGGAAATACCAGCAAGTCGCAATGATCTAAAAATGTCATCAATATTATGGTTCTTTGGTCTTTTGATCTTTTTTTTCTTTAAAATATTCTTATAATAATTTTCCAATCTCCCTCTAGCATCAAATTAAATTAAAACAAATTTGTCTTTATATGGTCATTATTAATAGTCATTGACTTGAATCTTGACTCGGTTTTTTATGTTTTTTTTTTTTTTTTTAAATTGCAATCATTGTCATCATCATATTTTATAAATGCAACACCACAACTTAAACACCAAACAAAACATATGTAGCAAGTTGTGAAGAAAACTAATATTATAACAGTTTTGGAATCATAGAAGAAACATTTAATTATCACTTGTGCCTGTCTAGCATTTTTCATAGAAAATGGTGCGTAAAAACATGCGGCTGGAAACAATCTTTGGTATGTTTAATAGATGGAAGAACGCATGGACGGACGGACAGACAAAGTCAACAGACAATCATCATGTTTGAAATGACGACACTAATTAGTAAAGTAACAAAGTTAACACATGACAAGGATTCATAAAGTCAACATGAAAAAGAAGTAAAACTTAAGTTAATTATCTATACAAGATAGAAACATTGTTGTTTATTTTATTGTACAATTATAGCAAAAGTGAGAGGATTTAATTATTAGAAAAATCCTTAAATGGTTCTTTTTAGAGAAGGAAAACGACACTTAAGATTTATGATAATATTTTATATTTTAAAATCAAGGCCATGAAAATAAAATAAATGCCGACAATTATTGGGAATTAATATTTAATGGAGTTACTTTATTTGGTTATGGAGGGTTAGCGGTAGTAATTTATCTTAAGAGGTGACATAGCTATAATAAGGGGTAGAACTAAGAAATGGAAGGATAGCAACAAAATTTCCTAATTGTGTTTTAAGTTTAAATAACCCTTACCTAAGCCACTTTTCGTACACAGAAAAAAAATATGGGGAAAACAAATTTGAGTTATCACTTGTTTAAAGTTAAAAAAAATTGAGTAATTTTTTAATTGACGCAATTAAAAATTTACTCAAACATTTTAAAAACAATTTAAGTAAATAATTTAATACAAATTTAATAGTTTTTTAAAATTTTTTTAACTCTCGTAGTTTTTTAAATTCTCATTTAGTTTATTGTTTTTTGTATATTGGGCATTCCATGTCAAATCGGACACTTTGAAAAAAATTTTTCTTAGATTTTTCCCAATTTGTTTACAGTTTTTAGTACCCTTCGAAAACTTCTTCGTGGTAAATTTTCAGATTTTTTTTGATGACCCGTTCAAAAGCTGTCGAATTTTTAAAAATTGATAGTTTGTTCCTTCCCCAGTAAAAATAAACATATATTACAATATGTAACTTGATACAAACATAATAAATTATATATGATTATACATCCGTGACATATTTTCTAAATTTTTTTTAATGCAGTCATATGTAGTAATATATTATTTAATCATGATTCGGATTAAAAGGTGTACGGTTGATATAATTATATAAAATTATATGCAGGTCAATACAAAATTTGTTTTTCCATATAATTTAACATCCAATTATATATAGCTTATTCTGTTCCATATAAAACTATATATGTTTCCAATTAACCAAACATTTTCTAAGTTTTTTAGACAAAGTATACGAAACTTTTTAAAATGTTCCTACACATTTCCTTGTTAGGGTTATGTATATCACCTATCTGGTTCGAAGCGTACCCAAACATTTTTTTGTTTTTGAAAATTATATGTTTGGTGAATGTATCGTTGACCTGTGGTGTATCTCAACCCAAACCAAAAAACACCAGGATTTTTTATGTTTTTATGCAATTAGATCTAATTTGATCCACCAATATATAGCAATGTCTGGTCAAAACTCGGATGAAATCAAATCATATTTTATACAAGTTGATATTTTTTAATGCAAAAACATCCACCATTATTCGGATCAAATTGTGTATAAATATTATATTGTGTTACATATCATTATATATTGCATAATATAAAAATTTTTACTCGGGTTTATTCAAACTTGTTATACTCATAACTTCTTCAATTATGGTCCAAATTTCAATTTTTTTTTTTTAATTTTTGTTTTTTTACGTACACAGAAAAAATTTTAAACGAATTTCAATCAACAAAAACGCGGATTCAATAAATTTTTTGATTGAAATTCCTCCAATTAAGAAAATTGTTATACCAAACATCAAATTGTAGGTGATTGATTGAAAGTTTTTTCAATCAAACATTTTTTCGATTTTGATCAAAAATTTGATCAATTTTTTATTTATAGTCAATCAAAATAATGATTGATTTAACAAATGAATTGTAAGCTTATGACAAAATTATCAAAAAATTCATCTTTTTTGCTTTCCAATATGTTGCAAACAATAAAAAAAATAGAAACCGTTTATTTTGTATATTTTTGAATTAATCAATTCAAATAAATTAAAGCGAAAACAAATCTGGTATATTGAAAATTTTTAATTCGACAGTTAAAGAAATTAACAAAAATTTTAATCAAAATATTGATTGACTCATTAAAATTTTGTTGATTAATATATTTAATTGAAAATTGTAAGCCAATAATTTTTTGTGTGTACTTTTTAAACTAAAATCCCAAAAAATTCTTAAAAGCGCTTTTAAGAGTTAAAATTTAAATCTCATTTTTGAAAATGTTTGTACTCTTTGATTTTTTAAAATTTTTTTTGTGTAAAACTTCTATCGTTTCTACAAATTTTTCGCTCAGTATGATCGTGGGATAACGAATATTACTATTTTTTGAAATTTTTGGAAAAAATTTTATTGTAATTATCCAATCTTAAAATCATTTCTACTGCTTCAATTGTGAGTCATAGAGGGGTCATTTATAAGACCGACCCCCATTAATTTTTACGTCTTAACATTTCTTTGGAACAAACTAATACCATATCTCCAATTTCTAAGGGGGCTCCCACACAAAACGAAATTTTTAAAATTTGCTCCAACCGCTCTAACTGCCCTAATAGTGCCCTTAGAGCAACAAAATGTATGACCGACCCACAATATTTTTTTAGTCCAAACATTTTCTCTGAACACACCTTCCCTCTATCTTTAACTGTTAAGGCGGTCCCCATACAATTTTTTTTATTTTTTGTAAATTTGTTTATTTAATCAGCTTCTACCGGTCCAATGGTGCGTCCGAGAGGGGTCATTAGTGAGACCGACCCCCATTTATTTTTATCCTCCAATATTTTTTTAAAACATACCACAGCCCTATCTCTACTCCCTAAGTAGACTCCCATACAAATAACAGTTGGAGCAAATTTTATAAAGACTTAATTTTAAATGGATACCACACATGCCTATATTAATTTTGTTTAAATAGGCGTAAATTGTAAGAAACTAAAAAAGGTCAAAAGGTCCCCCCCTAAAAATGAGTTTGGGCCGCTAAAAAAAAAATACTTGTCGAATTATTTTTCGTTCTTAACAACATATCTAAATTCATGAAGATAGGAGGATGACACCAGGGAGACTTCCCTTGTTAGATACAATTTTAATTATTTTCTTCTTCAATACAATTAACTTTTTTGTTAATACGCCAAAATGTTTTATTATTTATATTTAAAATAAATAAATTTTAACTTTTATTTTGTTTTTGCTATTTATAATTTTTTTGCTTTCTCTTTTTTTCAGGTAAGTGACTAGTCAAGTTAACAATTTTTGAAATCAAATCTATTTTGTAAGTACAAATATTTTTCTAAAGATAGCATCATTTTCTAAAAAATATTTATTTTTTTTTAAATTTTTAACAGATTGCGTTTTTTAAGTTTTATTATCGTATTTAAAAAAAAAAGATCTCAATAACAGTCTAACTATCACCAAATTGCCATATTTTCTCACTTTTCACCAAGCGGCCCAAACTCATTTTTAGGGGGGGTCGATTTGTACGGGGGGAAATTGACGTTTTTCAGTTTTTACGATTTACGCCTATTAAAAAAATTAATACAGGCATGTGTTTAAAGGTATTAAAAAAAACCTATCTCGTGGTGCTATCACCGGGCCAAATAAGTTAATATTTTTTGACTTATTAACAAAAATGTCCTAAACTTTTGGTATTTTACTCAATATGTCGAAAAGTTGTGCATGTTTGGACACGTTCTTAGCACACGTAGATAGGTTTTCCAAAGACCTTTCATTTGGTATATAATATGACTAGGTTTCTTTGCATAATATAGGAGATCACTGTTGCCAAGTTGGAGGTTTTCCCGCTAAATCTAGCGCTTTTTGTTTGGATTTAGCGGGGAAAAATTGATTTTAGCGGGAACGGTGCTTTAGCGGGAAAATCTAGCGCTTTTTATTTGGATTTAGTGAGTCAAATTTAGAGGTTTTTTTCCAAGTTTTCTTTTTTTTTCAATCGAAAAAGCCAAGTTTGTCGAATTTTAGCGCTTTTTTTGTAATTTAGCGGGAAAATTTTGTATTTTCCCGCTAAAATTTTTTCGACCGTTTCTTGCGCGTTTTTAATGAAAATTAAATTTTTGAAAAAAAAAATAATTTGGAGGTTTTTTTTTAAATTTTTCTTTTTTGTTTAACAAAAATGCCAAGTTTTTCGGTTTTTAGCGCTTTTTTTTGTAATTTAGCGGGAAAATTTTAAATTTTCCCCGCTAAATTAATTTTTGGCGGTTTCTAGCGCTTTTTTCGTGAAATTTAGAGGTTTTTGGTTAAAAATAGTTGGCAACAGTGATCGTCGATAGACGACACTCATTTTACATGATCACAGTCCTGAATTTTATTATTATGTGAGCGTGAGTAAAAACACACTCATGCGCACTGTTGCCAAGTTGGAGGTTTTCCCGCTAAATCTAGCGCTTTTTGTTTGGATTTAGCGGGGGAAAATTGGTTTTAGCGGGAACTGTGTTTTAGCGGGAAAATCTAGCGCTTTTTGTTTGGATTTAGTGGGAAAAATTTAGAGGTTTTTTTCAATTTTTCTTTTTTTTTCAATCGAAAACGCCAAGTTTGTCGAGTTTTAGCGCTTTTTTTGTAACTTAGCGGTAGAATTTTATATTTTCCCGCTAAATTTTTTTCGGCGGTTTCTTGCGCGTTTTTAGTGAAAAGTAAATTTTCGTAGAAAAAATAATTTGGAGGATTTTTTTTAAATTTTGCTTTTTTGTCAATCAAAAATGCCAAGTTTTTCGGTTTTTAGCGCTTTTTTTCGTAATTTAGCGGGAGAATTTTAAATTTTCCCCGCTAAATTTATTTTTGGCGGTTTCTAGCGCTTTTTTAGTGAAATTTAGAGGTTTTTGGTTAAAAATAGTTGGCAACAGTGTAGGAGATAAATGAAAAAAACTGAAAAAGGCCTTGTCTTCCCCCCTCCTTTTTACCGCCTAAATATGAATTTGGGCCGCTAAAAAAAATACGTGTCCCTTTATTTTTTCTGCTCTACAAAATAAAACCAATTCCATAAAGATTCGCGGTGATACTAGGGAGACTTCCCTAGGGCATCTAGCGATGTCGGTCCAGTTATGAGCAAAGGAGTGAATTTCGGCAAGGGTTTTTCACGAATTTACAAGAAAAAATCACGATTACTTTCTAAGGGCTATTTTGAGGATGCTGAAGCTTAGCATATTTATTTGTCGTTCCCCTGACCTGGTTCATATTGAATTTCAGCCAAATCGGTCCACACGGCGGACAGGAAGCAACTTATTATTCCATAAAAATGGCGACAAAAACCAAAAGCGGGGATTTGTTTGTGATGAAAAATGTATTCAAAAGCCGTTTGAATTAAAATCCTAGCTGCTCCTTTTCTTGAGATATTCACTTTTTTCGATTTTTGCACAGGAAGAATTTTCTAAAAGAACATGAAGTAAGATTTTAGCCGATTTTACACGTTTCCAAGGTGCACCGCGTGGAGGTTTCCTACATTGCACCTCTTTTAAAGTTTTTTTATTTTTTTAATTTTTTTTTTCTGTTTTTTTTATTTTTTTTAATTTTTTTTTTTTTATTTTTTTCTGTTTTTTTTAAATTTTTTTTTTTTTTGTTAATTTAACTTTTATATATGATGGGATGAAAAAGAAACTACTGCTTTTTTTAATCGGTTCTGGTAAGATGGATCTTCTATTCTATTTATTTTGAATTTATTCCAAAACTTAACAAATTCTTTATGAATCGATTCCCTAGCTTGCTCAGACCAGACTCCTAAGCCATCGTTATTTATGAGCATTATAGCTTGTTTTAAATGATCTAAAATCACATGAATTTTAATTTTAAAGCATTGCGGAGCTCGCTGATATTTTTGTCAAAATCCCTTAAATCTACTTTTTTTTTGTAGAGAAGCAAGATTTTACAATTTTATTCATTGATTTTAATGAAGCGATATAAGGCAGCAATCGATATAGTCCAACATTCTCATAAATAATAGGATCTTTTAAAAGTTTACGACATTGATTTCCTTCAAAGGCATCGCCTTGGTAATTCTTATGAATTATACTTAGCTTTTTGGGCCACAATAAAGCTTTATCACGACGAACTACTTTCACAATCCCGTTCCAAAAAAGATGGTTCATAAATCCTAGAAGAAGATGGAGCTCTGGAGGAACACTTTTCTCTATAAAAAACCTAAACACAAATAATCTTCTTTCAAATTTTTGTACGTTTTTAAATTAAAATATAGGTTTTTGAATCATTTTCTTCATATATTTGATTAAAGCCTACTAATTCACCCAAAGTTATAAAGCAATAAGGGCACGGGTATGTGGCACTCGCTATCTGCTGTCCATTAAACATTAAAATAAGTTTGAAAGCAGACGCAAACTTAAAAGGTATTTCATTTAAATTTGATAAATGAATTAAAGTTTTAAGATTGTCATCAGTCTCTTTAATTTTTGGTAATATGCATAGTATAATTAACCGATTGACACTATTTAATTTGCGTTTATTTCCAAAATTTCCCCCAGAAGAATAAAAGGATACGTTTTTACTTTCACAATCGTTTGAATCATTTTCTTCTTCTTCAGGTAAAATAGATAACGAAATTTTGAAAAAATTTTGACCTCCATCTGCCAATAATTTTATTTTAGTTTCCTGTATTTGCTCCACGTTCCGTTGTTCAAAAACAAAGTGAAGAAGTTCACTAGCGTTACATAAACAACCGGTCTTTGTGAATTTCCTTCTTTAGTCTCGAAATTAGAAAAAGTTTTTTGGTAAATAGTTTCCATTAACTTTTGTTTTTCTTGCATAGGGTGGTACACTCAAAAAATTATGTAGGTAAATATTCACTTAAAACAAATGAACTTTCATTTAAAATTCATTCCAGTGTTTTTTCCTTTTAAAATAAAAACACAATACAGTCAATTTTAAATGTTAATTTAATGACTAACCAAAACATTAAAAAACTAGTGAATATTCAGTTATTTTGTATTGAAAAACAGTAAAACTATAGAAGAAATTTTTTACTGCCGAAATTAAATGTAACAGAAAATTCGTTTTTAATACAGTAAATTATTTTTTTAAACTACAGAAACAGTAGAAAATAAGAAGTCCATAATAAAATTATTGATTTTTCTTTTAAAATAACTTTACTGATTACTTTTTAAAATAACCTACAAACAGTTAATGACATAATTTTCTTAGTGTAATAATTCGAAGGAACAGATTTCCTTCCTTTTCGAACAAATTTCCTTCCTTGGTCTTGGCCTTTTGAATATTTAAAAAATTCTTCCTGCACAAAAATCGAAAAAAGTGAATATCTCAAGAAAAGGAGCAGCTAGGATTTCAGTTCAAACGGCTTTTGAATACATTTTTCATCACAAACAAATCCCCGCTTTTGGTTTTTGTCGCCATTTTTATGGAATAATAAGTTGCTTCCAGCCCGCCGTGTCCAGTGGTTCAAAAGTTATTAGCAAAACCGTAAATTTCAGATTCGCTTTACCTTAAATTCACGTGCTGAAAAAACCGAGCCTTAAAAAACAAGCTTTAAAACAGTCATGCGCATTTTTGTAATTCCTATTCCCGCGGAAATAGGCTAAACAATGCTGCTTGTGCGCTGTCGACACACATACACTATAAAATTCTGTTGCTTGAGCAAATTTGTTGACTTTTCGCTTGCTACTACCCACACAAGTTATAGTATGTGTGTGCGCACCGCTGCTTCAAAACCATTGGAAGCAACAAAACTACTTTAAAAAGTATTTTTGTCACTCAAAAATATTTTTACACTAAAAAAAATTTACACTCGAAAAAAATTTTACACTCAAAAAATAATTAGTAATTTTTCTTTTTTTTTACAAAAATTAAAAAAAAAAGTTTTTTACTCAAAATAAAAATTGTTCATTGTATTCGTAGATTAGGCCAAGTCGAATTTAACTTTTCTACTTGTTAATATTTGTACTTGTCCTAAGATGTCTCTAGAAAGAGCAAATGGAAGAAGAGAATATTCCCTAATTTTCCTCTTTTATTAATTTTACATATCAGTAAAGAGGAGGTAAGTAACGTTCAATTCAAAAATATATCCTTTAATATCATTCAAAATTTTTAGCGAAATATTTTTATAAAGTTTTCAAATGACTCGATTCACATCCTTTTATCCTAATAAAAAATCCTTTTATCCTAATAAAAAATGGAAAAATTAGGGGAGATTCTCCTCATTCATTTGCCATCACCAGTGTCATCCTAGGACAAGTAAAAATATTTCAAAAATATTTCACAAAATGTGTCCTTTAAAACTTTGAAGTCCTTTTAAAAGGAAACAGGATCACGAAATTAAAAACTGTGAGTGCAGTTTTACTCCATTTGATCTCTAAGGAGTGAGATCATAAAAATGTTAACACACATTTTTGCCTACAACTTTGGTGTAAAGCTTCCAAATTTTTTTTTTTCGGCAGTTTACATTTTAAAAATATGTCAGTTAATAAATTAATTTACATCATGAGTTTTAATTTGCAATTTTTTACACAATGGACGATGAAAGAAAAGTGCGTTCAAAAATAATTAAATATTTTCAACAAAACCAAACATGGACATACAAAAAAATTGCCAAAGAAACTAATGTATGCCGCCAAACAGTTTCAAAAGTGGTAAAAAGGTATCTGGAACACCTAACAATTGAAAGGAAGCCGGGAACAGGAACAACGACTGGTTATCGTAACATTGGTAAGGCATATAAAGTTAAAAGCATCCTTAAGAGAGCTCCTAACACATCTGGCAGAAAAACAGCTCGGTTAGCCCAATGCTCAGACTTTTTTGTACGTAAAGTGAAACGTAAGGCGGGACTAAAGTCCTACAAAGTTCAAAAAGTTCCCGATAGAAACGCTTTTAAAAATTTGGAGGCCAAAACCAGAGCTAGAAAATTGAAATCAAATTTTATAAAAAAATACAACTGTTGTGTAATGGACGACGAAACTTATGTCCTGGCTGATTTTGCGCAGCTCCCTGGTCAAGAATTTTATGTTTCCGATGTTCGAGGAAATGTTGCGGAAAAATTTCGGTCAAAAAAGCAAACGAAATTCCCCAAAAAATTCCTAGTATGGCAAGCCATATGTAGCTGCGGCCAAAGAAGCCAGTCATTTGTGACATCTGGCTCTATAAACAGCGAAATTTATATCAAGGAGTGTTTGCAGAAGAGACTTCTTCCGTTCTTGAGTCAGCACAATGTATCCACTTACTTTTGGCCCGATTTAGCATCTTGTCACTACAGCAAGAAAGCGCTGGAGTGGTATAATGATAATAATGTGGTTTTTGTACCAAGAGAGGCAAATCCACCAAACTGCCCGGAGCTCAGGCCAGTGGAGAGATATTGGGCTCTTGTTAAAAAAGAATTAAAGGGCACAAAAAAGGTCTCCCAGGACATGCAAGATTTCAAACGTAGATGGACCACCTGCTCTAAAAAGGTGACAGAAACTACCATAAAAGCCTTAATGGGAGGGTTTCCGGAAAAAGTGGATAACTTTGTTCGTAGTGGTTAGAGTTCCATGCGGTTTTTTTGTTATGATTTTGTATTAAATTTTATTTAATAAAAATTTGGTTTGAAGTCTTAAAATTCAGTAGTCTGTTTTTTATTTAAATTTATGTGTGTTAACATTTTTATGATCTCACTCCTTACTTTCAGACGTATATCATCCGGTTCATGTTTAATACTGACTGCCGGTCGGTGTATTCGGTTAAATCGGTCTATATTCAGCTGAAATGGGAGAACTCATCCCTGTGACGCGGGTGCATGCCCGTAGTACTCGCCTTTCCAGCAGATCACATCCGTTCGTTGTTGACTGTCCAATGTCTCGCACAACGCATTACAGAGAAAATTCGTTTCTCGGTCGAACCAGCCGTATGTGGAATAAACTCCCGGCAGAAGTCTTCCCAGTCAGCTATAATTTAGAAAAATTCAAATTAAATGTCCACAAACACTACTCCCTATTTCCTTCTCCTCATAACCTATTTTCCTAATACCAACACAATGCATTGCATTAGTAGGGGGCATCCCCTAAGTGTTGGCTCAAAGTAAAAAAAAAAAAAGAAAAAAAAAAAGTCCACTGAAATTTGCTCTGTGTGGGTTTTCTTCATTAATTTAAGATCTAACAAGAGATAGAGCCAATCAGTTCATGTTTGGACTTTGGCCCATTTTTTTGGAAAACACTGGTGTAGGGTATCATATGGTCGGTCTTAACCGACTATAACCTTCTTACTTGTCTTTTTTTTATGTTTTCAGAAATTTCCATTTATATTTCAAAAATTTCCAATTATAATTCAAAAATTTCTAAATATAATTCAAAAATTTCCAATTATAATTCATAAATTTCCATTTATAATTCAAAAAATTCCAATTATATTTCAAAAATTTCCATTTATATTTCAGAAATTTCCATTTATATTTCAAAACTTTCCATTTATATTTCAGAAATTTCCATTTATATTTCAGAATTTTCCATTTATATTTCAGAAATTTCCATTTATAATTCAGAAATTTCCAATTGTATTTCAGAAATTTCCATTTGTATTTCAAAATTTTCTAAATGCTTTTCAGAAAACTCCATTTGTATTTCAAAAAATTCCATTTGTATTTCAAAATTTTCCAAATGCTTTTCAGAAAATTCCATTTATATTTCAAAAATTTCCAATTATATTTCAAAATTTTCCAATTGTATTTCAAAAATTTCCATTTGTATTTCAAAATTTTCCAAATGCTTTTCAGAAAATTCCATTTGTATTTCAAAAATTTCCATTTGTATTTCAAAATTTTCCATTTATATTTAAGAAAATACAAATTGTATTTCAAAAACTTTCTAAATAAATTTAAAAAATTGTAAGTGTATTTTTTATGATAAAAATTGTACACTTTGTAGTTATTATAAGTTCATTATAATCCCTATTAATATTATAAATCTGAGTGTTGGTTTGTCTGTCTGTCTGTCTTTCTGTCTGTCTGTCTGTCTGTCTGTTCCGCAATCAGGGGAGAACGGTTGAACCGATTTTCATGAAATTTTCACCACATATAGTACTAACCGCGGCGGGAACTATAGGCCATAAGAGAAAGCGATCGGACAAAGGGGCGTAAAATGCCACGCCCCATTTTATTTTATGGAACTTTATTCTGCCTTTTCCTTAATAACGCATAAACGGCTGAACCGATTTCAATGAAATTTTTACCACAGATAGTACAAACCAATACGGAAACTGTAGGCGATACAAGAGAGCGATCGGAAAAAGGGGCGTAAAATGCCACGCCCCTTTTGAATTTATTGAAAGTTACATCTGCCTTTTCCTCAATAACGTTTAAACGGCTGAACCGATTTCAATGAAATTTTCACCACAGATAGTACAAACCAATACGGAAACTGTAGGCGATACAAGAGAGCGATCAGAAAAAGGGGCGTAAAATGCCACGCCCCTTTTGAATTTATTGAAAGTTACATAAGCGACCGCGATCGAACAAAGGGGCGTAAAATGTCACGCCCCTTTGTACCATGTTAAAGCTATATCTGCCTGTCCGACAACAACAGAAAAACGGCTGAATCGATTTTCATGAAATTTTCACCAGAGATGGAAAAATCCGCGATCGGAAAAAATGGGGGTAAAATGCCACGCCCCTTTGTACTATACAGAAACTATGTCTGCCTGTTCCGCAATCACTGAAAAGCGTTTTTACCGATTTCACTGAAATTTTTACCACAGATAGTACTAACCGAGGCGGAAACTATGAGCCACAATAGAGGGCGATGGAAACAAGGGGCGTAAAATGTCACGCCCCTTTTTATTACACTGCAAGTTATTTCTTGCTTTTCCGCAATTACGCTTAAACGGCTGAGCTGTTTTTCATGAAATTTTCACCACAGATAGTATTAACCGAAGCGAAAACTATGAGCCACAATAGAGGGCGATCAAAAAAGAAGGCGTAAAATGGCACGCCCCGTTATTTTGAACGTTATTTCTTCCTGTTCCGTAATCACGCATAAACGGCTGAACCGATTTTAGTGAAATTTTTACCAATGATAGTACTAACCGAAGAGAATCTATAAATTATATATAGTGCGCATTTGCACAAAGAGGAAAGTTCCATAAAATAAAATGGGGCGTGGCATTTTACGCCCCTTTGTCCGATCGCTTTCTCTTATGGCCTATAGTTCCCGCCGCGGTTAGTACTATATGTGGTGAAAATTTCATGAAAATCGATTCAACCGTTCTCCCCTGATTGCGGAACAGACAGACAGAGAGACAGACAGAAAGACAGACAAACCAACACTCAGATTTATAATATTAATAGGGATTGAAAGTTACATCTGCCTTTTCCTCAATAACGTTTAAATGGCTGAACCGATTTTCATGAAATTTTCACCACATATAGTACTGACCGAGGCGGAAAATATAGGCCATAAGAGGAAGCGATCGGACGAAGGGTTGTAAAAGCCACGCCCCTTTTTATTATATTGAACGGTATTCTGCCTTTTCCTCAAAAACGCTTACTTGGCTGAAGCGATTTTCATGAAATTTTCACCACAGGCTAACCAAGGCAGGCACTATAGTCCATCAAAAAGAGCGATTGGACCAAGGGGGCGTAAAATACCACGCCCTTTTTATTTTAAGGCCAGCCGAACCATACTATACCGCAATCACGTACAAACGACCTAAACGGATATTGTTTGTCTGTCTGTCTGTTCCGCAATCAGGGGAAAACGGCTGAACCGATTTTGATGAAATTTTTACCACATATAGTACTAACCGAGGGGGAACTATAGGTTATAAGAGAGGCCGATCGGACAAAGGGGCGTAAAATGCCACGCCCCTTTTTATTTTATGGAACGTTGCTATGCCTTTTCCGTAATAACGCATAAACTGCTGAATCGATTTTAATTAAATTTTTACCACAGGTAGAACTGCCCGAGGTGAAAATATGAGTCCAAATTGTGGGCGATCAAACAAAATGGGCGTAAAATGCCATGCCCCTTTTTATTTTATGGAACGTTGTTCTGCCTTTTCCGTATTAACGCATAAATGGCTGAACCGATTTTAATGCAATTTTTACCACAGGTAGTACTGACCGAGGCGGAAACTATTTACCCACAATAGTGGACGATCAAAAAAAAGGGGCGTAAAACGCCACGCCCCTTTGTATTAAGTTGAACGATTTTTTCTGTCTTTTCGCAATCAGGTTTAAAGGGCTTAACCGATATTCATTAAATTTTCACCACAGATAGTATTAACCTTTGTATTGCATTTAAATTTACTTCTGCCCGTTTTGTAATCACGCATGAACGGCTAAACCGATTTTAATTATTTTTTTTACCACAGATAGCGCTTTTGGACAAAGGGGCGGAAAATGACACGCCATTTGTATTTAAATTAACGTTATTTCTGCCTTTTCCGCAATCACGCTTAAACATAGTCTTTATCAACGGACACCCGACAAAGGGGGAATAAACTGACACGTATTTTTTTAGCAAAAACTTATTAAAATATTTTGTTAAAAAAATTTTAATTTTTTACAGCCCAACAAAGTTTTTCCCCAGCAAAATTTTCGGTTGCAAAGAACCGATTGTGGAACAACTTATACTTCCCTAGAACCTGTTCTAATTCTTGTGCAACACCGATTCTTTTTACAAAGGGATTGTCCCAAAAGCAACAGATGTTTGTAAGCAAAATTGGAACACATTTTTGTTCTTCGGAATCGGTTCTAGAAGTCAAATTTAGAACAGAAATGAGAATTAAAGAAATATTTTGAATAGCATTAATTTATTAAAAAAAAAAAAAGATAATCCTATTTTACATCGTATATTAATTTTTTTTTTAACGCACATGCATCCTTTTTCGCCTCCAAAATTGCATTTTGGGCCTTGCAATAAAGATACACCAGAACAGGGATTTTCTGCAAACAAAAATGAAAAACTTTATTATATTAGTATTTGTCCCGACCCAGACAATCAAAATTTAATTTACTTACCTTCGTATCAACAATTTTCACGATTATATCCTGATATTTTCATAGAATTTCGTGTTTTTTCTTGGTGAAAACAAAAAAAAAATATATTTATTTTTTAATTTTTTTGACACATAATTTTTTTTTAATTCTTGAGAATAAAAATGTTAAAGTGTAATAGAGTTTGATTACCGAAGAACCTGTTCTAGAACAAGTGTTATCGGAATCGGTTCTGAAAAATTTTCCTGGGTCGTTTACCATAAAATGATTTTTCAGTAATGTCCTAATATCCTTATCCTTATATATATATAAAAATGACATGTTAGTTTGTTTGTTTGTTTGTATGTTTGTTTGTTTGTGTCGCTTTCAGAAAAAAACTACTGAACCGATTCAAATGATATTTGGCATGTAGATAGTACGTTTCCTGGAATGAAAAATGGCACCAATGGCATCTCGATTGGATGCCCCGCCTCCGTTTACGCCCACTTTTTGTGAATTTCAGATTTTTCAATATATTTGGTTGTTGTACTATATTTGGATGTTTGTTACCGATAAACATGCAATTTTGGATACTACTTAATAGGGCATTTTTTGCAAGCAAATATATGCCATCCCACATCTTGACTGGAAGCCACGCCTCTTTTAACACCCAGTTTTTGTAAATATAAGATCCTTACAAAGGGGCGTGGCATCCTTTAGTTTTTCTGTCTGTCTGTCCACAATCAATGATTAACGGCTGAACTGATTTATATGAAATATTCACCACAGATAGTAGTAACCGAGACGGGAACTATAGGCCATAAGAGAGACCGATCGGCCAAGTGGGCGTAAAGTGCCACGCCCCTTTGTATTATATTGAACATTATTTCTGCCTTTTCAGCAATTACACTTAAACGGCTGAACCGATTTTAAAGAAATTTTCACCACATACAGTACTAATCCAAGCGGGAAATATAGTTCATAATAGGGCGGCGATCACACAAAGGGGCGGAAATGCCACGCCCCTTTGTACTTCATTGAAAGTTATTTCTACCTGTCCCGTAATCACGCTTAAACGTCTGAACTGATTTCAATGAAAATTTAACCACACATAGTACTAACCCAGGCGGGCACTATAGGTTATAATAGGAGGGCGCTCTGACGGATGGAGGTAAAAGTCCACGCCCCTTTGTATTACATTGAAAGTTATTTCTGCCAGTTCGTAATCACTCTTAAACGTCTGAACAGATTTTATTGCAATTTTCAACACAGATAGTACTAACCGAAGCGGGAACAATATGCCTTATCAGCGCGTTATTGGGCAAAGGCGTTTAAAATACCGCTATTTGTATTAATTTCAAATTATTTTTGACTGCCATAATAAAGCGCGTTTGGACAAAGAGGCATTAGTTGCATCGCTCTTTTTTACTATACTAAAAGTTGTTTCTGTCAGTTCCGCAATTACGCATCAACGGCTGAATCAATTAACATGAAATTTTCGCTACAGATAGTGCTAAACGAGGCGGGAACTATAGAACATAAAATGAGCGATCGGACAAAGGGGCATAAAATGGCACGCCCTGTTAAATTTATTGCACCTCTTTTCTGCCTTTTTCGCAATCACACTTATTGATTTTGAAGAAATTTCCACCGCAGATAGTACTAACCGAGGCAGGAACTATAGGCCACAAAAGGGTGTGGTTTGACAAAGGGGAGTTAAATCCCACGCTCTTTTGTATTACATTGAAAGATATTTCTGCCTGTCCCATAATCATGCTTAAACGGCTTTACCGATTTTAATGGATTTTTCACCACATATAGTACTTCCGAAACGGGAATAATAAACCATAATAGAGCGTGTTAAGACCACGGGGCGTAAGTTGTCACGCCCCTTTGCACCACACTGAAAATTATTTTCAGTCTGTTCCGTAATTACGCTTAAGCGCCTAAACTGATTTTAACAAAATTTCAACACATATAGTACTTACACAGAAAAAAACGAGTTGTTATATTGACCCCCATATTTGTGAATACAATTAACTTTTTCACTGAAAGTGCTCCTATACGGAAATTTGTGATATCAACTAATGTTTGTAAATATTGATTGTTGAAAAAAAATTTACACAAGTGAGAGTGTTAAATTCGGCTGTGCCGAATCTTTGATACCCTCCAACATGTTAGAACATATAAAAAAATCCAGCAGTGTTTTTTGTTGGGGGCGGGCTCGATGGGGGTGGTGGGGGATACCTTCCCCATCGCGATAAATGTTAACCAATTTTTTTATTATGCTTTTTGCACTTTAGTAATACCATTTTCTCACTATTTTATTGATTTTTTTAAATCCACGCCCACAAAAGGGGGCGGGCAGAAAAAAAATAAATTTTGCAGCCCTCTGGGTCTAAGTTCAGGAGTTTAAACTCCTTCTGTCACAAAAAGGTTTCATTTGTTTAACAAAAATGGCACAAAAAAATTTAAAAATTGCGTTTTTTAAGAGGTTTTTTTTAGTTTGTTAAGGGGGAACTTTTTCCCCCCTGACCCGATTTTGCCCATTTCCGAACTTAACCGGCCTATGAGGATTAGACATATTCTTGCCAATTTTCAGAAGTCTAGCTCTTTTATTTTGGACTGAATCGTGTTTTATACAGACGGACGGACGGACGGACGGACGGACATTCATAAAACGACTTAGAATCGATCATAGATCAATAATATATATACTTTATGGGGTCCCCGACCGATATTTTAATGCGTTACAAACGGAATGACAAAGTGAGTATACCCCCATACTGTGGTTGGAGGGTATAAGAAAATTGATAAACGAGTTTGTAATAGTTCTCTAAAATTATTATTTGTATTGACAAACGTACAAAATCTTAAATTTTTTTTCAACAAAGAAATTCAACAAACACAAACACAATTAGTTGATCTGACAAACGTAAAAAATCTTATTTTTTTTTTTCAACAAAGAAATTCAACAAACACAAAAACTATTTGTTGACATGATAAATTTTTTTTGAAATAAAATTACTTGACTGAGTTTGTTAAAAACAAAATTGATGTTTTGTATTATAGTCTAACAGGCGGCCGTTTTTATTAAATGTTTGGTTGATATCATATTTGGTTAATTTACAATTGCTGTTTGTTGATTTAAATTTGACGATTTTATTTTCTGTGTACTAACCGAGGCGGCAACAGTTCCGCAATTACGCAAAAACGGCTGAGCCAATTTTTAATAACTGACTAACCGATGCGGGCCCATATCAGTGTGCGATCGAACAAAGTGACGTAAATTGCCACACATTTATAATATATTGAAAGATATTTCTGCCTATTCGGTTATCTTCGAGTACTAAACAAGGCGGGAATAATGGGTCATATCAGCGCGCGATCGGACAGAGGTGGTGTAAAGTAATGCGAAATGAAAATTTTCAACAGATGTAGTGCTAACCGAGGATGCAACCATAGGGCATTACAAACTGTTATTCATTATATAATATTTTTTTCAACCCGGGCAACGCCGGGTGCGAAACAGCTAGTTCATGATAAATTATCAAAACTTGCAGAAAAACTTAGTCTTCCTTTGTGGAGGATTGTGCATGATAATAAACCATTAAGAAAACCTTTTATTTGTGTTCCCTTCGAGACATTTAGTGACATTTCTTTAATATCAATCCAACTCATAAACTTGTAAAAATTTTTATATATATTTGAAGTTTCTGGCAAATCAGGTTATAAGGGTTAGAATACTTCCCTTGTAAGATACGTTTATATACATATGTATGAATACTTTTGTAGATGCATTTTCATTATTTCTGGTAAGTTAAGAAAAATTTTAACCACTTTCTTTTGAAAAATATTGATGGTGTATAGGGTTCCGGATAGTCTGATAGTTTCTATAATATTTGTATCATAAAAAATACACTTACAATTTTCTTAACAAAATTATGTAGAATAAATGGAAAATTTTGAAATATAAATGGAAACTTTTGAATTACAATTGGAATTTTCTCAAAAGCATTTGGAAAATTTTGAAATATAAATAGAAATTTTTGAAATACAATTGGAATTTTCTGAAAAGCATTTGGAAAATTTTGAAATACAAATGGAAATTTTTGAAATACAATTGGAAAATTTTGAAATATAATTGGAAATTTTTGAAATATAAATGGAATTTTCTGAAAAGCATTTGGAAAATTTTGAAATACAAATGGAAATTTTTGAAATACAAATGGAATTTTCTGAAAAGCATTTAGAAAATTTTGAAATACAAATGGAAATATCTGAAATACAATTGGAAATTTCTGAATTATAAATGGAAATTTCTGAAATATAAATGGAAAATTCTGAAATATAAATGGAAATTTCTGAAATATAAATGGAAAGTTTTGAAATATAAATGGAAATTTCTGAAATATAAATGGAAATTTTTGAAATATAATTGGAATTTTTTGAATTATAAATGGAAATTTATGAATTATAATTGGAATTTTTTGAATTATATTTAGAAATTTTTGAATTATAATTGGAAATTTTTGAAATATAAATGGAAATTTCTGAAATATAATTGGAAATTTTTGAAATATAATTGGAAATTTTCGAAATATAATTGGAAATTTCTAAAATATAATTGGAAAATTTTGAAATATAATTTGTATTTTCTGAATTAAAATTGGAAATGGTGTAGAATGTCCACGCACAAATTTGGCACTGAAAATTAAAAGTTTGTAAAAAAATCTAGCGATTTTAAAAATAACATTTACAAAGTTAAACATTCGCGTGCGAAACATTTAAGCGGACGCATTTAAATGATGACATTTGCCTTTATTTTGTGTCATGTTATTACTTATCCATGCTTCTTGCACATTACAGTCGAAGAAAATGAATAAGAATTCTTATAGGTGCCACTTAAAAAGTGAATTAAAACAAGAAATTAAAATATAATGTTTCACGTTCGCACCTTTAAAGTGCGAAATGCATTTGATCAGGATCAATAAAATTTTAGTTTTTCTCTCAGTTTGTGAAAGTACTAATAGGAAACACAATTTTCACATTTAAATAGTCCCTGTTCAAATCGTCATACATATATTAATTTATAAAAATCCTCGGTGAAAATCTACCGCTTAAATGCGTCACTAAATATGTGAGCTTTAATAATTTAACATATACGTATTACGCAAAGAATACTTTTTATGGATTGTCAGAGTGTTAATGTTTTTGAAGCAGAGAAGTTCTGGGGCTCATGCACATTAAACAAAATTAAAAACGTCGTTGGAATGACAACTTTAAGAATTTGTTTTTATTATAAATATGTATGTTGTTATTTTTGTTCCCAATTATTTCATGTGTTCCAGTTTGAAAGCAAATAAATTTAACGAAAACTTTGTAAATTTTCAGAAGTTTTTGAAAAACATTACCAACATTTTACAGATAATTCCGTAAATTCACAGTTTTTTATGGAAATAATTTTACAGAGTTTTTACAAATTTATGTAAAATTACAGAGTATTTCTCTGTAAAATTGTGATCCCATTTAACTAATATTTTACAAGAAACTATGTAATTTTACAGTTTTTTTTTGTCCAAACCATTTTACAGAGTTTTCCTTGTAAAATAACAAAAAATCTTGCTGGTTGGAAATCTATGGTATTTTCTGCTGGCTCAGCAGAGTATCTCTGTAATTTAACAGAGTGATTATTTTGAGTGTAGTTCATTCCGAATACACTTTATATCCACAACTTTTAATACCTTTTACATAAACATACATAATATAATATAGGTATAATTTAATTTATGTGACTCTATTCGTTTACAATGAACCTCTATAAAAAAAATATACAAATACAATATTATTTTTTTTTGTGTTAGCCACAACCATAAAAAGTAAACCGTTATAGATCATCATGTTACAATAAAATGCAAAATACAGTTGAAATGCAAAAAACTAAAGAGCCAACTTAAATCTTAACAAAAAAATATTAAAAAAAAAACTATATAAAATACAGGCGCATACACATAAATTTTAAGAAAACAACATAAATGTAACAATATTTTGATAAATATGTGAAATTTTCAAACAAAAAAAAAACAACAAACCCATGGATTAGAGAAATATAAAGTATAAAGTAGCCAAAACCATAAGGAAATATACTATACTAACATACTACTTGTTTGTAGTACTTATATGAGGATTAGGGAGGAATTTTTCCGAAAAATGTCTTAGAACATGTGAAATTTTTTATGAAACAAATTTCTAAAAATCTGAAAAATTTTAAGTACCAACAAATTTTCAGGTTGTGAAAAAAAAATAGAGTATTATTCTAGTTCGAGGCCTTATTTGTGATTTTTGGGCCTCGAACTAGAATAATACTATAATCGCATATATATAAAGTCCGAAAAAATACATACATATTTATTATATAATTTTCGCTGACTTGTGAGACCTTTTTCGTATCAAACATTAGATGCCCTTGTTGGGCGGCACTCAAAAGACTTGTGTCTTTCAGGTTTAAAACAATAATTAAATTTTTCTGAAATAAAAAGTCTCAAATTCTAAAAAAGTTTTTCTACAGAAAAAATCTTAGATTTTTATGCCCTTTTGTTATATGAGACATTTTCCGTACAAAAAATCTCAGATTCTTAGAAATTGTCTGTAAAGAAAATTTCTCCAATTCTGAGATAGTTTAAATATAGAATACAACAGAATTTTTCCTTTTCAAAATCTGATTTTTTTTTTTAATTATTCATTTGGTATTCGATTAGAGTATTATTCTAGTTCGAGGCCTTAAAATTTAATTTTTGATTTTTGGGCATTGAACCAGAATTGGAGAAACTTTATTTTCGGCCAATTTCTAAGAATCTGTATAGAAAAATGTCTCTTATAACATAAACGTTCAGGCAATGCAAAATCTAAGAAATTGGATACTTTTTATTTTAGAAAAATAAAATTATTGTTTTAAACCTGATACACACAAGTTTTTTAAATGGCGCCTAATTTAGGACCTCTATTGTTTGAAAGAAAAAAAGTCTCAAAAGTAAACGAAAATTATATAATGAATATTTATTTATTCGGACTTAATATATATTCGAATAAAGTATTCTAGTTCAAGGCCCAAAAATTATTAAGCCCTCGAACTAGAATAATACTCTCATCCAATACAAAAAAAAATAATTAAAAAATTTTTCAGATTTTGAAAATTAATTTTTCAGGTATATTCTATATTAAAACTGTCTCAGAATTGGAAATATTTTCTTTACGGATAATTTCTAAAAATCTGGAAATTTTTTTTGTACGGAAAAATGTCGCATATAACAAAAACGTAAAAAATGTATGAATTTTTCCGTACAAAAAAAAATATTTTACAATCGGAGACTTTTTATTTCAGAAAAATTAAATTATTCTTTAAAACCTGATACAAGTATTTTGAATGGCGCCCAACTAGGGCCTCTTTGTTTAATAGGAAAAACGTCTCAAACATTTTATATATTCGATTAGAGTATTATTCTAGTTCGAGGCCCAAAAAATAAAAATAAAAAAATTAAGGCCTCGAACTAGAATAATACTCTAATCAAATATAAAAAAAAAAATAATTAAAAAAATTTTCAGATTTTGAAAAAAAAATTTTGACGTATTCTTTACCAAAACTATCTAAGAATTGAATAAATTTTCTTTACGAACAATTTCTAAGAATCTGGGATTTTTTTTACGGAAAAATGTCTCATATAACGAAAACGTATCCAAATCTAAGAATTTTTTTGTACAAAAAAATATTTTAGAATCGGAGACTTTTTATTTCCGAAAAATTAAATTATTGTTTTATTTATTTTATTTATAGACACAATTTTTTTGAATGGCGCCCAGGTTGGGGCCTCTACTGTTTGATGGGAAAACGTCTCAAAAGTCAACGAAAATTATATAATGAATATTTATTTATTCGGACTTAATATAATTCTATTTATACTAGTACGAGGCCCAAAAATCATAAAAAAAATTGTTGGTCCTCGAACTAGAATAATACTCTAATCGAATGCTAAAGAAATAGTTTAAACATTTTTTTTTTCATATTTTAAAACAAAAATTCAGTTATATTCTATATTAAAACTATCTCAGAATTAGAGAATTTTTCTTTTTGGACAATTTCTAAGAATCTGGGATTAGTTTTACGGAAAAATATGTCATAAAACAAAAAACTCATCAATACCTAAGAATCTCTCTAAAGAAAAATTATTTAAAATTTGAGAATTTTTATTAAAAAAAAAATAAATTATTGTTTTAAACCTGAATGACGCGTCTTTTGAATGGCGCCCAACTTAGGACCTCTATTGTTTGATGAAAAAAACGTCTCAAAGGTCAACGAAAACCATATAATAAATATGTATTTATTCGGATTTTATATATATTCGATTAGAGTATTATACTAGTTCGAGGCCCAAAAATCAAAAATAAAATTTTAAGGCCTCGAACTAGAATAATACTCTAATTGAATACCAAAAAAATAATTTACAGTTTCTGAAAATATATTTTCAGGAATATTCTATATTAAATCTGTCTCAGAATTGGAGATATTTTCTTTACGGACAATTTCTAAGAATATCGGAATTTTTTTGTACGGAAAAATGTCTCATCCCAGCAAAAACATGGCAATGAGTTGTGAAAAGTAATCATTACCAAGTACATTATTTATAATAAGTACCCTTTACCATTAACATTATTTTAAGCCCAAAAGTAACTACTTCTCAGTAATATGTTATAAAAGCACCTCTAAGTAACCATTTAACCATTACAATTCAATAAACTTAAAAAGTACTTCAAAACTTAATAAAAATTACGCAATTTTTAAGTTTTAGTAAAAAAGTTAAATTTTAAAAGTTTTAATTAACTAATTATTTTACTTCTTATTGGTAATGGGTTTTTACTCCTTATTTGTAATCCGAGGCAGTAACTACTTATTTATTTACATACTCTTCACTAGTTATTTTTGTCTCACGCCCTTGTTAAAATAACTAGTGTTTCATTCAATAAGTAACTACTTATTAACATCTGTTTCGGATTACAAAACCAATTACTAGTAATGCCAATTTTTGCTGGGATATAACAAAAACGTATCAAAATCTAACAATTTTTCTGTAGAAAAAATATTTTGGAATTTGAAACATTTTATTTCAGAAAAATTAAATTATTGTTATAAAACTGAATGACACATGCCTTTTGAATGGCGCCCAACTAGGGGCTTCTATTGTTTGGTGGGAAAAACGTCTCATATAATATTTATATTTTTTCGGACTTATTCGATTAGAGTATTATTCTTGTTCGAGAGCCAAAAATCATAAATACAAAATTAAGCCCTCGAACTAGAAAAAACTCCAATCCAATACCAAAAAAATAATTCCTAAGAATCTGGGATTGTTTTGTACGAAAAAAATTTCTTATATAACAAAACGTATAAAAATCTAAAAATGTTTTTGTACAAAAAAATAATATTTTAGGATCGGGGACTTTTTATTTCAGAAAAATTAAATTATTCTTTGATCCCTGAAAGACACAAGTCTTTTGAATGGCGCCAATCTAGGGCCCTCTTCTGGAAAATCAACAACATTATATTTAATTTATAATTGTATTTATTCAGACTTTATATGTATTCGAGTAGAGTTTTATGCAAGTTCGGGGCCCAACAATTAAAAATAAAATTTTAAGGCCTCAAACTAGAATAATGCTCTAATCGAATACCAAAAAAATAATTTAAAAAAATTCAGATTCTGAAAACAATTTTATTCTATATTAAAACTGTCACAGAATTGGAGAAATTTTCTTTACTGACAATTTCTAAGAATCTGGGAATTTTTTTGTACCAAAAAAATGTTTCATATACGTATCGAAATCTAAGACATTTTTTGTAGAAAAATTATTTTGGAATTTGAAACTTTTTGTATAAGAAAAATACAAGTATTGTTTTAAACCTTAAAAACACAAGTCTTTTGAATGGCGCCCAACTGGAGGCCTCTATTGTTTGATAAGAAAAGGTCTCAATAATCAGTGAAAATTATAGAACTTTCAATAAAGATGAAAATTTTAGAATCTGAGATTCATCTTTCTGTACAAAAAATGTCTCACAAACAAAAATGTCTAATGATCTGAGAATTTTTCTTAAAAAAAAATATTTTAGAACCTGAGACCTTTTATTTCAAAAAATGTAATTAAAATTTAATTTAAACCTAAAAAACACAAGTCCTTTGTATGGTGCTTAACTAGGGTCCACAATTGTTTGATGGGGAAAATGTTTTAAAAGTCAGCGAAAATTAGAAAAAAACTAAAAAAAATATTTTTCTTTTCAATCTCACAGACACTAGTAATTAAATTGGCGCCCAACTTGGGTCCAAATTGTTTGATGACAAAAACTCTTAAAATCTGTGAGAATTTGAAGAAAAACAAGTAGAAAAGTTAAATTCGACTTGGCCGAATCTATGAATACCCTCCACAATGCCGTTTTTAAGTGATAGTAAATTTTCTTACGTGAAAAATATAACATTTTTGGTTAGAAATATTTTATTTTGTGTAAAACAACTTTTTTTTGTAATTTAAAAAAAAAAATTATTTACTAATCTATTTTTTGAGTGTAAAATTTTTTTCGAGTGTATTTTTTTAGTGTAAAAATATTTTTGAGTGAAAAAAATACGTTGTAAAATATTTTTGTGACTTACCAATGTTTTAAAACATGTTTAACGTGTTTTCAACACGTGAATTTAAGGTGAAACAAATTTGAAATTCAGGGTTTTGCTAATAACTTTTGAACTACTAGATCGATTTGGCTGAAATTCAATACGAACTAGGCCAGGGAAACGACAAATATATATACCAAGCTTTAGCATCCTCAGAATTGTCCTTCGAATTTCTCATAAATTCACGAAAACCCCTTGCCGAAATTCAGTCTTTTGCTCATAAATTTTGAACCACTCGACCAATTTCACTGGATTGCAATACCAACCTGACCAGGTAAATGCCCAACATATATGCCAAACTTTAGTAGCCTCCGTAAAGTCTTTCAAAAGCTAGCGTGTTTTCAACAGACAGACGGACGGACATCGCTAGGTCGTCTTAAAATTGATCGAGGATCATGAATAGATATACTTTATGGGATCCTAAACCAATATTTCGAGGTGTTACAAACGGAATGACAAACTTATATATACCCTCTATCACTAGAGTGGACGGTATAAAAAAAATAAAAAACAATTATTATTCTTTTTAACCTTAAAGACACAAGTCTTAAGACTGGCGCCCAATATTGGGCCCCAAATATTTAATGGCAAACAAATCTCATTTTTATATATTTTCTACTCCAAAAATTTCTCTAAATCAACCATTACCCCCCTAATACTGCTCTACCCTATAAAGGAAGCAATATGGTGGTATTATTGTAACAAACAAATTCAATGATGCTCCACAATGTGTGACTTTAACACAACCAAGTTAACAGCAACAACAAGTTAAAAAAACCGTCTAAAGTAATAAATTTTAGGTTGTAAGTATAACAATTTGTATGCAAAAAAAAAGTACAAAAAAAAAAATACTCGCAAAAAAAACAGGCGCAAAAGTAAATCCATGGGGTTATAACTCAAAAAACCGAAAACAAAGTAAGTTTTGGCCATAATCCCCAGGGAGTTGTTTATGTGTGTCTTAAGGAATTGTGATTGTATGTATGTTGGTTGGCTGGTTGCGGCTGCTGCTTTTGCAGCTACAACCAGCAGAAGCTGTCGTTTTGTTCAAGCTTTATATAATCGAAGTTAAAATAGACAATTGTTTATGGTTGCCCACATTTTAAAATTATTTTTTTTTCTTTTGGAAAATCAAATGAAGAAGCAAGTATAGAAATTGAGAAATTCTAAGTGGTTAGAAACGACTTAAAGTTGTGCTATGAAAAACAAATTTGAGATGCTATATTTAAATAAAATCGAAAAATATAATTAATTTTAATTTTTCGATTTATTTTAGCCAGAAAGACTGAAGTCTCTTGAATGGCGCCCAACTTGGAGCACATTTTGTTTTATACGAAAAAATGGTCTTAAAGAAACAAAAAAGTGAATTATTATTCTTTTGACCTCAAAGACACAAGTTTTTTGATGGACTCCCAACTTATAGCCAACATTTTTTATGAAAAAAGTCTCAGAGTTTTAATTCTTTTTAACCTCAAAAACACAAGTCTTTCAATTGGCGCTTAATTTGCGCAAAACATGAAAATAATGCGCAAAAAATAACAAATCTGTTGTAATTACTTCCGGTCTAAGGCCTCATGTTGGGCGCCAATATTATATGGCAATGTAAAAAATACAGGCATCCATCAAAATTTCTCAAATATAGAAATTGAGAAATTCTAAATGGTTAGAAACGACTTAAAATTGTGCTATGAAACCAAATTTGAGATACTATATTTTAATAAAATCGAAAAATTTAAATTATGTTTATTTTTCGATCAATTTTAACCAGAAAGACTAAAGTCCTTTGAATGGCGCCCATCTTGGGGCCCTTTGATAGAAAAAAATACTTTCAAAATCTTAGATAATTTGATAAAAAAAATAAAAATATTATTCTTTTGACCTCAAAGACGTTTTGAGTCCATCAAGTTTTTTGATGGACTCCCAACTTATAGCCAACATTTTTTATGAAAAAAGTCTCAGAGTTTTAATTCTTTTTAACCTCAAAAACACAAGTCTTTTAATTGGCGCTTAATTTGCGCAAAACATGAAAATAATAGGAAAAATTCTCAGAATCTGTTTTAATTACTTCCGATCTAAGGTCTCATGTTGGGCGCCGATATTATATGGCAATGTAAAAAATACAGACATTCATCAAATTGATATAAAGACTTGACGATTTTTTCTCGAAATTTTTTAAAGACTTATTTTGGGGCCCCAGGGTGGGCGCCAAAAATAAAATGTCTTTGGGAATTGTGAATTCAAACCTGTTATTTAAATTTTCTAAAAGTCTTTAAACCTTCCCATAGCGTACCAATTAAATACAGCTTCTTTATAATATAAAAAATTCTTTTATTTTTTTGTTAGCGTTTTGTAAATAGATTTGTATCGAAAGGCGGCTCTTTTGCTACCCGGAGCTTTAAAAAGTCACATTCAAACAACAACTGGCTAACAGACAAACAAATAAACAAAACAAAAAGTGTATACGATTTGCAAATATTTTGTCATTGTAGTGAGATTTATAGAGTAGAAAGTTAAATTTCTAAGAAAACAAAAGAAAAAAATAGGAAAATCTAAAAACAACAACATCTAAAAAACGTGTCTTCTTCTTATGATGAGATGTTATTTTCTGGTTGTTGTACTTTTTTTTTTTTTTTTTTTTTGAGAAGCACCTTCAAAATTCTTAAGGAAAAGCCAAAGTATTTGACACAATTCTCATTGTTAATTTTAAAGCATTTGGCACATCATTTCGAACAAAAAAAAAAAACAGCACACAGCATGTGTGACATCTCTCACACTTTAGCAGATAAACAGCACAAAAAAAACAGGCAATGCTTAGGAAAGTAAAAAAACAAACGAAAAAAAAATTTCAGTGTTAAATCGCATGTAATTGCTTAATAAGTCATTTAAATGTTGCAACCACTAAAGCAACAACAAATAAAACTCGTTTATTTTAGCAAACACAAAAATACCTTTTTAAATGTAATTAATTTAAACTTAAACTCTGGAAAAAAAAAATATATATATAACGCTCCATATACTTCACATTTGTTTGGTTTAACCAAACTTTCAAAAGTCACTGTGAGCCAAAAAGTATTTTTCCTTACAAAAAAAATTTTCTGGTATCTTCTTCTAAAGAAAACTCTCAGATTTGATACGTTTTTCGGATAGAAAAATTCTTAAATTTTAAGAAATCCTTTTTTAGAATATAAAATTTTGGTTAAAAAAACGTTTTCAAAATAACACTGTACAAAAATTTCAAACTTTTTCCAAAATTACGGGGTTTCAACGATTGATTCTGGTAGAGGAGATCAAAAAAAGATATACGTGTGTCGGCGTTTTGAAAGCTCACATTGGAATTTTATGTCAGAGATGGTTAAAGTTTACCAGCTTTGGCTTGTTCTTGCAGAATATTGGCCTACAGGGGGCCCCTGTAGGCTAGTTGGTAGCGTGCTAGCCTATAAAACAGGAGGTCGTGGGTTCGATTCCCACTAAAACCCTTGGTCGATTTCGCTACAACGAGACGACGGTCATTGTTACCAGTTCTCGGTTAGGTTTAAATTATTAAAAATGATTTGTAATTAAAAATTGGAAAAATAAATAAAAACTGATCATTGGATCAAAATTATTATTATATTATATTATTGGCATATAAAACTGTGCTTTCTTAACATCTGAAGTGTAGGGTATGTTGAGCAATTTTGTAGAAAATATTATGACAAATATTTTTGTGGAACATATTAGCCCTCTAACTCCCTCTCATAACAATGTTTTTTGGCTCTATTCTAACAAATCGTAAAAAATACACTAAAAAAGTGTGCTTTTTACGATATACGTCAGATAACACCAAAGCCCAAAAATTAACATAAACACCAAACAAGAGTCAAGTTCAAGATTGCTCTTTCAAAAAGTTAAAAAAAAATTAACTTTTAGTGGGCAATCGTAAATTTGACTGGTTTTTGGTGTTTCTGTTAAGTTCTGTTAAGTCTGCTGATCAGATTTCGTGCGATGAAAAAACTTAAGAAAATTTTCTTTTTTTTAAGGTTTTAATTTTTTTTAGAAGTTACACTGTTTTCCAAGAATAAAGTTTTTTTTTTAAATTAAAATTTAAAAAAAAAAACTTATTAAGTTTTTTGTCAAAACGGATAACTTAATACTTCAATAAAATTGACAAAACAATCTGCTTTTTTTTTGTATACTCTCCAACTACAGTATGGGGGTATACCTACTTTGTCATTCCGTGTGTAACGCATAAAAATATCGGTCTAGGACCCCATAAAGTATAAATTTTTTAATCAGTGATCGATTCTAAGACATTCAGCGATGTCCGTCCGTCCGTCTGTAGTTAACACTATGCAGTCCAAAATAAAACCCACAACTCCGGAAACTTGTCTTATGTTTCTAGGCAGGTTAAGTTCGTAAATGAGCAAAATCGAACCAGGGGAAAAAACTTCCCCTTGAAGAACCAAACCAAACTCTAATAAAATACCACTTTTTACATGATTTTTTGTTTTTTTGTTTAACAAATGCAACATTTTAATGCTACAAGAAATTCAAAGTCCTGCATTTTTAATCAACGCCATTTTGTGGGCGTGGAGTAAAAAAATTTTTTAAATAATGATAAACTTGATTTCTTAAGTACAAAAAGCATGAGAATTAATTTTTAACCATATATTTCGAGAGGAAATTTGTCCGTCAAATTACAAATACCTACCCCACCCCCTCCCTCCCAAAAAAAAAAAAAAGGAAACGCCCCTGCAATTTTTTTTTTTTTTTAATTTTTTTGCATGTTGGAGGGTAAAATAGATTCGGCACAACCGAATTTAACACTCTTACTTGTTTTTTTTTTTTTTTTGTAATTTTGCTCATTTTTAGTTTAGGATTTTAAATTTCACAAAATCTAAAAAAAAAAATATTAAAAAATATAAAATTAAAAAAGAAAAAAATGGCAACAGATTATTTGTGTAAAATAAACTGCAAACAATCTGTAAAAAAATGTTTTCAAATTCAGCAAAAAACTTAAACTAAATAAAAAGAATTTACTTAAAATACCGATTTCAGAAGAAAAATCTGATAAAACTTTGCTAATTCAAATTGAAAGTCATTTTAAAGATTTTTTGACAGAGTTTTTCTTTTGAGTGTCCCAAGGGGGAATGCAGGTTTTTCATAGAAAAAAGCCGTTCGTCGACAAAAATGTAAAGTTTTATGTACTTATTATATATTTTATTTTATTAGGAACAGATTTCGAATTATAGTTTTAAAATTCGAAATTAGTTTGAAAAGTCTTAATTCTGTTAAAATTTTTAATAGATTCTGACCCATTTTTGTTTTTTTTTTTTTTATAAGAAAATAATTTTTGATTCTGAGACATTTTGCCGTATAGAAAAATTCTGAGATTTTTATACACAGAAAAAACGAATTGTTATATTGACCCCCATATTTGTGAATACAATTAATTTTTTCACTGAAAGTGCTCCTATACGGAAATTTGTAATATCAACTATCGTTTGTAAATATTTATTGTTGAAAAAACAATTGATAAATGAGTTTGTAATAGTTCTCCTAAATTATTATTTGTATTGACAAACGTACAAAATCTTAAATTTTTTTTTCAACAAAGAAATTCAACAAACACAAAACGTAATTTGTTGATCTAACAAAAGAAAAAAAAATAAATTTTGTTTTCAACAAAGAAATTCAACAAACACAAAACGTAATTTGTTGATCTAACAAAAGAAAAAAAAAATTAATTTTGTTTTCAACAAAGAAATTCAACAAACACAAACGTCATTTGTTGATATGGTAAAGGAATTCAACAAACGAATTTGTGATATCAACCAACAGTATTAGTTGTATTGACAAATTAAAACTTTTTTTTTATAGGAAAAAAAAAATTAAAAATAAATTGATTAAAAATCGAGATAAATGTAAGAGAATATTAATATTGAAATTAAACAAAGTTACTTTGTTATTCAATATTCTTTTTTATAACACTTAAGAATGTATTTTACTGTTATTGTTTTACCGTCTTTATTTCTTTCTTTTTTATATACTAGAGTTGTCAGTCGATTAAGAATAATTCGATTAATCGATCAAACAAAACCCAACTCTTGTTCGAATAATTCAAAAATGACGATTTTCGAATAACGAATAAATCGATTAATTAATGTCGATTAATCGAACAATTTTTTTTAATTAAAAAATTAAATAAATGCTTAGAATTTGATTTATTCTCATTAATTTTGAAAGATTTTATACAAAATGTAGGAAAGTTAAAATATATTGTAGCCATAGCCCTGGATAGCACATCCATTATAGAATTAGGGGGAGTTATCAAGTTTTTAATAAATAATTTAGAAAAAAAATAATAATTCTTTTGCATCAGACTTACTAAAACGTATTAAAATAAGAATTAATGAGAGACGTATAAAAGTGTTAAATACGTTAATAATTTTTCTAAATTCAGAAAATTTTCCGAGCAATGAAAGTTTCTTAAAATATTCTCCAAAAAGCGAAACAAAAGAATATGCAAAAAATAAATTATACTCCAGATTATTTTATGTTGAAAGTAATCACAATAATTCAGATAAAAGTATTGAAATAGAGGAAGTTATTAGTAATGAAAATAATAACATTTTATGCGAGTTAAATAATTCAATTCAAAGTAATAAAAATTCAGATAATAAAAAGGACTTTAGCGATATATCAGACGATATGGTATATTTGGAAAAATCTAAAAAAAGAACAGAAAAAATAGATAAACTTTTTTATGCTCTTCTTACTATATCACCTACTTCAACAATTAGCGAAAGAGTGTTTTCAAAATCTAATTTAATAAAAACTAAAACCAAAAATTCTTTGAAAGCAAAAAAATTAAGTCAACTTTTATTTTTAAAAAATTATTTCTTAAGAACAACTTAAATTGTCTTATTTGACAAAAATTAAAATCATTTATGATATATTTTGTCTGAATATTTCACATAATAATTTGTATTTGAATTATTTCTCAACAAGTATTAAAATCGACATCCATTAATTAAAAGTGATCTCAGTTATTCAATTTTTAAGTTTTTTTTAACTTTTAACTATTTTATTTTTAAGTTTTGTATGCATTTTTTCGTTAATAAAAATTTCAACTTTCTTATTTTAAGCTTTTTCATATGAATTGTTTATTTTTTTGTTAATACAAATATTTTTTAAAATATTTTTTTATTCGTTATTCTCTTCGATTAATCGAACAAATTTTGATCTTTAATCGTTTGATCGAACGAGGAAAAACAATTATTTGAATTATTCGAACAAAGTTGAAAGTCGAATAATTGACAACTCTATTATATACACATGTTTTAGTTTCGTTTTAGACAGACATAGCAATCGGTAAAAACTTGGAAAGCAAATTCTGTAAAAAAAATTATTCCAAAAATATAAAGGCAAAAACAATAGTTAACAAAACAAAATGTTTATATAAAAAGATTAATTTGTTTTCGAAATACATTTTTTAATAATATTTTCTATGAAATAATTTCAATTGCTGCCGTACCGCTTGCTAGTTCAGATAAAACTAAATTCATAATCGTATTTTTTTTTAATTGTCTTCTTTTTTCATTGTCTGCTTTTTTAAAAATAAGTACAGGCACAAATAAAAAACAAACTACACGACGAGAGCGAGCATGTTGTAGTTATAGTATGTTTGTGTTATTGTTTTATACTTTACAAAAGCTACCAAATTCTTTATAGACAGCAATTGTTAAAAAAAAAATTTACGATTTTGTTAGATTGACAAAGTTCTTTATATTTATTGATTTAAATTGTTGAAAATATGACTTTTATTTGACAAAGTCGTTTATTGACATAAATAGTTGAAAAAAATCTGTTTTATTTACAAATTATTGAAGATTAATAACAAACGGGTTATTTGAAAGTTAAAAAAATATTTTATTTTGTCTTATTGACAAACTGCCACTAATAATTTGTTGAAATTTCCCTTTTTTTTGAAATAAAATTATTTGACGTAGTTTGTTAAAAACAAAATCAATTTTTTGTATTATTGACTAACGGGAGCCGTTTTTACTAAATGTTTGGTTGATATCAGTATAAGACATTCACAATTGCTGTTTGTTGACTTGAATTTTATGATTTTATTTTCTGTGTACATTTTCCGTAAAGAAACATTATTTTCGGGACATTTTTCTCGTATAGAAAAAGTGTCAGATTCTGAGACAGTATTCCGTATAGAAAAACTTAGATTCTCAGACAGATTTCCTTACAGAAAAAAATTCTCAGATTCTGAGATTTTTTCTAATTAATGTTCTGAGATATTTTTTCTTATAGGAAAAGGTCTCAAATTCTGAAAAAGATTTTCTTTATAGATTTTTGGAAAAAAAAATTTTCTCATCGAAAATTGTCTCAGATCATAAAACATTTTTCCATATAAAAAGACTTAGATTTCTATAAATGTTTCCTTATAAAAAAAAGTTTTTGATTCTGACACAGAAAAACTCTAAGATTCTGAAACATATTTCTTTATAGAAGTACCAGATTCAGGGATAGTGTTATATTCTGAGACATTTTTACTTATCAGAAAAATTCTCACAAGAAAAGTATTCCAACCCTTATGAACCGATTTGCCTGAAACTTCAAATATTTTTAAAATAGACAATTCTAAGGTTGGGGTATATGGGCTTATCAGCCATATAGGAGACTTAGGAGTTAAAAAATTAGTAATAATAGCGAAAAAATATTTTTTTGAATTTTCGACCCATTTCTTCTTAATAAACTACTTACATGATGTTTTCATATGAGAAGAAAGGCATTTTTTATACCTATCAAACGGTTGTCCGCTTTCTTTAAATATTTTTTTAATGAAAATGTGTAATTTTATGGAAAAAAGGTCCCAGATTCTAAGTAATTTTTCCTTGTAAAAAATAGTCTCAAATTTTGAATCATTTATTCTTAAAAGAAAATGGTCTCAGATTCTTAGTAATTTTTTCTTATAAAAAAAAAAACTTAGATTCTAACAAGGAAGGTCTTTCACAGGGGACCCACCGATTGTCCTGAAACTTGCATAAGGAAAGAAGGGAGCAAAATAAAAAGTTACTTGTTTTTTTATAGCTGCCCAATCTCACATTTAGCGGGTCAAAGTGGAGGTAAAAACCGGTATTTTTTTCGTTTTTTGAAGATTTTTCACATTTGTTGAAAAGAAACTTATGAACATTATATATAGGTCGAAAGGTTCTTTGAAGGCCTATCCACTGATGTATCGGTCGTGTCCAAAATGGGCTTCGTTAAGTTCTTTATTGCCAAAAATGCATAATCGTTGGGGTAGTTTATATGGAGATGTATATACGTACGACCGCCAAAATCATGAATAATAATCTCTATCAAAATTAAGCTGAACCGTATTTTTTCGTTTGGCTTTGTACGGATTTTCTCGAAAGCCTTTGTTTTTTCATAAGGTGGCAACCCTTTTTTAAAATTGAGATGGGTAGCTAATAAAAACCAGATAACTCTAATTTTTTGCCCCTCATTCCCATATTCAAGTTTCAGGACAATCGGTGGGTGCCCTGTAAAAGACCTTCCTTGTTAGTTGTTTAAATGTTTTTTTTTTTTTTTTTTTTTAATTAACGACGATGGTAGTGAACACTACATTACTCACAAGAATTTTTATGTGTTTTTTATAAACGAATTTGAACCATCCCTTAAGAACTATCGGAAGATTTTTTATATAAATAAAAACATTTAAACAACTAAGACCTCGAGGTGGAAAATTTATTGCTTTTAAATTTGTTTAGCATTTAACAGTCAGTGAAGCACTTGCTATGTTATTGTCCGGGTCTGATGAGTAGCCGCCTTAAGCATTTGGGGCAAAGATTTTTCGATAACCTAGATTGCCTAAAATGTGTCTCATTGATATCTCTAGCCGAATATCTTAGAGAATCGGGGTGTAGGGGAGTAGGAAAATGATGATAAGGGAATCACAATGGGTCTTCTGGAGTCCAAGTGAATTTCCCAAGTTGGCGGATGCCCATCCAACCTAACCTCTGGATTCTTGGACACTTTTCTGCACCGAAAAATTCTTAGAATAAGATACATTTTTCCTTAAAGCAAAAAGTCTCAGATTCTGAAATATTTTATATTGATTCTTTGCGATTTTTCCGAAAAGAAAAGATTTTAGATTCTAAGATATTTTTTCGCACAGAAAGATTTTCAGTTTAAAAATTTTTTTAGATTCTGAAACATTCTTCATGGACATTTTTTCGTATTGAAAAATTCTCAGATTTTGAAACATTTTTCAATACACAAAAATTTTCACATTCATAGAAACTTTTTCGTAAAAAAACATTCTCAGATTCTGAGATATTTTTCTGAATAAAAAAATTTAGAGTTTTGGAAAAAAAAATGTCTATTTATTCTTTAAATCAAAGACATGCAAAACTTTAGAAATTATAAATTTATGTTTAAAAGAAATGAAAAATTAGATTTTTGTCCCATAGTTTATCGTCGTCAATTGCATGCTTTTTATACATTTTTGTGAGAGTGTGTTTTGGGTTTTTTTTTTTGTTCCTGGCTTTAAATGAAGACAAATGACCAACATGCAAACCATTAATTTTTCTACACTTTTTTTGTTGTTGTCGCTGTTGCTGCTACTCATGCCATCCTTGCCAAACATTGTTTAGTTGCCTGTTTATATATCAAGGAGTTCTTGTGATGCTTTGGGGTTTTCTGTATTTTTTGTTGGTCTTGGTTTTCATGGGCTTCTTTTTAAAGTTCGTGTGGTCCCTATTACAGTGCTCTGTTGTAAGTAGTGTTGCTATATTTAAGTGTTTTGTTGAGAAATTACTGTTAAACTTAAACGTTTATCATTTGATTGCTTCCAGTTGTTGTTGGGGTTTTTGTAGCTGGTAGTTTTGGGTTTGTGAACATTCGTAACAATCTGTTAACTTTTGATGACATTTCATAAAATTGACAAGGATGTTGTTGTAGTAAGTTATGAGGTGTTTTTTTTATTTCCTTTGGGGTATTAAAGTAATGTTTTTGAAACTAAAAAACCCATCGCATAATTCGGGCCCCACGTTGGGCGCCAATATTTTAAAACGTTTAATTTTGATACCTTAATAGATTAATTTCTTTTCAAAACTTTGTAATCGAGACATCGTTAACCGATAACCACAGAAAAGTTGGTTAACGGTTCCTTAGTTACCTATTTTCTTATATATTATTGTAGCCCCACGTTGGGCGCCAAATAAATTTTGTAATTGATAACACAGGCACACAAAAAAAAAAAGTGGCCAGACCCAGAGGGAAGACCCAGTTATTTCTAGGTTTTTGGGGCCGCTGAATCCGAATATGACCATTAAAAATCATTTCAATTGCCAGTTTTCCCCCTACCGCCCCCCTATAACCCCCCAGAGGATTGACTTTTAATTCTCATAGAAACTTAAAATTAATGTGTACTTTTATGTTTTTTTGGCAGCTGAAACCTAAAATGACAACAAAAAAGTTATGTGACCCTTCCCTCAACCCCTAGCACGCCCTTACAACCCCCTGAAGGGGGATGAATTTTGGGTGTTTATACAAAATTAAGATGTATATGGATTTCTATGTTTTTTGGACCGCTAAAACCGAATATGACTACAAAAAATGTATAATTCCCCTCCCTCACTCCCTAGCACCCCTTACTACGCCCTATAGGGGATTAAATTTTGAAATTTTCATTAAAACTTTAATCAAATTTAATCAAAATTAAATCCCCTGTAAGGTGTAGCAAGGGGTACTAGGGAGTTTGGGAGGGGTATTATACACTTTTTGTAGTCATATTCGGTTTTAGCTGTCCAAAAAACATAGAAATCCATATACATCTTAATTTTGTATAAACACTCAAAATTCATCCCCCTTCAGGGGGTTCTAGGGGTTGAAGGAAGGGTCACATAATTTTTTTGTTATCATTTTAGGGTTTAGCTGGCAATTGAACATAAAAGTGCACATTAATTTTATGTTTGTATGACAGTTAAAAGTCAATCCTCCTTGGGGTTAATGGGGGGGGGGGCGGTAGGGGAAAAACGGGCAATTGAAATGATTTTTTATGGGCATATTCGGATTCAGCGACCCCAAAAGCCTAGAAATAACTGGGTCTGGCCACTTTTTTTTTTTTTTTGTGTGTAATTAATTTTCCATAGAAATTTCTGTAGAACAGTTTAAAATCGATAACTAGTTTTATTTTTCGTACACCACAATAATGTTAAAAAATAACTGTTAAATATGCCCACAAGTGAAATCTTTTCCAAACTTCCATAGTCCGTTTAAATATCGAAACTTTTGCTTTCGATAACTTTATAGATTAATTTCTTTTCAAAAAATTGTTATCGAAACACTGAAAACAAATTTCCCATAGAAAAGTTTGTTAACGGTTCCTTAGTTACCTATTTTCTTATGTATTATTGTAGCCCCACGTTGGGCGCCAAATAAAGTTTGTAATTGATAACTAATTTTCCATCGAAATTTCCTTTAGAAAACTTTATAATCAATAACAAGTTTCATTTTTCGTACACCACAAAAATTCAAAAAAATAACTGTAAATATGCCCACAAGTGAAATCTTTTCCAACCTACCATAGTCCGTTAAAATGTCTTATCTTAACAACATCAAAAAAAAACATCACAACAACATTTGTTATCATGTAACATTTGACCAATCTTTCAATCTCCCGCCGTTATAATGCTGGATTACTCTAATTGCCGAGACGACATGCGTTAAATATAGACAATACAACTGTGAAGACGGAACTAGTTACTACACTACATGAGGATAATAATGACGAAAATGCAAAAAAAAATTAAAAATCCTAACCATACCATCAGCGTCATTATAATCATTATCGTCATCGTGATCATCATCATGATATTGCTCTACTCATAGTCATCAATGTTTTTAATGGTGTAAACAAAGTGAAACTGAGACAGGAGAAACAAAACTACAACAAAAAAAAAGAAGTTAAACTTAAAAATGCAACAACTTAACTCGACAATTAGCCGCCAATCAATACAAATCGCACATCAGGCTTAAAACTCAAATTATACACATGAGCTTCAACACCAAAATACTAAAAAGAAAAACTAAACAACAAAGAGTAATATGCGACTTTAAAGAAACTTTAGATGCCCTACACAAAGTAAAAATAACAAAATTATAGTCAGGCAGGATCAATAAATCACACTACACACCGAAAAATGGGCCCCCTTTTTAAAGAATGCGTATTTTGGTACTTTTTCTACTTCAAAAATACTAGTCTGACAAATATTAAATTTAGGATTACCCAGTAAATTATACATTCTATACCTATTGAGGGTAAAATAGTGTAGTTTGGTACTTTTTAAATTTTCTGAAATAACTTGAATTTTGGAATGTAGTTTCCTCTGGCAAAATATGGTCCGAAAAAGGTACTTTTTGCAAATTTCGGTTCTAAAGGTACAACAAGGTTTAAAACTTTAACTTTAACGCTTTTTCTATCTTCTGACAGAACGGCCTCACAAACTTAAAAGTTAAAATCTAGGATCCCCCAGCCAAAAGAAAAAGTATCCTAGAATACTACCTTCGTAGATTTTGATTTAAAGGGGGTAAATAATTGTACTTTGGTACTTTTTCTATCTCCTCAAATAATGGTTCTAGAAATTTAAAATCCAGGATGATCTGGCGAAAAAAGATTCTGTTAAAAGTACTTTTAAAAAAGTTTTGAATTTTTAAAGGAAGAAATATTTTTGGAAATTTTGATTCTACGAGGGTAAGAAGGAGCAAACAATTATATATGGTACTTTTTATATATCCTGAAATTATGTCACCCTTCGATCAAAGTTTAGACTTTTTTGTGAACATTTTCTAAAAACCAAAACTTTGGTAAAAGTGCGGCATGGATTAAAATACACTTTCGGATTAATAGAATAAAAAAATTTCTGGACACTTTGGAAAATCAAAAGTTTAAGAAAAAATGCCTCTCTAGTGGGGTGTCTGACTGGTTGTACCTTTTGGGAAATACAACAAAAAAATAATCGACAAGTTGGTTCGGTGAATTTTTTAGGGGGAGAAGGGGGGGGTTGGTCGTTCTCCCTCGCCATAAATGTTAAAAAATTATTTTTTTATGGTATTTACGCTTAAATAATTAATTTTATTACTATTTTCCATTAGTATTTCTATAACCACGCCCGCAAAAGGAGGCGTCTCAAAAAACATCGGATTTCCTAATCCCCTTGGTACAATTGCCGGTAGATGAACATCATATGGTATAAAAATGGAACATTTTCTGAACAAAAATACTAAAATCATGTAAAAATTCTGATTTTCTGGGGTTTTTAGTATTTCAAGGGAAAAACTTTTTTCCTCTGGTCCGATTTTGCCAATCTTTGAACTTAACCTTACTAGTAGGTTAGGTCGTAAGTGACTGCTTACGTTTTATGACAGCACACATAGACTCTGAGCTGCATTGTGATACAACGGTACCGTAATAGGTTTCCCTAACTAAACCCTGCCGTTAATCCAATTTGAAATTCTCATGAAACTCCCAAGATATTGATTTTTGACATACGACAAATCAGCAAAAGACATTTGACGGCACATTTAACCGCTCTGCGTGCTTTTCTATAAAACAGTGTCTGGTAATCACAGCAACCACAGTCGAAATCTCTCCTCTTGGAAGCGATATCAGCTCACTTGTGCGCTTCTGATTAAGACAAGGCCAAATCGGTCGTGTAGTCTCATACATCCACCCATTTTACCGTCTCAGATTAGTCTCTGTCGCAAACAAAGCCGTAGATTTTGCTTACAAGTTTCTAGAGGCATAGCAAAACATTTCAATTCTGTTGGAACCTGTAAGGTTGTTCCCAGTCTTGCAAGCTCATCGGCTTTGGAACTCCCTGGAATGTGTCTGTGCCCTGGGATCCATTCGAGTCGTATGTCAAACTGCTTAGACATATCAAATATGCGGCAGTTAAGGGCAGATCTTGTTTTCAGAAACATTGACTCCAGGGACTTTATCGCGGCTTAACTGTCAGAATAGATATTGACTGCGGTTGTAGACAAGACATTGCAACTCAACCAGTCGGCCACTTTCTTTATTGTCAACCTCTCTGCCTGGTTAATACGGCAATGATCTGGCATTATCATTGCATCTCCTCCGAATAGACTCCAAAGCTCCCTTACCCGGAATTCCCCTCATCAAAGGCTTCCAGGATGGTATCATAGTGGTGAAGTGGCGTTAAAAAAGGCTCATAGAGGGAGCACAGTCCACATTTTGTGGTATTGTTATCTTCTTCAAGATCGAGCACTGGCCACAATCGCTGCTTCTCCATTTCAGTTTGCTATTAAGTCGAATTGCCGACTTAGCCGCATACTGCCTACTCAATATGTCCAATGGTAGCATGTCCAATGGTAGCATGTAAAGGAGGATACGCCTACGCAGCCGTAGGCGTATTACGAAGAGCACTAGTGATGCAAATCGATGCCATTCTAGGTATCTTCGTGATAAAGACACAGTTCCCTTTTATTTCTACAGCAGGCCACCAGACAATGAATCCATATTGCAGCATTGGACGCACCACTGCTGTTAAATCCAATGAACGATATTAAGGCTAGGTTAGGTTAGGGTGGTGGTGTACGATTTACACCTCGCAAAGACCTTTTGGTCTATAGCGATACCACAAAAAAACTTTTTTTGCTGGCGGCGCGAGTTAAACACGTTCAAAGTCATTGCGAATCTCTTTAATATTCTAAGATCCATTCGCGTTATATCCTCCAAAGTAAAGCTAAAAGCTTATCTGACCAGTAATCGATCAGCGACTCCTTGCCAATGCTTGACAGTGACAAAGTATGAAGCACATCTTTTACAACTGGCGTCTGAAATAAGTATAATACTCTTGGCATGAATGCTGATAAGACAGTGACCAGTTATTATTCCAGTCTGAGCTCGACATTCACTCCTCGTAAGTCCAAGAGGGTATTCAGGGCCAAAAAGGTATATTTTGGTACTTTTTATACATCCTGAAATAATGTCACCCACCCTTCGATCATATTAAACATTTTCAAAAAAAACCAAAACTTTTGTCGAGGTGCGACATGGGATAAAATGGTTGTATTGGCCTGAAACTTGTACCACATAAATTTTGGGTGTAATATAATAAAAATTTGACCGGACACTTTAAAAAATCAAAAGATGAAGAAAAAATTTCTCTCTAGTTAGGTGTCTCACTGGTTGCACCTTTTGGCAAATACAAAAAAAATAAAAAATGGGAAGGGTGGTTGGGGTAGTTTTTCTGTACATTAGCTAAACAAATATACAAAAAACATGTAAAAAAATTGTGTTTTTCTGGGGTTTTTTAGTTCTTCAAAGGGGAAACTTTTTCTCCCTGGTTTGATTTTGCCAAACTTCGAACTTAACCCAACCTAACCAGTAGGTTAGGTTGGGTTGTAAGTGGCTGCTGATGTTTTATGACAGCACACATAGACTCCGAGGTCCGTTGTGATACCACGGGATCATAAAAGGTTTCCCTACTATTCCCTATGAAACTCATAAGATACTAAATTTTGACATCCGACAAATCAGAAATATCGTGCAGTTCCCTAGATCCTAGTGAAACAAGTCTTCGATCAGAAAGTGCCTAACAATTTCAGATAAAGTGTTCGATAGTTTCCAACTCCTCAATATCCAGGCAACTCCAGCAAAAGTTATTTGACGGCACATATAACCGCTCTACGTGCTTTCGTATAAGAAAGTGTCTGGTAATCAGAGAAACCACAGTCCCGATCTCTCCTATCAGTTCACTTGTGCGACAGGCCAAATCTGTCGTGTTGTCTCATACATTCATCCATTTGCCCATGTCAGATAAGTCTCCGTTGCAGAACAAAGCCGTAGATTTTCCTTACAAATTTCTAGAGGCAAACCAAAACATTTCAATTTTGTTGGAACCTGTAAGGTAGTTTCCAGTTTTGCAAGCTCATCGGCTTTGGAACTCCATGTCTCCGAGCCCTGGGATCTATAAGAGACGTATGTTAAACTGCTTGGCCATGTCAAACATGTGGCAGTTAAGGGCATATCTTGTTTTCAGAAACATTGACTCCAGTAACTTTACCGCGGCTTAACTGTCAGAACAGATGTTGACTGCGGTTGTAGACAAGACATTGCAACTCAACCAGTCATCCACTTTCTTTATGGGCAGCATCTCTGCCAGGTGAACACTGCAATGATCTGGCAATATGATTGCAGCTTCTCCGAAAAGACTCCAAAGCTCACTTGTTCGTATAGCTTTGAGCCATCTGTGTACAAATTTATGGTGGCTCCTCTAGCCGGAATTCCTCTCATCTAAGACTCCCAGGATGGTATCATAGTGGTAAAAAGGCGTTTAAAAATGCTCATAGAAAAAGCACAGTTCAAACTTTGTGGTATTCTTATCTTCTTCAAGATTCAGCTATGGCCACAATCGCTGCACCTCCATCGCAGTGTTCTATTAAGTCGAATTGTTTTCTAAGCCGCATACTGCCTACCCAATATGTTCAATGGTATCATGTGAAGGAGGATGTCTTAAGACACAGTTACCTTTTGTTTCTAAAGCAGGCCACCAGGCAATGAATCCATACTGCATAATTGGACGCACCACTGCTGTATAAATCCAGTGAACGGCATTAGGGTTTAAGCTCCATCGTTTTCCAATGGCTCTTTACAGGAATATAAAGCAATCGTAGCTTTTTTTACCCCTTTCTCTATAATACGTCTGAAATTCAACTTCTTCTCTAGTAATACCCCAAGATACTTGACTCTATAGCGATTTCATCGCCGTCCAGAGAAATAGGATCAAAAGTAGGAATCTATTTTACTTGGATTAACTACTAGACCATAGTCTATTTCCCATTTAGACAAATATTTCAGAGAACCGTGAAGAATGTTCCCTGATGTTCGCAGGTCCTTCTCCGCCATCGCGACATCGTTAGCATATGCGACAAGATGACAACCACAGCATTGATTTCAGTGCCAGGTTCCAAAGAAGTGGCAAAAGAACACCTGACTGTGGTGTGGTGACGCTTCTATAGTAGATTTTCCACCATTAAAACGATCCCATGCTTCACTCCCAGACTAGACTATGGCACAATTATCAAGTCTGAGATGACATTATTAAAATCTCCCTCTATATCAAGAAAGGCCACCATAGTGTACTCCTTTACCGAAAGCGATCTCTCAATGGTACCAACGAGCTCATGAAGAGCTATGTCCATTGATCTACTCTTGCTATTTGCATGTTGCCTTGTTGAAAGCAACCTAGGTAAAATCACTCTACGCAAATATGAGTCTATCATTCGCGTCAATGTGTTTAACAAAAAAAACGACATACTTATCGGTCTGAAATCCTTCGAAACTGTGTGGGAATTTTTCCCAGCCTTAGGAATAAAAACGACGAATTTAGGGATTATACAGCCAAGGGATCATATAGTCCGAAACTTGCTGCATCTCAACCGGGATTATACGATTAGGCCCAGGGGATTTATAGGGCCTGAAGCTTTAAATCGTCTATATTTATGTGGGCATATTTATTATTTTCGAAGAAATTTGATATGCTTGGGTTCAGAACGTTCTAAAGCTTGAAACGGTGTCATGGAATTGCGCGCAAAATGAGCGTGTAGAAGGAGCTCTAGCGACCAGACCACACTACATTAGGATCCTTCAAGTACCCCAGAGTACAAGGAGAAGAAGTCAGAACTTTTCGCAGCCTGAATGCCTCAGAAACGCCTATGTTTTCACAGAAGTTTTTTCTTCAATCACATGTGGCAATATGTTTTCACAGAAGTTTTTTCTACAATCACATGTGGTAATGCTGATCATCTTCTTATAACTCGTTAGTTGCAGTCTATACGCAGAACAGTCCTCGTCACTCTAGAAGACTTACAAGGGATGTCTCCCTGGTGTCATCCTTTGATCTTCATGAAATTTGGAACGAAAATTAATTTGACACTTATATTTTTAGCGGGCCAAACTCATTTTTAAAGGGTGTCGATTTTGCGGGAAAGTTGACATTTTTCAGTTTTTTAACGTTCGTTACACACGTTGCTAGGTTTTTCAAAGATCTTTCAATTGTAACATGAAAATAGCCGTTTCTTGACCTCTCAAAAAAAATAACAAGGTGTCTTTTTTGTCCCTAGTCTTTGCTGAAAGGAAAGATGATTCCAGGGACCTATTACAAACATTTGTTATGTCGTCAATCAGACAGTTAATTTAAGCCACACTATACGGTTCAGATAAGGGTACCCAGGAAAAGTCTCCCTAAATTTCCCTTCATATTTGCTGAAGTAACAGGAGTCTAGCTTTTTTGGTTTGAACTAAATCGCTATTTCTGCAGGCGGACGGACATTCATAGAACATCTTTGAATCTGATTAATAATAAAATTTATGCGGTCCCCGATGTTTCGGCGTTACAAAATGTTACAAACGTTACGACAAATTTATCTATACCCCCTCTCTATGTAAGTCATAAACAAGGAGACAAATATCACTTTACAACTATTAAAAGTTTAGCAGCGCACCACATTGAACTAGCAGCGGGTACTATTGATATCGATAGAGGTAGAGGTAGTAAGTAGTTGTTGCTGGGTGAATGGTGAATAAAAGATTCAATTGAACATGGCTTAAAAATTGCTGGTAATTGTAAAACAACAATTAACATTAAGCGCCATTTAAAATCAAAACTAAAAAAAAAACACAACAACGTATCAGCAACAACATCGACGCAACAACAATTGTATTACAATTGCAGACTACTAAACTCAACTCGACTCAAATTGAAACCAAAGCAAATCTTACAAAAGTTAAAAACAAACTAAAGCAAAACTTTTATTTGTTTTCTTATGGATTTTCTTTGACTGGGCCAACTGACATTTAATGTCACTATATAGAAAAAAAAATACTAAGCGCGGTAACAAGAGTAGAAGCTAAAAAGACAACAATAACAACAACGACGACAACGATTTCGATGACGACAACAACATTTGGCTGTAAGAAGAAGAAACGTGAATTGTCGCACAACTGCCAGCTGAGTCGCCAGCATGACCGCTGCGGCAAAACTAAAGTGCCAAAGAAGACAAAAGATGACAGCATTAGGTTGCCAATACCAAATAACAATACAAAATGTTTGTGGCATGAATTTAAAAAAAAAAATAAAATAATCGGCGGGGGGATAGAAATACCAAGGGGGAATTCTTATAACCTCTCTTTCTCTCTTTAATAGTAAAACTACCAGTAGTTGTAGTACTTGGGTAGCTGTGTATAGTTTTATAGAAAAAAATGGTTCAAAGTAAATTTTGCCGCTTTTTTTTATAAAGAAGAATAAAAAACTTTTCTACCCGTGTTTAACTGACGCTGCACCCAATTTGCCGCTGCTCAACATTTAGAACATATTGGCGTCATTGCATTTGACTTTTTGAGTTGTCTATCGCTAAAAAAACCTTAACTCTACGTAACAAAAGAGAAGATAAAGAAGTACAATAAGAGGTAAAAGAAGAAGCTTTACCTTATGTTAAGAATCATTTCTACATAAAATGTCCACCAAAGTCATCTTTGTGTAAACGACATTTGTAACTATTATCAACGGTTAGCAGCTACATATTTTTATAGGGACAGTAGGAAATTTTAAGAAAACAAAATCAATTGATAACTCCTGATTTGACCCTCGAGTGGGAGCCGGCTAGAAAAAGGGAATTTCAAAACTACGACGATAAACCGTCGGCGTTCGTTGGTACAATTGTCATAAATGTTTCTCGTACAAATAGTACAAAATGTTGTCTGTGGTGTCACAACGGACCTTAGAGTCTATGTGTGCTGAAGTTAAGAGTAAGCAGCCTCTTAAAACCTTGAACATAAGAAAATTCAAGAAACTGAATTACAGTTTTTGCCCGCTTCCCAAACATCTTATTCAAATTAAGTTCTGTGTAAAAGGCATGTGGCAGAGAAAAATGTTAAGTTTGGATTCTGCAATTCAAGGTCCATTGTATCAATGATTAGCTGATATGACGATATTCGTCGAATTTTTATCCGTGAATTTGTCGCACTTACACGTCTATGTTTAAAATAACTTTTTGTGAAATAATACACAATCGGCGAACGGAGATTATATTGTTTAAACAATTTCAAAATTCTATTCTATACGGAAGTTATTAGGTTAACTTGAAAATGGCTGCTTAACGACAGCACACACAGCTGCTGAGGTCCATTGTGATACCACCTAATCCCTGCCGTTAAGCCAATTTGTGATTCTTATGTAACTCTTAAGATATTTAAATTTTACATCCAACAAATCAAAAAGATCGTGCAGCTACCTAGATCCCAGTGAAGCAAGTAGCTGACAAAAAAATGCCTGGCAATGGCAGATAAAGTCCTTGAAAGTTTCCAACTCCTCCTTATCCATGCAACTCCCGCAAAAGTTATTTGACTGCACATTTAACCACTTTGCGCGCTTTCCCATAATACAGTGTCTGGTAATTACAGCAACCACCACCGAAGTCTCTCCTCTTGAAAGTGTTTCTTGTTTTTAGAAACATAGACCTGACGGTGACTTGATTGTCGGAATAGATGTTGAATGCGGTTGTTGACAAGACATTGCAACTCAACCAATTAGCCATTTCCTTTATTGCCCGCATCTTTCCCTGGTAATATTTGCGCCAGGATCAACCCAAGCTCTTTGGAATAGACTCCGAAGCCAACTTCTCGTATTGTATCATATTGGTATGACCATCAGACAACGGTTTCATACATCAGAATTGGACGCACGACTGCTGTTAATCGTTTTCCAATGGCTGTTACAGGAATAAGTATAAAGCAATCGTTTCTTTTCTCACGTTCCTCAATATTACGCCCCTAACTCAACTTCCTATTTAGAAATACTCCAATATACTTTGCTCCATTTGAGAAGCCATTTTCAGTGCCCTCCTGAAATGCAGGAATCTTATTTTTCTTTGTAAACAACACTAGTTCAGTTTTACTTGTATTAACTCCCTGCCCACAGTATTTTGCCCATTTAGACAGATCTTAAGACAGCAGGTGGTTTCCCTTTACCTCTATCGTGACATCGAAAGAATATGCGACAACATGCTTCTAGAGAGAGCAGCATTGAATTAGGTTCCAAAGACGCGACGAAAGGTGACCTCCCAGTGATGTGCCCTTAATGACAAATCGGGATATAACAGACGCTCCCAATTCAGACGTTATACTTCTATTGGCAAGCCGATCTTCCACACGCTTCACTTCTAGATCAGAAAAAGCCACAATTATCGAATCAGCAATGAGATTAATAAAGGCCCCCTTAAGAAAGGTCACCTTTACCGAAATCGATTTTCCGAAGGTACCAACAAACTCATGAAGAGCTGTTTCCGTTGATCTACTTTTATCAATCGTTTTATTGTCTTAAACGAAAATGATGCTAGACTAATTGGTCTGAAATTATTCGGAACTTGTGAGAGTTTTTCCTAGCCTTCGGCATAAAAACGACTCAGACATTCCTTCAGAAATATACGACCAGTTAATGCATTGGGATTATACAAGGGGTTATGTAGTCTGGCACTTGCTGCATCTCTCCGGAATTATACCATCAGGTCCAGGGGATTTATAGGGCCTGAAAGACTGGGAACTACCACAGAAGTTCCCAACCATCACGGATGTGTTAGCACGCCTCTCGAAATTTTCTGGACTGGACTCTGAACTTTAAACTTGATATAACAGTTTGGTCTGTGGGCTTAGATGGCAGATGATTAAGCAGTCTAGAGGCGGAATGTGCCCGTTTTTATCCAATTTGTACCGATGATATTTAAACTTTCCAGAAGATGTTACAGAGATCATTGCCTTCTACGTCTGATATCTAACCATTTCCAGAAACTTATGTACGAGGCAAAAAAAGCTTTAGAACAAAAAACACCATCCCTGTCTTTATCCTGTTCTTTTCGTAAAATATACAAATCGCCGCTATCTATTCTGCGGTATAATCTTTCCCTTACTACTAGGCAGGAATGCTGAACACTTAAAAGTTTCTGCTAGAACCTCTGCAGATGTTGTTTGATATAGAGGATTTTGACACTATCTTTGACACTAACAACATATGGCTTGTACTCTTAGTACGGATGCTATTAATACCTGACCAACATTGGCCCAAGAAGCCATTTTAAGTCTCACACCTCTCAACAATTTCATCAGATCTACGGCAATTATGGCTGCGCGTAGGATGCATCGATATCGATTACGATATCAATTACTCTGACCCTCGCAACTTGAGCGGTCACTCGAATATCTTTTCTTCAATAGGGATAAGGGAAAACTTGTATATGCCGTCGAGGATAAACTCTGAGCTTCGTTTTGAGGGGGAGGGGGGGGGGGGGGGGGGGATTGGAGATCCTGAAGCCGAGTAGACCAGATTGGGGTGAAGGTGCACCGTCTGGGAACACTAGAAGCCTAAATTAGTAAACTGACTGATAAAGAATGACCCCTGGACCCCAAACACGTGGATCTCCGAACCCATGGGTAGGTGGCCTACAGCTTTCAGACTGAAATTCAGGCTATTATAATATGCGCTAGAGTTAATATTGCAAAGGGTATAAAGAGTGCTCATATTTCTATATTGCCTGATAGCCAGGCAGCACTTCATGTGCTGTCTTCCTCGGAACTTAAATCGAAGATGACACTCTAGTATTTTGATACCCTCCAAAAGCTGGCCAGTCGAAACTAAATCACGTTTTTGGGGATCCCTAGTCAAAGAAGTTTCGAGGGTTATGAGATAGCGGATGAGCTTGCAAGGAATTTTTCCCCTACTCCTGTGATCGGACCAGAACCCTTTTGTGGGGTAAATTATTTTACCTTCACGACCATAGTTAGGGCTTTGAAGAAGACAGACTTCCTAAGCTTGTTGGAGAATTCAGTAGGTCTACGGCAATCCAAAGCACTAATCGCTGCACTATTACATGGAAGTATTCTTAATCACAGCATAAATGACAGTAGAATTTTGACAGGTTTTCTTACCGGACATTAAGTAGTAAATTATTATTTGCATAATTTAAACCTTTGTCCATCCTCTTTGTGTCGACTTTGTCTGGAGGAAGTTGAGACAATGCAACACGTATCATAAGAAGGGTTTTAAACAGAAAATTGCTTACTTCTGAAGATATAAAGCTATCTTATCCATCTTCTGTTCTTCCCAGTTGGAAAATATGTCACTGAGAAAATTAACATAGTGATTCCTTGGGGAAATGTCTTCAGGTTCTGACAAATCATAGGTAATCCTTGATGACATGTCGTAACATTGTCAAAACTGAATGTTTGCTTTAAGAGAGTGAACAATTATTTTCAGACGTCGAAAAGGAAATGTCTTCAGAATAGCAATATATTAAATTAGAATTTTAAATCTAGGCAACTCTTAAAATAAAATCAAAATCTAACAAGTAGTATAAAAGTAATAAATAGGCAAATAATTTTCAAAATAATGTTTGGAACAATTAGGTAGGTGTGGGACTAATAAACTGGAGGTTCCAGGTGCAAATCCAGTTGGGACTAAAAAAGGCGAAAAGTTTTATAAAGGAATTTAAAAAGTAAAAACTAAAGGAAATACGAAAATTTTTTGTATTTTCATATGACCTATGTCAGACATTTACCCAAAGAAGTCCCCAGAAGGTCAGTATGCCCTGACTGCTGCTGACTTTGAGTGAGGACATTTCGAAAATTTATATAAAACTATCCTCAACTCAGTACATAGAGATGTCTTGTGGATGTCAGAAGTGACTCTGACATGTCACCGCGCTGTCATGAGGATGGCTCGAGGACGTAGCCAACTGGGTTATGCACATTATATAAAAATTTATAGATCCGGTACTGTGACCCTCATGGGCCTTTTGAGCCATAAGGTTCGCAGTGCCGGCCGTAAGGGCCAGATTTCTCCTTGAATAATAAAAATAATAATAATCGTTGACATCTTCTTGCACTGGTTATCAAAACGGCTTAAGTGTTTTTTTTTTGTTACACGTTAAAATGTTTGCTATATTTTCTATTGGGTCACTTAAATTACAACCGCGCAAATAGTTCTAGCGTTTTGCAAAGATAAAAAAAAAAAACAACAATCACTTAAGAAACTTTTGATGTAGTTTTTATTGTTATAGCATTTCAAACTTCTTGTACTTACTACTACAACTACTACTCAACTACTACAAACATTTGTGGCTCTTATTCTTCTTCTTCGGCTACATGTATCAATTGCATGGGATTTTAAATCCCCCGGAGTACATTTTGCTGGACTTTTTGTTATTGTTGTATGTATAATTCTAGCTGAAAGATGTTGAAGTTTAAGCGTTCTTTTTTTGAATTGACAACGTTGTAATCGGTGAAGTAGTAAAAGAAACAAATAGAACAAAAACCGCTGGCAATTTGCTGTTTGAATTGTAGAATTTGTTGCAAATGTAATTAAAACAAATCTATACAAAATCCAATGGTAGATCATCATCATCATCATGGTTTAGCTTTGATTTCTATGGATAATGTTTGGCCAAAAGGTTTTTGAAAGTGGCCAAATTTTGTTAACATATGTATGTGGCTGAGGAAGAAGAGTAGCAGCAGAAGACTCGTATAGATTTTTAGATTTAGTTTTCGGTTTCAAATTTTTTTTTAATTTTTCTTACTTGCTTGCCTGCTCAATAGCCTTAAGTTTGTCAATGTTAAAAGCCGGCAAAGTCTTTGGGGGATTATCAAATACAATAAAATGCCTTGAAAGTAGTCTAAAGAGATCGTGTAAAACTGTTGTAGCGCTACTTACAACAACCTCACTGGTTAATAGCAGCTAATGTTAACTTGACTTGCTGACTGGCTGGTTGGTTGGCTGCTTAGTTTTTTTTTTTTTGAAAATTGAAAAAGCTTGTTATTGTTGCATACAAATGACATTACACTCTTTCATTGACGCATGTCATCGTATAACGTACGTTGTATATAAGTCTACTCTAATAGTAATATGTTCCTAATCTCCCCCCTTTGCCGTTTTCTCTCTCCCCCTAGTCACTTACTATATTATTTGTAATTCTTGTTGTTGTTTAAATGTCACTCAATCTCAGCTTTGATCTTATTGATTTCAATGCATTTTATTATCGTTTTAGATAGTGATCGTTGTTGAATTGTAGCCATCCCATAGTCAGTCGTCGGATTTTGTTGTGTGTGTTTTCATTTTAATCGATCGTTTGTTGTTGGCAATTTGATCGCTTTGTTTCACACATTACATATGAGGTTTTTGTTTTTATTTTTGTATCCTCTATATAATGTGGGATTAGTGAAAATTTTAAAGTTTATCGTTGCATTTGTAACGCAAAAAATTTCAGAGTTTGCGATGAAATTCGAAGTTTCTGAAACCGTACAAAATTTTATATTTTTCAATTTGCCTGACCTTTGGTAACTGTTTTATATAGAGTTTAGTGTGCTGATCCTCAATCTGTTTTCCTATTGTTTCCATCAGCTCGCTTTCGCGAGGAAATCGCTGTTAACCAGACAAAAATGTGGGATTTTGCTAGGCTATAATATCCAATACTGTTTTTTATCACGAACTTAATTATATTGGAATGGAGTCTTTCGCAGTGGCTGAAAGCTCCCTGTCTGCTATTCACTTGGGAATAGCAAAAAGCGATTCCATTGTTGAATTTCCCAAGCATCTCACAACTTCTGGTAATTTACCAAGTATTCCCTGGTTGTGTCGTGCAGACACCGGTTTGTCGGCAGCTTAAGTGAGAAGGTGTTCAGTAAATAAGTATCCTGAATGGCTGCTAACACCGGTGCGCCTCAGGAAAGTAGGTGAAAACTAAAATTCTAATAAATCACTGAAACTCTACTGTATCCATCGACGCAAAAAGGCTTATCAAATGAAAAGTAGCAAAGGCAAAAGATGACCCCCTATAATGATGACGAACCCTGCAAACGAAAAAAGGAACATGATTTAAGAGTATGCACTTGGAATGTATGATCCTTGTACAGAGATGGCGCAAAAGAATAACTAAAAGTAGCGATCCAGAAATATAAAACATCATTGCACTTCAGGAAATGCGTTTGTTTGGACATGGCTGAGAAAGTCATACCAACTGTGATATATAAAGAATGGCCCGCTTATAATCTGGACGACTTATGTGCCTTATAAGTTTTGAATGAAAAGTCACATTTTTATAATTTATTTATCAAATTAAAGCAAAATTAAGATTAAGAAATTTTGCACACTTTCACGTTTTTTGAGAAATACAGCTGTTCAGAAATTGCTTAAACTTTTAAAATTCTAAAAATTTACAGTGCTTAGTGTTTTGAATCCTTACGGGGCTATAGCAAGCATAAATTTAAAACCATAAACGCGTAAAAAAAATATCGTTTTAGCCCAAGTTTGAAAAGAAAAACATATCAAGTTGAAAAAAACATACCTCCCTCGAATGAATCCTGTAGGATTAAAGTTCTATGGAGCGGTAAATGACTAAACCCGCAAGAGAAAATCGAAGTTCAATGCCAAAACATGATTTCGCTTTTTAAAAACCAATGTTTAAACGAAGTTTAAAGGTTGACACATGAAACCTGCGTCAAATTTGATGTTAGAAATCACATGAAGTAAAAAATGAGTTTAGCCCACAATTTTAACAAATCGAAAAAAATTTGCCAAATATAAAAAAAATATGTTGTTTTTTTATTTTTAGTACCAAAAGGTACATACAAATAAAATGTATTTATTCGGCCTTTATATATGTATATATATTCGATTAGAGTTTTATTCTAGTTCGAGGCCCAAAAATATTTCTATTTATGATATTGTCATAATAGAGTATTTTTAATTTATTGCTTTAAAAAAGTTACTATCTCATAGTATGTCTATACTGATCAGTTTCATCCCCACTAAAGGAATCTTCAGCAGACTATCATAGATAGAAATATAAATAGACTATCATAAATAGAAATATTTTTGGGCCTCGAACTAGAATAAAACTCTAATCGAATATATATACATATATAAAGGCCGAATAAATACATTTTATTTGTATGTACCTTTTGGTACTAAAAATAAAAAAACAACATTTAACACAAAGTTTAGTACGACTTATCCTACCAACACTATTGTTTGGTTAGGCACTGTTGTTATTGTAAAATAACAGCAACACATATATTAATAGCTACCGACGGTGATTTAATATATACAATTTTTGCTTTAAAAGAGTTATTTTTGTTGGAAAACAGATTTCGGACCTTCATAATAGTACTTCTCATATAACTTGGGAAATATATCAAATATTATGTCTGGTTTGATGTTTGATTGACCAACGATGATTCTCTAAAGTCTGCTGAAGATTCCTTTAGTGGGGATGAAACTGATCAGTATAGACATACTATGAGATAGTAACTTTTTTAAAGCAATAAATTAAAAATACTCTATTATGACAATATCATAAATATAAATATTTTTGGGCCTCGAACTAGAATAAAACTCTAATCGAATATATATAAAAAAATATATATAAAAAATATAAAAAAAAAATAAAAAATATAAAAAAATAAATAGAAGGAGAGTATAAAGAAGCAAAAAATGTATAATACTGTTAAATTTAATGTTAAGTTTGATGCAAAGGTAGCACCGAAAGATGTGCAAAATTTCTTCATTTTTTTTTCGGTTAATGACGTCTGTACTAAAGAATATTTAACCTGCGAACTTGAAGCCTGTACCAAAAAAAAGTGGAAAAATTTCCTTTAATTTGATACATAAGTAAATTATAAAAATCTGACTTTTCATTCAAAAGTTATAATGCTCATAAGTCGTCCAGATTATAACCGGGCCATTCTTTATTACAGTGGACACAAGAAGAAATGCGAATTTGGCTGTGGCTTTTTTTTTTTTTTTTTTTATACCAAAACAAAAAAAAATACAATCGAAAAAAATTTTATACTTAAAACTAATTTTACACTCGAAAAAAAAAAATTAGTAAATTATTTTTTTTTATTCCAAAATTACTAAAAAAAAATTTTACACAAAATAAAATATTTCTAATTAAAACTGTTTTTTTTTTTTTTTTCATAGATTCGGCCAAGTCGAATTTAACTTTTCTACTTGTTATTATTAAAACAGATGAAGCAATGTGAAATAACATATTCCCTTAAAAATACTTTTAAAAGACTTCGACATATTTGGGCCGTTTTTTGTAAAAACTGTGTAACAAAAATTGTTCTTTTTTTATCGAAACTTAATTTGTTTTTTGTTTTGAAGTACCAAATAAAATTTTTATTGTGCTAATAAACATTATAAATAGTGTAATCGAGTTCATAATGTTTTTATATATTTTTTTGACAAAAAATTTGGGTTTTTAGTTTTTGCGGGAATTCCCGGGATCCCGGGAAATTAAAAAATGAATCCCGTTTTCCCGGGAAATGAAAAAGTCCGGGAAAAGAAAAACTCTAATACCCATACATTATTGATCACTCATCGACTTTAATACACTCATAGAAATCCTACAGTATTCCTTACTAAAAAGTTGCCAGTTTTTACTAATTCTTAGTCTTAAAAATACCGTAATACCACCACCTGACCTGCAGGAATTTAGAACAATTATGTCAAGCCTTATGGATAACAACTATTTAAGAACGGCGGCGATGTTCTATTAACGAGAATGCACCACCTCATAAGCCGGATCTGGACGGAAGAATGCATGCCAGATGACTGGAATAGCAGTGTACTCTGCCCGATTTTGAGAAAAGGTGATCCCACGAACAACTCAAACTATCGTGGAATTAGTCTAATACCCATCGCGTACAAAATTCTGTCTTGCATACTCTGTGAGAGGCTAAAGGCCATAGTTGAAGGAAAAATTTACGCATACCAGTGTGGCTTTAGAGCTGGAAAATCTACCATGGACCAAATATTTACACTTTGATAAATTTTAGAGAAGACCCGTGAGAAAGGCATCGGCACTCAACATATTTTTTTCGATTTCATATCCGCTTTTGACAGCCCAGCACGACACTCACTATTTAATGCAATGTCTTATTTCAATGCACCCTCAAAACTGATAAGACTTTGTGAAATGACGCTACGGAACACTAGATCTTCGGTAAAGGTTGGGAGAAATCTATCTGAGCCGATCAATACTGGGCGTGGCTTTAGACAGGGTGACCCACTCTCCTGCGTTTTATTTAACATACTTTTGGATAAAGTTATTAGTAATGCATTCGAAGATAGGGTGCCAAGGGACACAATTTATAGTAAAAGTATCATGCTGCTGGAATATGCCGATGATATTCATATTATATGACACACTTTAGAAGAGGTTACTGCAGCTTTTATGAAAATTGAAGAAGAGGCGAAAAAATGGATCTGGTGGTAAATAAAGGCAAAACCAAGTTGATGCATTCAGTGTTTAAGGAATCGCAGCGTACTGGGCAATCCGTAGCTGTACAATTCGTCTAATACAATTTTGAAGTAGTAGACGAATTCGTATACCTCGGATATTTCATAAATAATAATAATGATGTCAGTCTGGAGATCAAGCGAAGAATCACCTTGGCAAATAGATGCTATTTTGGCCTTGGCAGTGTTTAAGGAATCGCAGCGTACTGGGCAATCCGTAGCTGTCCAATTCGTCTAATACAATTTTGAAGTAGTAGACGAATTCGTATACCTCGGAAATCTCATAAATAATAATAATGATGTCAGTCTGGAGATCAAGCGAAGAATCACCTTGGCAAATAGATGCTATTTTGGCCTTGGCAAGCAGATGCGCTTACGAAGCCACTCAAGCAGACGAAAATTACACTATACAACACGGTCATCCTGTCTGTGTTGTTGTACGGTACGGAAACATGGGTGTTATCTGCTGCAGATGCAGCCATGCTTGGAGTATTTGAGAGGAAGATTTTACGAAGAATTTTTGGAGCCGCTCGTGATGGTGATGACTTTCGTCGAAGAACAAACGACGAACTATATAGACTATACGCAGATACCAAATTTAGTTAAGCGTATTAAAATACAAAGACTTAAATAAATGGGGTGGTCACGTCCAGTGCATGGATGACACTGCACCGGCAAGAAAAGCCCTTTGGAAAACACCCACGGCATTCTCGGAAGAGGCCGCCCCAAGCTCCAGTGGGGTAAAAAAGTTGACGAAGTCATGTTGAGACTTCGTGTGCGAAACTGGGGAACTCGTGATAATAATAGAGATGACTGGAAACTTCTTTTGAAACAGGCCAAATACCTATTATAGGTTGTTATACATGGCCAAATAAAGTAAAGTAAGTAATTATATTAGATACGTGAATTCCAAAACTGGTCGTTCATTTAAGAAAAAAATGCCTAGTTCGTTCACCTAGTTTAATCGGTTATTTGCTGTCTTCGTTCAACAGTTCGTGAACGAATCATTTTGATCATGACTGTTGTTTGTCCAACTAGTTCAGTAAATTTTCTCATTTACAGCCATTTGAATGGGGGAAATGTAATTTTTCCCCGATTCTGGCCCATTTTTTTTTAGAATAGCGTGTTCACTTATCGTCCGATTTTGTTCAAACATAAATTTCTAGTTAACTAGATAGTTTCATGATTTTTTAAAACCATAAACAATGAAATATTAAAGAACGTTTTTTTTTTAAATTTGAAAATAAAAAAACAAGGTAATTTTTGCCCAAAAAGTAACAACACTCTTTTGCTTCCAGCTTTAAAGTCTCATTGAGAACATGTAAATTTGTTCAAAGTATTTAAAAGGCAACATGACGTAGATGAGTTAAAGACAAATAGCATGTCAAAATTATTATATATTGTGCTCCCTAGCTTGGGAAAAAAGGTCTCCCACTTTTGTTGCCCCTACCTAAGCAAACATAGATGCTTTAAGGGTAGGTATGTTCTGAAAAATGTTGGTATTGAAAAAATATTAGAGGTCGGTCATACATTTGGCTCGTCTAGGGGCAACCCTGGGACAGTTAGTTCGGTAGGAGCAAATTTTTAAGAAATGTCATTTTGTATGGGAGCTCACTTAGGGAGTTGATAAGGAGGGTAGGTTCTGAAAAATTTTTTTGTAGGTAAAATTTAATAGGGATCTTACATTCTATCCTTCTAGAAGGCACTATTGGAACGGTGTATTCCAAAAACCAGTATTTCAGAAATTATAAAATATAAGGTACAAGTTTTTTCCTCTTTTACCCAGAATTTCCAAAAACACTGTCTTAATGGATCTGTAGCCCTGTTTTCGCCTAACCTGATATACACTTAACCATACAAATTTTAAGTTTTCCACGCTTATTTATAACTTGTATAATTATTTTCATTAAATTTAACCTTCAATAAAAAGTGAAGCCAAGATCAAGACCTTTTCCCCTGGTTTTTGCCTAAATAAATTTTGACATTCAACAACAGTGATGGCAAATAAATTTTGTTAAAATGGTTAATGGTTTAACGATTAATGTTTACATATTATGGTTATGCGAAAACAGGGCTTATATTACAAAAAGGAACCTGCATTCCAAATTTCAAGTCTCTAGCTGGATCTGGGGAACTCTAAGACATGTTTCTTTAATTGCGAAACATATTTTCCGTGTGGAAAAATTCACAAACTCTAAGAAATTTGTCTGCCAAAAATATTTCTCAAATAGCAGGGTATTCAACAATTCGTTAATACCCAATATAACACTCTTTAAATTGCTGTTCTTCTTCTATTGTTATTTGGCTGTGATTTTTGTCGTATGTTGCTTGTTGCTCTAGTCGGTTGGTTGATTGTCATTTGTTGTCTTTTCTATGTTTATATTGATTTTAGTTTTGCGACCGACGCTAATGGCGACAAAATGTTGTAAAAATCATTCTATGTTCACTTTTGTTGTCTAAGGTGGTCTATTAATTGTTGCTAGTTTTATTTATATTTTTCTGCCGCTGCTGCTGCTGTTGTTGTTGCTGTTATTTAAGTTGTTGCTATTATTTCAATTTATATTGTTGTTGTTGTGGTTGTTTTTTTTTTGTTGAGGTTGGTGTGTAGTGTTGGCGACATATTGTGTGAAAATGTTTAAAGATTTGTCATTGATAATAGTAGGATTAAATAAGATTGATGTTGATCTTATAAAAAAGTGGAAACTACATTTAGACATCTGTAAGTGGAATGATTTATATTAACAATTTATTATTATTTGTAATATAAATGCATAAGTAATTTAAAGTATTAGTTGTAGTAATCTTTTTAAATATATAATTTGTTTACTGTTGCTATTTTTTCTTTTTGTATCGATCAAATAGGAAAATTGTGATCGATTATTGATTTAGGAATTATATGATTTAAAGATTGTACTTATTCACACCTTAGATAGGACTTAGAACTTGTATGTTTATAATTAAATTGGGTTATGATCAAGGATGGGTACCAATTCGATAAAAGTATTGGTATTGGTATTGGTTTTTAAAATTATATTAGTATTGGTATAGGTATTGGTTTTCATTTTTTGTTGAATTGGTATAGGTTTCGGTATTGGTTTTGAGTTATTTAGGTATTGGGTATTGGTATTGGTTTTAGCATCGAATCGGTATCGGTTTTTAATAAGTATTGGTATTTATCTTATATCGGTTTTGGGATTTGTATGCAAAAGGTTTTGTCGTTAATGTTAATTAATTTAACGTAAGTCGTCCTTCTGTCCGCACCACAGTGCACACTGGGGCGAGATGGTAGGTTTTTTGGCCAAAAGTCTCTACAGGTCGTAAATGTTAACCGATTTTTTTTGAAATTCAGAATATAAGCCTATATTAAGGTAATAAATAAGTGTCTTGAAAGTTTTTGAAATCGGACCTACAAGGAAACTATTTCAGGGACACTTAATTTTTAATAAAATTTACAGATGTTACACTGAAAGAATTATTGTTCATTCCATCTATGAACAAATTTCATAAAACCAAATTCATAGAATCAATGAAACAATTCATTGACTGAATGAATATTCATTAGTATTCTGAAATTTTTCATAGAATTTTATTCATAGATTTTATTAAATTCATAGAAAAAATTCATAGAATTAATGAATGTCATTCATAGAAGAAAATGCCATCAATATGCCATTTAATTTTTTAAATAATTAAAATAATGTTACAATAATTAAAACAGTTGAATAAATTTATTAAAAAATAAAAAAAAAAATAAAAAAAACATTAAAAAAAAATTTTCATTGCTGCCCTGACCGGGGCTAGAACCCAAGACCTACCGGCTGAAGTGGCAATTGTCGACGCCTTAGCTATCAGCGCCACCAAAGAAGAAAAATCTCGCCAACTAACGCTTGGTTTTATAACGCTTCATTTTTGTAAATACACAAAATATTTGTTTTCTACAAACACACACACAGCTTTTGGCAGAGCATTGTGACAGAGCAAAGACACAAACTTAATATGGTAGCAGAATATTATTCAAAATAGCTTTTAAGTGTTGTTACTTGTTTATATAATTTAGCTAAGTGGTTAGACACTAAGCTTCACGAACAAGAGGTTCTATGTTCGAATCTCGGTGGGGATAAGTTAAAAAAAAATATAAATTTTTAAAAATAGAAAATAGTAAATAAATGAAATAATAAAAATAAAAAAAAATAAAATTGAAATAATAAAATAAATAAAAATAGAATTGAATAATAATTTTTTTTCCATAGCCTATGAACTTTTTCATAGGTTTCTGGTTTCTATGAATTTGTTTCATAGATTCTATGAAGGGCATCATTGGCTCACTTCTAATGATTTTTTTCATAGAATCAATGTACGTTTTCATAGCCGTAATGAACAAAATTCTTTCAGTGTATAGATGAAACAAATGAAGAGAAACTTGTCTTTTGTTTATGTATTTGAATTAGAGATGGTCTGTGGTCCCGTAATTTGCGTGACACAAAAAACCACGTGATTCAGGCGTAAGCAATTTTTATTTAAATCACGTGAATATAGAATGATTTTCATTTAAATTAAGTACTATATGAGGAAAAATAAATAAGTGACTTGAAACTTTTTGAAATCGGACCTACAAGGAAACTATTTCAGGGTGCACTCAAAAAAATACGTTAGTTAGCTAACTTTTAGCAAATTTTTAGTTGAGATTAGCATGTTAGCAAAAAATTCTTGTAAACTTCATTTAGCACATTAGCAATTTTAAACAAACTTTGAACTAATTTCTTTTGCTAAATTTGAAATTGAGTTGACAACAGTTTTACAAGATTTTTTGCTAACATTAGCAAAAATAAATGGTAAATTTTTTTTTATTTTCAGAAAACTTAAAATGGCGCTATCTCGGAAACTAAGCCAGATAGAGCAAAATGGAGGGCATTTTTGGTTCTTAGAATCTCCATACTTTCGCGGGTCCTCTTCACATGTGTGTACCCTAATGGGTCCTAACTTTGGATCCAAAAAAGTTAGCATTCCCGAAAATTTTAAAATGCTCATATCTCGGTAAAAAAGCTCTCCGAGTAATATTTTTGAAGTTACCGAGTTTTTTAATTCTCAAGACCCCAGTGATCCCCTAAAATCATGTATCTCAAAAAATAAGCAAGGTAGAGCGAAACGGACACAAATTTTGGATCAAAAACTATGACGATTTTTAAGGAACCCAACTAGGTCTAGGCCCATCGGGGTCTGGACCTATTGGGTCCGAACCCAATGGGGTCCTCAAATGTGTATGAACTAAGTTGAAATAAAAATTATTTCAGTTAACTAATTTTTAGCAAAACGTTTTTGCTAACTTTACCAAAAAAATTGTGGGTTCAAAATCAGCAAATTTTCTTGTAGGTTTACAAGCTTTTTTTGCTAACTTTATAGTTTTTTTTTTTTTGAGTATGGACACTTCATTTTTAACAAAATTTACAGATGTTATAGATGAATCAAATGAAGAGACACTTGCCTTTTGTTTAAGTATTTGAATTGGAGATGGTCTCTGGTCCCGTCACTCACACGTGAGCGTGAGTGATTTTCATTTAAATCATTTGGTTATAGAGTGATTTTCATTTAAGTCAAGTGACTATATTAGGGTAATAAATAAGTGCCTTGAAACTTTTTGGATTCAGACCTACAAGGAAACTTTTTCAAGGGTGGACACTAGGGTTTCTAAATTCCCGGATTTTTTCAATTCCCGGGAAAGCGTTTTAAAAAAATCGTATTCCCGGGAATTCCCGGGAATTTTTTGATTAAAACAAATTTTGAAATTTATCATATAAAAATTTTTATATTACAAATTATGGTCGTATTTTTTAATTTAAACGTATTTTAGATGTCATCTTTTGTAAAGTAGTTTTATTAACCTCAAAAATATACGTTGAAAGTTCATAAAATCTAATTTTTTTAAGATATTGGAGCTTATCACAGTTGTAGTATTTGCATAGACGTATTTTCACTTCATACAAAATTTTTCACAATTCGGAAAATAAGTAGTAGTATAACTTATCCGATTTAAAATTTTACAACAAATGTGTTTGGAACAACTTTTTTGAAATTTTTTCTAATTTTGACTACACCAACCGTAAGAAGCAGTAGGATAATATTTTGAAGATATATTTAATTAAACTTTCAAATTATTAAAATAATCGCTTTAAGGCATCCGTGCAAAAATGGCAACACCAATATACTGTGGATATCAGACTTTTTACTTCATATATAAAATTTTAAGCTGAAAGTTTGTTACATAATTTTTAAAGTGTTGAAATGTTTTTTGCTCTATAACAATTGTCGATCTGAATATGAAATACTAAATTTCATTACGTATTTTGTCACGCAATCGATTAAAGAAAAATAAATAAGGCCTAAATAATATGCAAACTAAAGTATTTCCTCACTAGTTTTTCTCTAAAAATTTAAATTTTTTTCAAAATTTTAATGTAATTTTTAGTAAATTATTTAAAAAATTGTGTTTATAATGTGTAAATTAAATATATTTTTCATAAAAAATTAGCAACAAATTCCCGAAATTTCCCGAAGACAAAATCCCGGGATTTTTAGAAAAATATTTCCCGGGAATTCCCGGGAAATTTTTCCCGAATAGAAACCCTAGTGGACACATCATTTTAAATAAAATTTACAGATGTTATAAATTAAACAAATGAAATGACACTTGTCTCGTGTTTATCTATTTGAATTGGAGATGGTCGCTGGTCCCGTGATTTGCGTGACTCAAAAAAGTGATTTTCATTTAAATCACGTGATTGTTAGTTGAAAAATTCTGAGTGAGTGTCTAGAGAGTGAGTCGAATTTTTGCGTGAGGGATGTTTTTTTTTGAAAAACCTCTCAAAAAAATATTTTTTAGCAGTATTTGCATTCAGAATTAAAACAAACAAACTTTAAAGATTATTTTTTTTTTTTTTGGAAAAAGGTACCTATTTAGTAAAATTAGAATCGGCTGATCTCAAAACTCTTGTAAAAAAATTTTAATATTCCGTTATTCTAGAAAAGCCTGTATTTCAACTTTTTATGCAATTTTAATATTTGGATTTATTTGCTATTTTATTAATTTATTTCGTTATTTTCAAAATAAATACTTTCAAAATGTTGCAATTAGTGGAATTTGATAATAAATTAAATCTAAAAAAAAATAATATTAATTAATAAAAAAATTAAAAGCCTAAACTAAAAAAATGCAAATTTTTCGTTTTTGCTTGAAACAATTTCTGTGCTGATGCACATTGCATTTAATGCACATATAAATTCCGGTGGTCAAGGGGAGATATTTTTTAATTGCAGAAAGATAAGACTTAACATTTGTAACAAAATATATGTACCTGAACTTCATCCTTTTCATACATAAATATTTTTTTGAAAAAGGTGATCGAAATGGGTTATCATGCAGGGGGCCCCTTTTTCGATTTTAAATCTTTTGCCAATTGCGATTACACGGGTCAAATTTTTTCTTATATGGGGTTCACACTTACGACCTTAAACAAGTTGTTTAACAAAACACCAGTAACAGAATAAAAACGTAATGGATACAGAAAAATATTTTTTTAAACTCTCAAAAATAGCAAGTGTGAACTGCACATTATGCGTTCTTAAATTCTTATATAATATGACTGTGCCTCTAATAAAACAATAACATTTTTTTTTCTGGATTCTGGTGTTGTGACATAAAATTTTGTAACGTCTGCTTGATTAAAATTTTGGAATTTCCAAAAAAGGACATTAGTATTTTTTTTTACAACGCAAAGAAGAGTGCAGTGACATTCAATATACATATATCAAATATTAACAATGTTTGCAAAAGAAAAAATTTCATCACAGAAAAGGTCTTAATTTTTTAAGATCTACTTTTATTAGGGGTCATAAAAACCGTGACAAAAAATATTTCTTTTATGTTTTTATGGCTTTTAAAATTCAAGTAGCTAACTTCTTTTTGTTATGTGACATTGCAGGCAAACGATTACTGATCGATGTAACACCTTTTGCAATTCGTTAGTCAGGTAAAACCTAATAATGTGATGGAAAGAAAATGTTTGACGTCACAATTAAAACAAACGAAAATAAGAATATAAAAAACCGAAAGAAAACCGATACGAAAGTAGAAAAAAATGAATTGGTATTGGTTTTTTATTGGTATTGGTTTTGAAAAATAAAAGTATTGGTTTTTAATTGGTATTGGTAGTGGGGAATCGGTATTGGTTTTTTATCGGTATTGGTATCGTACAAATAAAGGTATTGGTTTTTAATTGGTATTGGTTTCCAATTTGAATTGGTATTAACGGGTATTGGTATCGAAAAGGTATTTGTACCCATCATTGGTTATGATTCGACATCAACATCGATTAAATCCAAGTAGAAATACAAAATGATGTGTTGAAATCATAGAGATTATGATTACATTTAATTAATGTTATAAAAACAAGGCAAGGTATAGCGGATGACTTGTGCTCAAATCACTGATGATGATGATAAAACTATAAAACCCTGCCCAACATTGACCCAAGAAGAAATTTTAGGTCCCACACCTCTCGACATTTTCATCAGATCTACGGAAATTATGGCTGCTCGTAGGATGAAATCGATGAATATTCGACCCTCGTAGCTTTAGCGGTCACTTCAATATCCTTTCATTAAAAGTAATTAAGAAAAACTTAAATATCCGAAGGATAAACTCTGAGTTCGATTTGGATGGAAATTTGAGATCATGATACCGAGTGAATCCGATTGGGATGGAGGTGACCCATCTGTGGACAGTAGAAGCCTAAAATGGCATACTCACGTATCAAAAATTAACTCTGGAGTGCGAGCTGGTGTTTCATATTCAATCTTCTCTGACAGCTAGGCAGCACTTCAAGCACTGTCTTCTTGGGAATTTAAATCGAAACTAACACTAGTGTTTTTAAACCCTCACTAGCCAGGCGAAACATAATTACCCTATTTTGGATCCCTGGACATAGAGATTTCGAGGATAATGATATAACCGATGAGCTTGCTAGGAATACCTTCGCTACTGCTATGATCAAACTAGAACCATATTGTGGGGTTAATTGATCGACTATGATTAAGAGTTTGGACAGACTTCTTTAACTTGTGGGTTAATCCAAAGCATTAATTGCGCCACTATCATATAGGAGCACTCTTACAATTAGTCATCAAAAGTAACAGCTTTTCTTACCGGACTTTATAAAGTTAATTATCACGTGCACAATTTAAACCTTTGTACATCGTCTTTGTATCGAATTTGTCTGAAGGAAGTCGAAATAACGCAGCACTTATGTGCGAATGCATCAATATTTGTAGAAAACGGTTCTCAGGGAATTACATATTTCTGAGGATATAAGGCTGGCTTCTTTATCCTCTGTTCTAATGTTAAATAATGTTCATTGAACAGACTTTGATTTAAAAATACCCAAAATGGTAGCAGTGCCGGCCGTAAGGGCTAGATCCCCCTAAATAATAATAAATTTTCGGATGCAAATAATTTGTTATTATAAAATGATCGTGTAAAGTGAGGAAAGTGACTAGGCTTACGAGAACCATAAGGAAAATATCTCACCTTACTGACAAGTCACTGAGATTTATTTCATGAATATATCCAGCGGTTTTTCTCCCAATTGTACGTAAAAAAACGTACTGGGGCATTGAAAAATCGATAAGTTTGCAATACTGGTGACTAGTTACTTGGTGATAGAGAGGACGTTAAGATCATCGACAATCGTCCTACTCTTTTCACGCAGAGATATGAATCAGTGAGATCCATTCAGTTGCACGATTATTCCGATCTATCGGAATACGATTACTCCGATCTCTCGGAAAAAATGTCAAAATACCACACCTCAATGTTTTCATAAGTTCAGGTTTTATCAACAGTAGGGAAGTAGGGCAATACTCGTGGTATCACAACGGACATCAATCTACATATGCCTACGCAGCGTTCGAGATCCTATTGAATTTACTAGACTTTTTAAGTGAGTTCGCAGCTGGAAGAAGACGATAATTCTCAAATAGCAAATCCAGTTGCCACAACCGTAAATATTCCAACCGAATTTTTAATACGGTTGGTACTGTTAGGAGTTTGTGACAACCGAATTGCAGTGGTATCAACCGAATAACCGGTTGCAACAATCTCAAAAAATTGGTAGGAATATTGAAGGTTTCGGCAGCTGGATTTTCTACGTGAGTGCATAAATTTCTTTAAAGACTGATTGAAACTACGCACCAAAGTTGGTTGTGGACCCTTCTTAAGAGCTCTCGGACGCATACACTTTGGCAGTCCAGCCACTGCCTGATTCTCGAATTAATGTTCTTGAATTGTTTCACTTACCCTCAACTGACACATGCCTCTTTATTAGATTTCCAGGGCACAGGGACGTTTAGAATGCTGTACAGCTGATGAGGTTAATGGTTCCAACGGAACTACCATATAAGTTCTAACGAAAAAACCTTTAAAGTTCCAACGGTATTACAAGTTCCAACAGAACTGAAATCTGATGCAGTCTTCTGAAAACTTGGTGGTTGTGACGGGGAGTTTTGACTTCGTAAGGGATAATCTCTCTTGAAGCCTGTGATACCTTTACTTCTGGCCGTGCTCAGGGCAAATGAGGGTGAGATTGTCTTCATTGAAATAGTATGGAGCCATATCGATTAGAATTAAATAAAAGAAATAATAAAAAGAAATCTATGGAAAGAAATTGAAAAAATCTATGCATATTTAAGTGACATAAGTACAGATGGAAAAGGAATCGTATTCATTTATCGGAAGATGGGAAAGTTCATTAAATCTATTTAGCCAAAGCTTTATCAATGCTGAGGCCCCATGATGGGTGCCATTTATGTGACAGACCAACTTCCTTAGGGGCAATTTATGTGGAGACAAGATCTAAACCTTATTTGTACAGAGCAGGGCCGGAAGTAAAGGTAGTAAAGGAACAGTCACAAGGTTCACACTTCGTCATCTTGGAAGGTAAACCAAAGATAAACTAAAGACATATCCTTCCCTGCCATATCCTTCCAACATTGCAAGTTGACTTGCCTAACACAGTTTCGTCAAATACAAGTGTTGACACCTGAACATCACAATGCACCAGTGCTTGAAACAACATTAAGAAATTCCATATGGACTTCTTCTAACTTGAAGTAACAGAAACTTGTAATTGAAACTTGAATATGGGGCAAAATCAAAAATTCCACTTCAAATCGGATGCTTTTACCAGAAATGCCTAGTATAATGGAAGAGTGTTTTGTATTCTGCATTTCCTCCACGTCCACACTGATTTTGCAGAAGTCATTAATTGAGACTATTAGGCGTCCAGCGCAGCCGCATACTGGTTTGTTTAGATTAGGTTTAAAGTTATTCCTAGCCAATAGGTTACCAGGAGATGGTAATGGGTTACACTTCTAATACCTGCTGTTAAATAAATTTTGTGTTCCTTATAAAACTTCTAGGACATTGCATTTTGGCTTCCGGCAAAACAGAGAGAACGTGCAGCCGCCTAGATTTATCCATGCAACTCCGCCAGATGTACTTTGATTTATACAAGGACTGGTCTGTTGCAAGACAATTATTCTGGGAAGAAGTCCCATCTTTAAGTTGTCTTTCCCGTGCTATTAAGTCGAGGTGCGAACATGTCAGCTTTCATAGTCCACCAACACATTCCAGTTCCGTAAGATCCTAAAAGCTGGTTTCAGATTATCCTCTGTTTGGGATCCGTATAGACCCAATGCCAAACTGATTGGCCATATTTGAGGGAAGTTGAAGTTTTCAGTGACTTTCAGTGAGGGCAGTTAAAGTTTTAAGTGACCTTGAGCAAAAAATTTTTTTGCAGACTTTTCCTCTATTTTGCAGAATCTGAATGTGTCCTTGTAAGATATTTTAAGTTTCTTTAATAGGATGTGCAACTGTTTTTTAAAAGCACTTTTATCGGAAATTTTTCTGATCTTCAACGACTTGTGTTCATTGCTGGTGACTTTCTTTGTTGGTCAGAAAGGGTCGCTTGCTTGATTTTTGGAGTCTCTCGTTGCACATCTTTTGGTTGTTAGTTACATTTAAAGAACTATAAATTATTTAATTACTTCCACATTCACTTTCTTATCTTTGCTTTTATTGCGGTAAAAACTATATTGAAATGTTTACTATTCAATTTTTTTTTTTTGTTTTCCAACTTTGAAGTCAATTTTCTTATACAAAAAAAAAATCCATGGCCATATTTAAAATTGCAACAAGTTCATCAACGACGGCACCAAAAACGGTTTCATAAATGTTGTACATTTTTGGTCAAAATGAAACATCAAAGCTTTTCTAACGCATCATCATTTACCAAGGCTATAACACAGTTGAACATAGCTGAATTGAGCTAAAATGAAAGGCCAGTGAAAAAAAAAAAAAAAAAAAAACTAAGCGAACCAAATTAGATCAGATTTTTATAACGATAAAATCTATTTGTAACTCATAAAAAAAAAACTTGAAGATGAACAAAAAAGAAATATCTATATAGATTTGAAAAACAATACCAATATCAGTAGATTCATATGTTGGTAGTATCTACTAGATAAATGTACGTATTATGTTTGAATGTTTTTTTTTTTTTTATTATTACTTATTTTTCTTTTGTACATTATTGTTAGTGATATTTAATCATAATGTCAAGATTTATGTTTAGCCTTTATTGGCTTATAAATCATATATGATATGTTTACCAGACTCTATGGGTTTCTTTAAGTTAAAGAAGGTTTTTCAACAAAAAAAATCCAAAAGCTTTGCTTTGATTTTCTACTATGGATTTAATATGATATCATGACAAAACAAAGATGTTTGTGTGCAGTGAACAGTGGTTTTGATGGGAGGATATGGGAGGTTTGCAAGATATACAAGGTTGCATTGCTTTATAGACTGTTGACGAAAACGAATACTAATATACAAAAATTTTTTTGTTTCCGAAATGTCAAGTTCTAGGAAACGTAAGAAGAAGTTATGCAAGATAAAGCTGGGGCAACGACCCAATCAAAAATGCACAGATGTATTATTTTCGCTCCCAGGAATGGAGATTTCATTTTTGTTGGCATGACAAACCTGGTAACCAGTTCGGCATGCTCATCTCATGATCAAATACTTGATCTCATGTTCAAGTATTTTTATTTAATTTTTCTATTTAATTATAACTCACAAGGGAAGTCTCCCTGGTGTCACCCTCCGATCTTCATGAAATTTGGATATGTTGTTAAGAACGAAAATTAATTCGACACGTATTTTTTTTTAGCGGCCCAAACTCATTTTTAGGGGGGGTTGATTTGTATGGGGGGAAATTGATATTTTTCAGTTTTTTACGATTTACGCCTATTTAAACAAAATTAATATAGGCATGTGTGGTATCAGATTAAAGGTTTTAAAAATACCTATCTCTTAGTGCTAACAACAGTCCAAAGAAGTTAATATTTTTCGACTTATTAACAAAAATGTCCTAAAATTTTGGTATTTTACTCAATATGACGAAAAGTTGTACATGTTTGGACACGTTCTTAGCACACGTAGATAGGTTTTCCAAAGACCTTTCATTTCGTATGTAACAGGTCTGGGTTTCTTTGCATAATAGGGGAGATAAACGAAAAAAACTGAAAAGTGGCCTTGTCTTCCCCCCTCCTTTTTACCCACTAAATATGAATTTGGGCCGCTAAAAAAAATATGTGTCCCTTTGCCCCCACGTTCAAAGACTAGCACGCTTCCAACTTACCTACAGGTGCCCCCTTGGGGGGAAAAGAAGCCACCTTGGTAGTCAAATGAGTTGCTGAAGAGCAGAGATTCCTGCGAAGAGCTCTTTCATAAGGCAAAATCACCAACACCTGACAAGGACTGGTCAGCGTATAGACTGAAACTTTAGAGTTATAAGAAGATGATCAAAGTTGCCAAATGTTATTCTTGGGAAGACTGCACACCAAAAAAAAAACTTTGTCAAATTACTAGGAAAAGTCTCGTAATCCCATTTTACCAATATTTGACAGTATACCCTGTTTTTTAACAAACAAATTCGCATCGAAATTTAAATTTTTTTTGTAATTTTACAAATTTCCAAGATAATTTTACAAAAACAATCTAGTAAATTCAAGAGAATTCCTTGTAGTTTCTTTGTAATTGAAATTACAATTTTTGTAATTGAAATTACAAAATGAATGACGTGTCTTTTGACGTTGAAATTACAAAATGAATGACGTGTCTGAGGCACCAGGGCTGCGCAAAATTCTTGCTTCTTCTTCTTCTTGCAAGCTAGGATACCTGAAAGATCCTACTAGGGTGTGGTCAACCTGCAGTGGGAAGTCGACGAATCTCGCATTTTCTGGTCAGTTCTTTGACCCAAATCCTCCGGAGATAATAAATATGCCAATATTAATCTGGGCGAATAAATGGTTCAGGCCCCATAAATCCCTTGATGATGCAGCAATTTTCTTGCTATTTAGCCCCTTGGCTGTATGATCTCTACACAGCATGCATAAACTGGTCGTATATTTCTTAAAAAAGAGGGAATCATTTTTATCCCGATGGCTGGGAAAAACTCCCACACAGTTCCGAAGTGATTTTATCATAATTTTTGTTAAAATCAATGGGACAAATGATAGACTCATATTTGCGAAGACTGATTGACCCGAGGTTGCAACATGCTTACAACAAGGCTAGATCAACAAAAACGGGTTCGTGAGCTCGTTGGTACCATCGAGAGATCGCTTTCGGTAAAGGAGTACACTATGGTGTCCCTTTCTGATATAGAGGGGGCCATTAATAATATCATCCCAGACTGAATAATTGCGGCATTGTTAGGTCTTAGATTGAAGCATGGGATCGTTTTACTGGCGGAAAATCTACTTTCCAATAGATGTATATACAGGGAGATGTTCTTTCGTCGATTCTTTGAAACCTGGTACTTAATTCAATGCTGCTATCTCTAGAATTCAAGTTGTCGCATTTGCTGACGATGTCGCAATAGCGACAAAGAAAGAGCACCTGCCAATATTAAGGGACATTATTCAGGGTTCTCTGAAAGACTGTGGTCTCACAATTAATCCAAATAAGTATCTTATTTACAAGGAAAAATAAGATTACTGCTTTTGATTTCCACTGGAATTTCCTTTTCCGATGGAGTATCTTGGGGTATTTCTAGATAGGAAGTTGAATTTCAGGCGTAATATTGAGGAACGGCCCTTTGGAAACGATGGGCCTTTAGCCCTAGAAATGGAATCATTGTCTGGTGGCCTTCTGTAGAGACAAAAAGGAACAGTGTCTTTATCACGAAGGTACAAAGGACACCTGGACATATTGGATAGGCAGTATGCGGCAACGTCGGCAATTCGACTTCATAGCACATTACAGCAATTGTGGACATATCGCGATATTGAAAAAGATAAAAACCACAAAATGTGAACTGTGCTCCCTCTATGATCCTTTTTTAGCGCCACTTTGATACCACCTAGAAAGTCTTGCATAAGAGGCATTCCGGGTAGTGGAGCCTCAATAAAACTTAACTCAGATGAATCAAGTCTGCACAAACAAGTAGGCTTCGGAGACTATTCGGAAGAACGCAGTTAACATCTATTCCGATAGTCCAGTCCCTGGTGTCAATGTTTTTTATAACAAGGTTTGCCCTTAACAGCCCCACGTATTTAAATGAGATGGCCAAGCAGTTTGACATACGACTCAAATGGGCCCAGGGCACAGAGATATTACAGGGAATTGGAAATCTGATGAGCTTGCAAGATTGGGAACTACCTTACGGGTTCCAACAGAATTATAATGTGTTAGTTTGCCTCTAAAAACTTGCAAGCAAAATCTACGGCTTTGTTCTGCGAAGGAGACTAATCAAGGATGTGCAATAGACCGGGTCGAAAAAAAAAGTTCCCACTGTGCGGGCTTTATTTTAAAGCTTACCTCGAAAAAGTTCCATAGCCAAAATATTAGATTTTTAGGTCGCGATTTGGTACCGCCGAAATCGTTTTTTGTTCATAGCTTTGTCATTTGATGTCCGATCGTTGTAAAAAAAAATTTGTTTGAAAGTCCTCAGCGAGTACTAAATTTGACCCATATCTGGTTTTAACCTCTGAGGTCATCTTCGTGTTATAAGTGTTAGTTTCTCAGCTTTCTACCCACCTAAATGATCTTTATTTTTCCATTAAATTATAGCATTAAATAATTCATGAAATTCTTCCCTTAGAAGTGCCCTCTTAAATTAATTAACAAAAAAGTTACATTCAATTTTAAATTTCCATAGAAAAAGATTTAAAACACTTGTTCGTATGTATTTAAATACAAACTAAAAAAATTAAATATAGTTTAAAGGCATAATAACAAGTGTTTTTTCAAATTTTCTTTATATTGTATATGAAAATCTTAAATCAAATGTAACTTTTTTGTTAATTAATTTAACAGGATACTTCCAAGGGAAGAATTTTATGATTTTCTTAGTGCTATAATTTAATGGAAAAATAAAAATCATTTAAGGGGGTAGAAAGCTGAGAAACTAACACTTATAACACGAAGATGACTTCAGAGGTCAAAACCAGATATGGGTCAAATTTAGTACTCGCTGAGGACTTTCTAACAAATTTTTTTTTACAACGATCGGACATCAAATGACAAAGCTATGAACAAAAAACGATTTCGGCGGTACCAAATCGCGACCTAAAAATCTAATATTTTGGCTATGGAACTTTTTCGAGGTAAGCTTTAAAATAAAGCCCGCACAGTGGGAACTTTTTTTTTCTCCTTTATGGTCGACCCAGTCTAATGTGCAAATAGATGAACGTGTGAGACAACACGACAGATGTCAATGAATTTTGACATACGACTTATTTCTAGAATTATGATTGAAAAATATTGGAGTTTCAAAAGATTTTTTTACTGCGGATTTATATATTGCCACTCCAAACCACTGTCTAATGCTGCAAAGATTTCTGTTGCTTAGTGTTACCAAAGGCTTATCTGTTTTTTGTTAAAAAAAACATTTGAATACAAATCACGTTCATATATGCTGCAACATGTGCAGCTCATCGCCAAAAAAAAATCATACAAAATCGATTGCATCTATAAAGTTAAGCTTTCAACATTATTTGAGCCATAAAGTGTAACCGACCATATTACAGGTTGTTTGTGGGTTTTTCTGTCGAACAGATATTTTTTAGGCGTTTTTCAATACCCTACAGCACCACATTGAGGTAGCTTACTTAAAATGAACGCAAATTAAAATAAATTTCGGTAAACCAAAGAAAGGTTTTTCGGTAAACCAAAGAAAGGTTTTTGGAGAGGCGAAGACTACAGAACTTACTAAGACTGATTGGTATCGTTGCTTTGACTCTGCAGCCCGTAGTGATGTCGGGACCAATGGGTATTTTTTTAGTCTCCAACTTTTACAACGGAACTCAGTGTCTGTATTAAGTCAAGCTTGCTCGTTTCCAAAGATGTACTAAAATATTGCTGTTCTTAGAAAGTTTCCAGTTTTGCAGGTCTATACAGTTTACACTTAGGGACAGTAAACCTTCTTGCAAACATAGCAGTGTAAATTTTTATTGTTAGAGTCCAAAAACTGTAAAAGTCTAGAGCTCCAGAGCACATTACAGCGTGATTCATCCTCCTCATACTTGAGAGAAATATCAATAGCTCATTAAACCTTACAATAATAATTATAGAGCCCCTTCTAGTCGGTTTTGCCAGAAAAAAACTTGTTTAGGGGGTAACATTTTTTTTGCTGCATTTATTATGTTTTTGTCTGTTTAGTTTCGTTGTAGAGCTCTGCGTGATTTTCCACCTTCTATATGAAAATGATTTCTTAGGTTTGATATCAATTTTTGCACGTTTTGTTTGGGTTTTTTTTTTTTTGATTTTTTCTATGCCGCTTAGATTTTTATTTGAAAAATTGTTTTGTAAAATAAAACAAAAATTATCAGTCTCACACTCATGTTACAATGTGCGTTGTTTCACCACCAACCAACCCAACATACCAACCAACCAGCCAGCCAAATCTGGCCAAACTAACCAATCTCTGTAATTCGTTGTTGTTTTTTTTTCGTTAACCAAAAGAGAGATCTCCGCCATCGCTAGCAACGTAATGGGGTTCCATTAAATACAAAAAAGCAATTTGCATATCGCTTAAATAATGTTGATAACCATGATTGCTGTGTAAAGATAGATAGAGCATAGAGTTGGGGTCTGGTATGTGTGTAGCGTGCGCTGGTGTGGTGTTTGATTTGGATGTGTGCCTCTAAGTGCCTGTGCCACATCGGTCATATGTAATATGTAGATTTATATGCTACCAAAGGTGCGAAAATGATAACAATCTACAACACTCAAGTATAAAGATACATACGTTTATACATGTGGTTTGGCTGTTTTTCTCAATGGTTGAATGGATGATATCATGTGGTGTATTCAAGTGAATTAATTTGTTTTTAGTTAATTTATTTCACCTTTTTTTTTTGATTTTCTTTAATGTTTTAAGGATAATAAAGATGATTTTATGCTTTCAGGAGGGGGTGTTTTAAAATTAAATAGGAGTTTTAAGAGTTCCAAATGGAAGCATTTGAAATCTCAGGAAAGGTTTCTAAAATCTTCTTCGCTGAAATGCTCCGAAGGTTGGAATGGAAGGAATTTCAAAACTTCAAAATGCTTCTTAATATCCTCTACTCTCAGAATGTTCTAAGGCAGTATAAGAAGCATTTCCAAATTACAGAAAAGCTTTATATTATCTTTTACTCTGGAAAGCTTCACAGGCAGTAATAAATGGAAGTACATTCAAAATACGGAAAAGCTTGCTAAAGTTTTACAGTTTCAAGAATAACAAAAAGAACTTCATGCCGTTCAATTGAATAGTTCAAGGTAGTAATGTAGTAATTTTAAAACCACTGATAATCTTTCGAATATTTTTTACTCCAAGATGCTTTAAGTTAGGGGTGGTGGTGGTTACGAGAAGGGAATGCAGAGCTCTGACTGGGATAATAACTGGTCATTGTCTTATCGAAATCCATGCCAAGAATATTGGACTTATTTCAGACGCTAGTTGTAAACGATACGCTTCACCAGGAGTAGATGAAACGATGGAACACATACTTTGTCGCTGCCCAACTGTGGCAAGAAGTGGCCGATCCATTACCGGTCAGATAAGTTTCGGTACTTTGGAGGATATAACGCAAAGGGATCTTAGGATTTTGAAAAGATTTGCAATGACTTTTAACGTGTTTAACTTGCACCGCTTGCGGAAAAAGTTTTATGGAATCGCTATGGACCAAGAGGTCTATGCGAGGTGTCAATCGGACACTGCCACCCTAACCCAAACTAAGGGTGGTGGAGCTGAAAATTTTGAATTCCTCTCATAGACCGGCTGGTGCATAGCTATACCCCATGTTCCTTTAGCGACGTGGATTAAACGCGTTATTCCATGTTGCAAACAGTTTAACTGACAAAATATCAATAACTGGGATTTCTTCCAGATTCTCGAGTTCTGCTTTGCCTAATATTCGTTCGCGATGTCTGGCCAATGCAGGGCATTTGCACAGGACCTACATTTCGATGGCAGAAAGACAAATTTTTATACTAACAATAAATTTCGGGTAAAAAGCGATTGCCTGATAACTAGCGTATTAAACGCTTCCATTGTCCATCATTGGTTCAGCAACATTCATATTTAATAGTGTTTTTCTTTCTTCTACACAACAATTTATCGTTACATAAATGGCGCCCACCGTGGGGCCTAACGTTTTTTAACAAATCTCTTTAAATATTTTCACTGTGCAATATTTTCCTATCATGCTGCAAGGTGTTCAATTTTCGCCCAAATCCTAAAATGGTTTACTTCGCCCAAATCCTAAAAAGGAGACTTTTAAAAATGAAATTCAACCTTTGGTACATACGACATTTCTTCACTTCATAAAATCTTGGCCAATGCTGGGCCGAGCGTTCATATGCAAACCTTTTTATTTCTTTCTTGTACTAGAGTTTTTTTATCATGCTCAATTTCCAGGCAAATTCTAAATTACTAATAACCCTAAAAACAACTACCCAGCGGTAAAATGATCTGACCTTTCGAGGGCTCTATTTAACAGACTTGGAATCCAGCTTGTTCAGATTACAGGCTTCCATTGGTCACGTTTGACTCATCGACATCTATATTCAATCATGTTTTTTTCATCTTCTACAAAACGTTATTCCATTTTAATAAATCGCGCCCAACGTGGGGCCGTAATTTCATTAGTAACCCTTTTTAGTTTTTCTTACTGTGCGGTAGTTTTACCATCATGGTGAAAGGTTGCCTATGTCTAGTCAATTTCTAAAAGATTATTAATTCAGAAAATTACCCACCACTTACAGTATTATCTGCGCTTTCTCCAAAAAATGTTTTGCTCAACAGCACCGGTATAAATCCACCAATTTGATATCGAAATCTACTCAATAGATCTCAGACCTGGCTAAAAGAATACTGGACTAATGCAGTGCATTCAATAGCAGAGGTGCTCACAGTCGTGAAAAAGAGAAATAACGGAAAGAGGTTTTAAAATCGAACAATCTGTTTTTGAACTAATTTGTCTGTTTTAGTTAGGGTTGGGGTAGCGGAGCTTAAAACTTTGAACTCCTCTCATAGACCGGCTGGTCCATAGCAATTCCACATGTTCCTTAATCGCTAGATAATGATTAGACTGGCGCTGCTGACCATTTCCTGAAGTTAGGTAGTAATCAGTCATAAAGTTTAGACAATCCTTGTAGTGTTTTTATTCGGAGATATTACTGATTGCTAAATCTTTGGAATCGAACACTGGCATGCTTATAGTGTTTTTCATTCTGCTAAACAAAATTCTGCCATTACACAAAATGGCTCCCAACGTGGGGCCTAATGTTCATTATAAAATACTAGCTATACCCGGTCCGCGTTGATGGCCCTTAGAAAAAACTGTTTTATATTGCATCTTAATTTAAATATAGTGTCGGACAAAATTAAAGCAGGGGTCCGGGTCCAGCTAGTAACCTTTGGTTCCACCTTCGGTTAGCACTATCTATAGAGAAATCTCAACAAAATCGATTCAGCCGTTTTTGCGTGATTTCGAAACAGACAGACATAACGTTAAGTATAGTACAAAGGGGCATGTAATTTAACGCATTTTTATCGAATCGTGATAGTCCAAAGTTCCATGCTGCATCCTCGATTAGTACAATCTGTGCTGCAAATTTCATTGACATCAGTTTTGTCGTTTTTGTGTGATTGCGAAAGAGGAGGAAATTACTTTTTATTTATGAAAAACGGGAGTGATATTGTAAACCATTTTGCCGAATCGCGCTATACATATGACACAGTTCCCGCTCGGTTAGTTCTATCAGTAGTGACAGATTAGGCTTATCCGTTTTTGCGTGATTTCACAACAGGCAGATATAACAGTCAGTATAAAACAAAGGGGCTTGTCAATTTACGCCTCTTTGTTCAATCGTGGTCAGTATAGTACTAAGGGCGTTGCAATTTTGATCCCTTTTTCCAATAACGATCTTATTTGGCCTACATATGCACTTGGTTAGCACTGTATGTAGTGAAAATGTCAAGAGAATCAGTTCAGCTGTTTTTGTGTGATTGCGAAACATGCAGACAATGTCCAGTATAGTGCAAAGGGGCGTGGCATTTTACGCCCCTTTTTCCAATCATAGTATAACATGGCCTATAGTTCCGCACTCGGTTAATACCAGAGACCATAACCGTTATGAGATTTATTGAAAAAACTCAAATTTAACTGTTCAAAAATATTATTTTGAAATAGAAATTTAAAATAACAGTTTCAAAAAATTTATATAAATATCTGTCCAAAATAACAGAAATAAAAAACTTTTATTTTTTTTAACTGTTATCAAATACTCTTTGAGCCTTATAAAATTTGATATATTTAAGTAAAACTAAAATAAACGCATACAAAAGAATCCTATTGATAGCTAATACCTCAATTATTGATTTGAACATTAAAACTTTGATTGATTTGAATGCAAATAACTGTTATAACAGTTATTTAAAATAAATAAATGTTATTTTAAACTTTTTGAACAAAAAGTTTTTAATTACTGTTATTTTATACTTTTATTGATAAAAATCAAAAAATAAAAGTTATTGCAAATTTTAACACGGGACATCTCTAGAAGTCTTTCAATATATATTATGCATATTTTGGACAACATTCGTTTAATGATTTTTTTTAAGCAAAATAACACATATAACTGTTTTATTTGGTCTCTGGTTAATACTATCAGTGCTGAAAATTTAATTAAAATCAAATCAACAGTTTTTGCGTTATTGCGGAGCATGGAGAAATAAAATTCAATTCAATACAAAGGGGCATGGCATTTTACGCCCATTTGTCCGATCACGCTCTAATTTGGCATACAGTTAGTACTTAGTTAGTACTATCGTTGGTTTAAATTTAATCAAAATCGGTCCAGCCGTTTTTTACATATAGATGTCATAAGTGGTGCAATGTAAAAATTCGATTTTGCCCACCCCTCCCTCCGCCCACTGGCAAAAAAGCATGGCATTTTACGCCCATTTGTCCGATCACGCTTTAATTTGGCATATAGTTAGTACTTGGTTAGTACTATATTTGGTTTAAATTTCATCAAAATCGGTCCATCCGTTTTTTATATATAGATGTCATTAGTGGTGCAATGTAAAAATTTGATTTTGCCACGCCCCTCCGCTCACACGCAAAAAATTTTAAATCTGACCGCACAGTTTTACTCCCTAGGCTATTCTGAATATTCCCTGAAAATTTCATCAAGATCGGTCCAGCCATTTTCGCGTCCATAAGGAACATACATATAGCCGTTTTTTGCATTAATGAAATGACTTTCAATTTATTATAAAGTTGCATGGCATTTTACGCTACTTTGTCCGATAACGCTCAAATTTGGCACATAGTGAGTACTGAGTTAGTACTATCTTTGATATAAATTTCATCGAAATCGGTTCATCTGTTTTTTATATATAGATGTCGTTAGTGGTGGAATGCAAAAATTGGATTTTGCCACGCCCCTCCGCCCACAGATGGAAAATCAAAAATCCGACCTGACGGTGTTACTCGCCAGGCTATTCTGAATATCCCCTGAAAATTTCATCAAGATCGGTCCAGCCGTTTTCGAGTCCATACGGAACATACATACATACATACACACATCCATTTTTATATATGGGGGTTTTCGTGTCAACTGACACAACTTTTGAAACCGATGTCTTCCGATCGGGATGAAATTTGCACCAAGGTTAGTCCTATTGGATAGTAGTTCAGACACAATTTTTCAGCGAGATCGGTCAAAGACTCTCTGAGTTAGAGGGGATCGAAATTTGACATTTTGGCCAAAGAGGTGCTTATTCTGATCCATGTAACTTCTTACCTATTGTTTTTAGCAAAATGTGTCCCAAAGAGTTTAGATAGCTATTTCTTCAGTCTTTCGAAAAAAAATTATTAAAAAAATAAAAAAAAATTTTTTGATTTTTTTTCTTAAAAATCTAAAACTTTTTTGACTTTTTCCTCAAATTGGGCCCTTTTTTTTTTTTTTTTTTTTGATTCAAAAGAAAGCTTAGGTCTTTTCCTTTAAGAGCTATGGGGTCGCTTAGTGGGATGCGAGTGGGATATCTATGAAAAAATTATTTTTTTAACTTTGGAACACAAAAAACGGTTCTTCAATTTGCACTATTAGGCGTGGGATAGCTAACCAGTTTTCGATTTCGATCCGCGATACCCTCTAATTTTTATAGGTTCGAAAAAGAAAGCACGAGCCAAAAAATGAGGGCGGTGGGGTTGGGTCACATGGCTCCTCATCGGGGTCAAAGTTGGGCGTAAAGAGGTTACAATCCTCAAAAAGCCCCACAACTGCCCTAGAACTGCCCACGGAGGGGTGCAATGTGAGACCGACCTCTAATAATTTTCTGCCCCCAACATTTTTCTTGAATATACCTAACCTCTATTTCCACTTCCTAAGGGGGCTCCCATACAAAATGACATTTTTATATAATTTGCTCCTACCGCTCTAACTGTCCATAGGGTGCCCCTAGAGAAGTAAAATATATGACCGACCCCCAATATTTTTTCATCTCCAATATTTTCTCAGAATATACCTACCCTTTATTTTCAACTCTTAAGGGGGTCCCCATACATTTTTTTATATTTTTTTATTAGTTTTTAAAAATACATGTTTTTATAACGTATGGGAGCCCCTTAAGGAATGGAGATAGGGTGTTATTATATTCGGACAAAATGTTGGTAACTAAAAAATAATGGGGGTTGGTCATAAATTTTGCCTCTCTAGGAGGCACGGTAGGGGCGGTAGGAGCTGGTTTAATAAAACAAATTTATAAAAAATAAAAGAAATGTATGGGGACCACCTTATGGGTTAAAGATACATTGTAGGTGTGTTCGCAAAAAATGTTGGAATTAATAAAATAATGGGGGTCGGTCATACATTTGGCTCCACTTGGGGTACTTTAGGGTAAGTTAGAATGGTATAATCAAATTTTTTAAAAATGTTTTGTATGGGAGCCCCCATAGGAAGTGGAAATAGGGGTAAGGTATGTTCAAGAAAAATGTTGGGGGCAGAAAATTATTGGAGGTTCGTCTCAGATTGCACCCCTCCAGGGGCGCAATCTAGGGCAGTTTTGGGGCTTTTTGAGGATTTTACCTCTTTACGCCCAACTTTGACCCCGATGAGGGGCCATATGGCCCCACCCCACCGCCCTTATTTTTTGGCTCGTGCTTTCTTTTTCGAACCTATAAAAAGTAGAGGGTATCGCGGATCGAAATCGAAAATTGGTTAGCTATCCCACGCCTAATAGTGCAAATTGAAGAACCGTTTTTTGTGTTCCAAAGTTAAAAAAATAATTTTTTCATAGATATCCCACTCGCATCCCACTAAGCGACCCCATAGCTCTTAAAGGAAAAGACCTAAGCTTTCTTTTGAATCAAAAAAAAAAAAAAAAAAAGGGCCCAATTTGAGGAAAAAGTCAAAAAAGTTTTAGATTTTTAAGAAAAAAAATCAAAAATTTTTTTTTTATTTTTTTTATAATTTTTTTTCGAAAGACTGAAGAAATAGCTATCTAAACTCTTTGAGACACATTTTGCCAAAAACAATAGGTAAGAAGTTACATGGATGAGAATAAACACCTCTTTGGCCAAAATGTCAAATTTCGACCCCCTCTAACTCCGAGAGTCCTTGACCGATCTCGCTGAAAAATTGTGTCTGAACTACTATCCAATAGGACTAACCTTGGTGCAAATTTCATCCCGATCGGAAGACATCGGTTTCAAAAGTTGTGTCAGTTGACACGAAAACCCCCATATATAGATTTTTTGCTCTTCTTACTGTCCCAATGATTTCTTATCATGCTGGAAGGTCCACCCAAATTATAAGGAGGTTGGGACCCTTAACCCTACCTTGCCGAAACTATATTTGACAAACAATTTTTTTGCTAAATTAGTAGAAGAAATTAATTAAAAAAAAAAATTAAAACGCGTTACTGCAAACAATTTAACGGACATATGTACCTTATGTCCGTTATGCGATTTCTTCCAGATTGTCGAGTTCTGCTTTGCCTAATATTCGTTCGCGATGCCTGGCCAATGCGTAGCATTTGTACAGGATATATTCAACTGTTTCATTCTTATTCGGTTTATCACATCTTCTACAAGGGGAATCAGAGATGAGTCTAATCTTTCTTGCGTGGAAAGCAATTAGCCAGTGTCCTGTGACCACTCCCATGAGTAAACGACATTTCCTTCTGTTTAGAGAATTTAGGTAGCGATTTCTCTTGACGTCGAAACGCGGCCAGATTATTTTGGTCACTCTGCTTGTACTCAGTGTTGCCATATATTTTTTTGAAAAAACTTTTTATTTCTGAAAAAAAATCTTTTTTTTTGTGAAAAAATCTTTTTTTTACAAAAATATTAAAAAAATTAAAAATTAATACATTATGTATTTTCAATTAATTTTTTATATCAAGTGTAAAAAAATAATAAAAAAGAGCTCGGAAAGACTCAACAAGTGAGAGTGTTAAATTCGGCTGTGCCGAATCTATTATACCCTCCAACATGTAAAAAAATAAAAAAATGAAATTTTGACAGGGGCGTTGTTTTAAGGGGGGCAAGGTATGGGGAGGGGTCAGTGAGCTGGGGTGACTCCTTGGCCCTCACGGTATATGTTAACAAGTTCATTTTTGTCTGCTTTGTGCACTTAAGTATTATAGTTTTATAATTATTTAAGTTATTTTTTTTATCCACGCCCTTAAAAGATGGGCGGGGCAAAAAAAGAAACACTTTTTAGTCCCCTGGGTCCAAGCTCAGGACTATAAACTTCTACGATCATAAAAATGTCTCATTTGGTTCACAAAAATACAAAAAAACTTCAAAGAAATTAGAATTTTTAAGAGGTTGGTTTAGTTCTTCAAGGGGGAACTTTTTTCCCCCTGGTCCGATTTGGCCCATTTCCGAACTTAACCTGCCTAGGACCATAAGACATATTTATCCCAAACTTGAAGGGTCTAGCTCTTTTATTTTGGACTGCATCGTGTTAACTACAGACGGACGGACGGACGGACGGACAGACGGACGGACGGACGGACATCGCTAGAATGTCTTAGAATCGATCACTGATCAATAATATATATACTTTATGGGGTCCCCGACCGATATTTCGATGCGTTACACACGGAATGACAAAGTGAGTATACCCCCATACTGTAGTTGGAGGGTATAAAAAAGAGTTCTTAGACGTTCAGAAAACATAATCCCTTTTTCTTAGCGCTCTTATAATATCATAATAATAGTTTTAATCCAACGATCACTTCTTATTTAGTTTTCGCAATTTTATTACAAATTATTTTTAATAATTAATTAAACCTAACCGAAAACTGGTTACGATGACCGTCGTCTAGTTGTATCGAAATCGGCCAAGGGTTTAGTGGGAATGGAACCCACGACCCCCTATTTCATAGGCTAGCATGCTACCAACTAACCTACAGGGGCCTTATATGACTCATAAAAGATTCTGAAAAATATATGTTCGTATTCTTTCCTGACTCTTTTATGAATGTTCTAATATTTTGAATTTTTTACATATCCAGAATTAAGAGTCAAACTTGAATCTTTCAGGAATCTAAATGTCGAGTGTCTATTAATTTTTTGGAGCCTTGAAAGAGTCATAACCAGGGAAACCAAAAATATGCAGTATCATGTTTTTTCCTGTGCATTTTATTGATAAATAGGTAAGGTATTTATCCGTTTCAGAAGTTTTTAAGAAATCTGGCATCGATTTGTTAGAACAAGAATGTTTTTTTTTCAACAATTTCGGAATTGTGACGATTGATTCCCATTTGGGCTGTTCTGTTCTTCTTCTCATATCGGTATATGAAACTATGTTTTCTTTAGATTCAGCAACTTTGCAGAAAACATTAAGGAAAATATTTTTGTAGAACATATTTACCCCTCTTACTATCGCACATTACGGTATTTGGAGGGTCTATTCTCTAACAAATTGTAAAAAACACAACAAAAAAGGGGACATAATTTTTTTAAGAGCATATTTTTATTGTTTTTAGAGCATATTTTCCGTTTTTAAGGGCATTTTTTAAGCGCATAAAACGTGTTTTTTAGAGCATATTTTTGGTTTTCCTGGTCATAACTTATGAAGGCTCAGAAAATTGTACACAGTAAAGGGTACTTTTCACTATCACACATTTCCACTATACAAGCGTAATTTCACCATGTTAGCGAAATATTTTTTTAAAAAATTTGGCCAGAAATTGTTCACTTATTAGATACGACTAGGTTTCAATCAAAAAAGAATCCAAAAATCTTTAGGAAGTTGGTAAATTTTGATGTGTATAATGGAAAAGTGTGATAGTGGAAAGTACCCTTAAGCAAATATCAAACACCGGTGCATGCTAGACAATTTATGACGGATTGGATCTATATGTGGTAAAATCTTTTATTAGTGCAACAATTTAAGAGAAAAATTATTCTATGTTGGCAACTTACAGATTTAAGTGAATATCGTGTGGAATTTTCATATGGCGGCCAAGTCAAAGAATGGTCTGATTTTAAATGGATTTAATAAGGTTACCAAGCTAAAAGCAAAATTGTAATCGAATATCTCATATTTTCATAGAATAAAGACGTATTTAATTGTAACCGTTTACATAGATAGACTGATGGACGGACACGCTAAGTCAAATCAGATAGTGATTCTGAATCGGTCGGTATATTAAAAGCTTGGTCTACGACCAATATGGGTATTTACAAATAAAAATTATGTATTGTAACTAATAAAGAAATACTTGAAAAAACTTTATTATTTTCCAAAAAACTTATTTTTTTAGAAAAAATCTTGAAATCTTTTTAGCACCTCAAAAAACTTGCAAAAAAAGGGAAATCTTGATATATGGCAACACTGCTTGTACTTAACTCTCTATATTTCCTGTCATTTCTCAATGTAATCTTAGGAACGCTTTTTTATAATTTTTACCCTGTGAAGCTTCAAAGGAAAAATTAAAGCATTTTCAATCCCCAGAAAATCGTTCTAATAAATTCTACTCTCATAAATTTAAAATAAACTTTAACTTTGCCATTTAATGTATTGATTCCTTCTTAACATTTTCTTTTCCAAAATTTTCTGGCCTTCTTTAATCATGGCGTCTAATGTATTTATTTCTTCTTAACATTTTCTTTTCAAATTCTTTTAATTTCTTCAACTTCTTCTCTCAAAATCATATAATTGTCATAATAGCCCGGCGCTCAATATCTAAACATAATTGACATTACTAACATAAATGACATTTCAATCTACATAACTGTCTTTTTACCATCAGCTTACTTTCCATTGATCCCATATTGATATTTTCTACTACACATTTTTCTAGCCTTTTTTAATGGAAAATTGTAAAGAAAAAAATTTAAAAAACTTGTCAGAATTTCACAATCAGCATCTCTATGGAAAAAATTAAATATAATCAATAAATCAACTTTACCAAATAGTCATACATACATATAATGCAATTCAAAGTAAATCATACTGTGATATTTTTTTTTTTCATTTTTTGTTTGTCGAAGATCACTATGAAGTACTAATTTGGTCATTAATTGCATTTGTGTTGAGTACTCACGACTAAATTCTTGAAATACCCAAAAGGCATACCAAAAGCTCATAAATAATACTATAACTATATACCATTACAACAACAATAAGATAAAATTGAATTAAAAAAAATATATATATAAATATTTAGAAAAAAAAAAATATCTTTGAACGATCGATATTTAATAAATGTGCCAAAACAAGACATAGATGGTTAAAACTACAATGACGGTATCTATGATGATGATGACGACTACGAAGGAGATGATCATAATGACGATAATGGTGATCTGAAGGTTTATCGTAACAAATAAGATAAACAATTTGAGGGATTAAGAGTTTTTTCTTTTAGACTAAGAATTAACAAGCATGAGAATCTTTCAACTTCGAGAACGCATAAAGTACGCCAACGCAGTCTAACACTTGCGTCAGAAACTTTTAAGGGGAAACTGGGATATGAAACTAAAACTCGACTAATGTAACACTACAAAACTTTTCCAAAAAATATATCATATTTCCCATTCTGCTGGAGCTGTATGAATGATGAGGAAATATAAACATTCAACACTTTAACTGCCATTGTTCGACACATTCTGGATAAAGATTTGCTTCATTGGGATCTAAGAAATTGGATGATATCTCTGATTTAGAGAATATGAGAAATGAAGCTTTAGCAGCCTTTTTAAAATAAACCTTAGTGACCATTGGTTCATGCGAGTGGATTGATTGAATTACAAAGGGCATCTTTAGAATTGGTAATGGATGTAACACCCTTGAATGTCCACATAAAGGAGATGGCAACCTAACAACTCTCTAGGTTTTATAAACTTGGGTGCTTACGAGTCTTAACTCGGATTATCAAACTTCTGTTAACGTGGTAGAAGGAAACCGGACTTATTGATTTTATCGCCAGATATTAATGTTTTTACTGAAGGTTCAAATACCGAGACATGCGGTGGTGGACATTCTTTTAAAGTTAGGTCATAAAGTTTAGAGAATCATTGTAGTGTTTTCTTTTCGAAAATATTTCTGATTGCGAAAGCTTTGGAATCGAACCCTGGCATGTTAACTAGTAATTTTTTTTATTCTCCTACACAACACAAAAAGGCTCCCAACGTGCGGCCAAATGTTCACTAGAATTTTTTTTTTGCTCTTCTCACTGCCCGATAGTTTTTATTATCCTGCTGGATAATCCCCTAATTATAAGGAGGTTTGTGATGCAATTTTATTTTCCAGCTGGGGTAAACTTAGGTTGTCCAGGATCGGCAAAGGTTTGCTTCCTTTGAATCAGTAAGAGGGCTATGAAGAGCGATCTTACGTAGTACACACAATGTATTAAGGAGGACATTTAACAAGAGGAAAAGGTTTGGACGTAAGAAAATATTAACGAGGTAATTAAAACACTTCGTAAATAAACTACGAACGAAATAAGCAAAAGATTTCGTTATAAACTACAAACGAAATAAACAAAGGATTTCGCATAACAAATATAAACGAAAAAAAGACTTCGTGAATAAACTACGAACGAAATAAGCAAAAGATTTCGTTATAAACTACAAACGAAATAAACAAAGGATTTCGTATTTAAAATATTAACGAAGTAATCAAAAGACTTCGTAAATAAACTACGAATGAAATAAGCAAAATATTACAAATATAAAATAGTAGCGAAGTAATCAAAAGACTTCGTGAATAAACTACGAACGAAATAAACAAAAGATTTCGTTATAAACTACAAACGAAATAAACAAAGGATTTCGTACATAAACTATTAACGAAGTAATCAAAAGACTTCGTAAATAAACTACGAACGAAATAAGCAAAAGATTTCGTATATAAAATAGTAACGAAGTAATCAAAAGACTTCGTGAATAAACTACGAACGAAATAAGCAAAAGATTTCGTTATAAACTACAAACGAAATAAACAAAGGATTTCGTACACCGAAAAAAATTCCTGCTTTATATGTACGAAAACGTTCGTACATTGTACGAAAAATTTCGTTGTTTCGCACCACGAAATTCTTGCGTACAATGTACGAAATGCACGAAATTGTTTCGTAAAATAAACGAAAATGTTTTTGTATTTTACAAAAAAAATTCGTAAAATAAACGCAATAAATTTTTGTGCTTTACGAAAATTTTCGTAAAATAAACGAAATATTTTTTTTTGTTTTACGAAATTATTTCGTAAAATAAACGAAATATTTTTATTTTTACGAAATTTTTTTGGTAAAAAAAAAAATCCTTAAATTAACGAAATTACATGTAAAAATTCTTTCTTGAGAATAAGAACAATGTTTTCAACGTTTTGACAGCAACATTTAATTGTTTCTTCTTAACAAAGACTTATAAGATTTCATTCATTATTTACAGTGATTTTGTTTTAGGCTACGTTCACACTACAAGAACTTATGATGATATGTTGAGATGATTTTTTTGGAGGACCACCTTCCCACATGTAAAAAAAAACTTATATCATCAAGTCTCAAATTTTATTTGATCCGATTAGCCTCAAATTTTAATTGATCCTTAAAATAAATAAAAACCAAGAGAGAGCTTTTAAGTCGGCTGTGCCGAATTTTTATTACCCCAAATATTAAAAAAAAAATATCAGAGTTATCATTATTGAAATTAATTCTTTATACCCACGACCACAAGGCATTTTCTAATCCCCTGGGTCGAAGCTCATTACTTTAAATTTTTTTTTGACATAAAAATGTTTCATTTGTTTAACAAAACAACAAAAATTGAGTTGGTTGGTTTAAAGAAATAAAACTATTTTGTCCACATACGAACTTAACCTGCTGATGACCAAAAGACTTGTTCCGTGGTATCCGTGTTTTATATAGACGGACATTAATAGAATGCCTTAGAATTTATCATGGATCAATAATACATATACTTTATGGGGTCCCCGACCGATATTTTTTTATTATACCCCAATACTGTAGTTGGAGGGCATAAAAACACCCTTTAAGCATGCATTTAAAGATTTCTTCTTTTTTCATTAGTTTTGCAAAATTTCAAAATTCTTGATTATTTTTTTTCGTGATATAAAGTCCACTTTCGTATATTTTACGAAAGAAGTTTTTACGAATTATTTTCGTAAAAATACGAAAGTCTGTACACTTTTTTTGTAATATGCAGTCAACATTCGTATATTTTACGAAAGAATCATTTACATTCTTTTTTTTCGTTACTTTCGTAAAATTACAAAAGTTTTTACAACATTTTTTTCGTAATATGTAGTCAACATTCGTAAATATTACGAAAAAAATATTTACTAATCATTTTCGTTACTTTCGTAAAAATACGAAATTCAGTACTAAAGTTTTTCGTAATATGTAGTCAACTTTCGTGTATTTTACGAAAATAAAAAGTACGAAACTTTTTTTCGTAAAATGTTGCATGGATTTTTTTCGGTGTATACAAACTATTAACGAAGTAATCAAAAGACTTCGTAAATAAACTACGAACGAAATAAGCAAAAGATTTCGTTATAAACTACAAACGAAATAAACAAAGGATTTCGTATCCAAACTATTAACGAAGTAATCAAAAGACTTCGTAAATAAACTACGAACGAAATAAGCAAAAGATTTCGTGTCTAAACTACAAACGAAATAAACAAAGGATTTCGTAAATAAAATATTAACGAAGTAATCAAAAGACTTCGTAAATAAACTACGAACGAAATAAGCAAAAGATTTCGTATATAAAATAGTAACGAAGTAATCAAAAGACTTCGTGAATAAACTACGAACGAAATAAGCGAAAGATTTCGTTATAAACTACAAACGAAATAAACAAAGGATTTCGTATACAAACTATTAATGAAGTAATCAAAAGACTTCGTAAATAAACTACGAACGAAATAAGCAAAAGATTTCGTTATAAACTACAAATGAAATAAACAAAGGATTTCGTATACAAACTATTAACGAAGTAATCAAAAGACTTCGTGAATAAACTACGAACGAAATAAGCGAAAGATTTCGTGTCTAAACTACAAACGAAATAAACAAAGGATTTCGTATATAACTATTAACGATGTAATCAAAAGACTTCGTAAATAAACTACGAACGAAATAAGCGAAAGATTTCGTGTCTAAACTACAAACGAAATAAACAAAGGATTTCGTATATAACTATTAACGAGGTAATCAAAAGACTTCGTAAATAAACTACGAACGAAATAAGCAAAAGATTTCGTATATAAAATAGTAACGAAGTAATCAAAAGACTTCGTAAATAAACTACGAACGAAATAAGCAAAACGAAGTAATCAAAAGACTTCGTAAATAAACTACGAACGAAAAAGGCAAAAGATTTCGTTATAAACTACAAACGAAATAAGCAAAGGATTTCGTATATAAAATATTAACGAAGTAATCAAAAGACTTCGTGAATAAACTACGAACGAAATAAGCAAAAGATTTCGTTATAAACTACGAATGAATAAGCAAAAGATTTCAAATATAAAATAGTAGCGAAGTAATCAAAAGACTTCGTGAATAAACTACGAACGAAATAAACAAAAGATTTCGTTATAAACTACAAACGAAATAAACTAAATAACGAAGTAATCAAAAGACTTCGTATATAAACTAAATACGAAATAAACGAGAGATTTCGTATATAAACGGGTTGGATACGGTTCGGGTACTACTAACAGGGAATATTGGATAATTCAGGTTCGGAAAAATATTAACTGGAAATACGGGTTCGGGAAATATTAACAGAACATACTGGATAAACCGGGTTCGGGAAGCAGGAAATACTGGATAAATCAGGTTCGGGAAATATTAACAAAAAAATACGGTACAAACTAGTAACTACATACCAACTTCGACTTAGGTCGAAATTGCGAACAAGAATCTGGTCGGCTTACGGTTATACTTCGTATATTCTACGAAGTATACACGAACTCCAACTGGTTTCTCGTTGCTTTGGTTGATACAACTTTGACATTATATGTGATCCGTTTTATCAACTAAATGAGAATTACTTCTCAATGCTATTTGTCTGGTAGTTTAATGATATTAGGTAAAGGGAAAAGTAGTTGGTCACCGGTATAGGAAAAAGTACTTTCTTATATTTAAATAAGTATACTATTATTTGTAACGTCACGTTACAGGTTGAAACCTTTAAGCCAGAAGCAAATAAACTGCAATCTTTTATGCGCTTTGAAAGGCCGATCCGTAATTAAAACCAGTAAAAAATTTAAAGTCGGCCTTGCCGAAACTTTTTTTGACAAAAAAATGTTGGAAAAATTGGTACAAGAAATTTATTTAAAATTTTTTTTTTCTTTGTTTAAAAAATTATAAAAAAATGTTTTTCTTATTGTTAAAATACTATTCAGTATTCAATTCCGTTCACATATGTCCACCAGAAGCAGAATTTAAAACATTTGGTATTTAGGTAATGTAGAATGTACCAGAACTATCCATGTTTTTCTACATTTTCATAAATAAATTTTGATCCTCTCAGAAAAAACAAGTAAATATGCAAGGTCTCAGTCATATCTGTGTAAAACTTTGGTCGTGATCGCAATTTCAACAACCAGGCAAAACAAAGGACATTGCTAAAATGTCTAAGAATCGATCACTCTTCAATATTATATACAGTGACTTCGCAGCTTATTTCGTGTTTTAGATATCAGTTAGCAATCCATTTAAGACAAAGTTGCCAATAATACACCTAATTATTATCAAACGAGTATTTTTGTTAAAAGTGCTGTGTAGGTAATTTATCGAGCTTTAATTAAAGCTTAATGGCGTCCAGATTGAGTAAATATTAAACGTGCTACGAGGGTCGAAATGGAAATTGAAATTATTGAAAGACGTTTCTTAGAAAATTTCTTAAAAATACTTTTGGTCAATTTTTCCCAAGCTCAAACATTAAAAATTTAACAAATAGTCCAATAGTATATAGTAATTTATCAAATAATTTTTCCAATGACCCAAACAAAAATCAAAATTTTTAAAATGCAGTCGAAGAAATCCGAATTTTTTGACCTCCAATTCTTTTGACCACCAATTTTTTGTAAACAAAGGAAATGTCCAATTATTTTTATATCTCATTACTTACACTTTTGTGTACTAAAATTATTAAACAATTAAATCGTTTCTTTGTTTACCAAAAATTGGTGGCCAAAAGAATTGGAGGTCAAAAAATTCGGATATCTTCTACTGTGTTTTAAAAATTTTTGTTTTTGTTTGGGTCTTTGGAAAAATTATTTAGTAAATGCATATTAACTACTGGACTATTTGGTAAATTTTCAATGTTTGAGCTTGGATAAAATCGACCTAGAAATATTTTTAAGAAATTTTCTAAAATAGGTCTTTCAATAATTTCAATTTCCATTTCGACCCTCGTAGCACATTTAATATTTAGACAATCTGAACGTCATTAAGCATTAATTAAAGCTTGATTAATTACATACACAGGACTTTTTACATAAATACTTATTTGATAATAATTAGGTCTATTTTGTTTAAATTTGCCTTGAATGGATTGCTAACTAATATCTTTCACACGAAATAAGCTACGAGCCACCGTATATGTAACTTATGAGGTCGCAGACCTACATTTCGATGATTTGCAAACAGAAAGTCAAACTTATTTACTTACAAGGGAAGTCTCCCTAGTGTCACCCGCGGATCTTTATGGAATTGGTTTCATTTTGTAGATCAGAAAAAATAAAGGGACCCGTATTTTTTTTTAGCGGCCCAAATTCATATTTAGGGGGAAAAAAGGAGGGGGAAGACAAGGCCATTTTTCAGTTTTTTTCGTTTATCTCCTATATTATGCAAAGAAACCTAGTCATGTTACATACCAAATGAAAGGTCTTTGGAAAACCTATCTACGTGTAAACATGCACAACTTTTCGTCATATTCAGCAAAATACCAAAATTTTAGAACATTTTTGATAATAAGTCAAAAAATATTAACTTTTATGGCCCGTTGTTAGCACCACGAGATAGGTATTTTTAATACCTTTAATCTGATACCACACATGCCTATATTTATTTTGTGTAAATAGGCGTAAATAGTAAAAAACTGAAAAAGGTCAATTTCTCCCCATACAAATTGACCCCCCCCCCTAAAAATGAGTTTGGACCGCTAAAAAAATACGTGTCGAAAAAAAATTTCGTTCTGTGCAACATATCCAAATTTCATGAAGATCGGAGGGTGACACCAGGGAGGCTTCCCTTGTTAGTTAAGGTAATAAAAAACGATTGGCTGATAACAAACGTATTAAACGCTCCCATTGTCCATCGTTGGTCCAGCAACATTTATATGTAATAGTGTTTTTCTATACACCATTTTTTCGTTACAAAAAATGGCGCCCAACGTGGGGCCAAACGTTTATAACCAAATATTTTTAGTTTTTTTCACTGTGCAACATTTTTTCATCATGCTGGAAGGTGGACAATTTTTTTATTAATGGCTTCCATTGTTCACGTTAGGCTCAGGAACATCCACATTCAATCTTCTATTTTCATCTCCGACACAACATTCTTCCATTTCAATAAATGGCCCCCAACGTGGGGTACAAAGTTCATTAACAATCCGATCTAGTTCTTCTCACTCTGGGGTAGTTTTACCATCATGGTGGAAGGTTGCCTATGTCGAGTCAATTTCAAAAAGACTATTAACCCTGAAAATAACCATCCAATTGCAGTATGATATGCGCTCTCAAAAATCATAGAGAACACTGAAGGATTATTGGATTTTGGAAAAAACCTACAATGGCGCCCAACGTGGGGCCAAAACTTAATTAACAAACCTTTTTAGTTCTTTTCACTATGTAATATTTTCACATCATGCTGGAAGGTGGTCAATTTTCACCCAAATCCTAAAAAGGTTGTGGAGACTTTTGAAAATAAAATTCAAACTTTGGTACACACGACATTCCTTCACTTCATTACATGTTGACCAATGTTGGGCTGAAAGTCTATAGGCAAATCTTTTTATTTCTTCTTGTTGTACTTGAGTTTTTTTATCATGCTGGTGACCAATTTCCAGGCAAATTCTAATAACCCCAAAAACCACCCATCGGTACATTTCCGAAGGATCTATTTAGCAGACTTGGAATCTAGCTTGGTCAGATTACAAGCTTCCATTATTCACGTTTTGCTCGCAACATCCATTTTCAGTCTTCTAGATATAAAATTACTTACCACACCTGACCAGCCATATAAGAATACTCCGATTAGTTCCACAGTAGTCACAACAAAAGACTTCTGAAATCGTTTTTTTGACAAGTTGTGCGAATGTACCGAAGGTGGAGACAATGGTACATTTTATCAGATCATCAAAAAGACTATGAAATAACTTTTTCCTCCTAACTAATATTAAAATCATAAGAAAAAACTTATTATAATGTTATCTACTGTATAAAAAAACGGCCTTTCAAACAGTTTTATAAGGTCTACTTTTGGTAAGATTAAGCAAAAAAAGTACCAACATCCACTTGCAGCAACAGCAAAAAAATTGATTTTTCTAACCAAATATATTTGTACGAGTATATAAGGCCAGCAATCACAATTCGAGCAAACGTTTAACAGAGCTGTTGTTTTTTAACTCTTTTTGCTGCTCGTTTTTTTCTATTTACCATCCATATTGTCAAAACATTAGATGTCAACTTATCATTATCAATATGGTCATATGCTGGTGTTTTTCAAACATTTATACAAAGTAATCAAATACATATAGCACATATAAATATATACAGACAAGCACAGACGTGCACAGACACACGCACAGTTTTATAACCATTTTCGATTTTTTATTTTAAATGATCGATGATGATGCTTCTTTTAGTATTTGGCTTCTTTATTGTAGTTAAGAAAAAACGGCTTCTGTTGATTTTGGTACCGCGTTAGCGAGTTAACGTTTGCGTTATCGTTTTTCCATTTTGTTGCTGGTTGATGGTTTTTTGCTTCTTCTATGCATTTTATGTTGGTCAATTGACTTTTTGAATATGCAGCACATGTTGCAATCAAATTGCTGTAAAGCGTCAAATCTTTTACTTTTTTTTTGATCTGCTACTTATTTATGATCATGTATTTTCAAATGTGACATTTTATTTAGAAAAAAATTAAAAGAAATGTTTAAAAGAAATTTGATTGGAATATAAAAATTGAATGGGAAATGTTAAACTGATTTATAAATAAATGGAATAATATAAAAATGTGATTTCAGGGAATTTTAGAGATTCTTTCTTAATCATGTTGACTTTTAAGTGGCTTCTAACCCTTCTCATAGTCTCACTCCTAGGCTATGAGGTCCGTAATGATACCATAGTAGTCTTCTTTGAGGGTTACCCTCTTAAACTTTCTATTCCCGGTCGTAAATCCAATTTAATCTTCCTATAAAACTTTATAAATATGTTGTATTTCGACTCATTTATTAAAAAGCTCCAGCTAAAGCTCCCAGCTTTTCCCAGGTCGACTAAGATATGAATATCTAATAAGTTTTGCCCCAACGCAACCTATCAGTTCCATTCATACATTCGCAACTTTCTCATGACGAAAGACTCATACGTTCAAAAGTGTCGTAAAAGTTCACTGAAATAAATAATTTGGTTAATAACTTCACACCAGCTCCATCTACCGGTTCCAAATTTTATCAGGAAACTAGTTTTTGTTTAATATATATATATTGTGAATTTTAGCCAAATCGTAAAGGTAATAAAAAAATTTAAATATTACGACTACAGCTCCACCTATCGGGCTAAAACTTAAGAGAAACCTGGATCCAGACTAAACTAATTTAGTGTACGAGTTTTGTGGCAATCGGTCATGCGGTTCTTGAGTTTTAGTAACACGTACTCCGCACAAACGTTTTTAAATTATGAGGTAAAAACACTATTATATTTTAAGTAGGTTTATTCTAGTACGAGGTCATTATTTCCTCTACTTATTATAACTTTGGTATTCTAATAGAATAATTTTCAAGAAAATTATTTTTCTGTTTTAAATTTATTGATGTTGATAATTTTTGCAAGACTAAGTCGACACGTGTTTCGGAATTTGTCAGATTCCGTTGTCATGAGCAATCTGTTTTTAATATTTTTTTGTTGGTTATTTGACGATCGTGATCTTACAAAGAGATTGTTTTTATATTTGCTAGTCTTGACAAAGTCTTGCGAAAATTACCAACATAAATAAATTTAAAACAGAAAAATAACTTTCTTGAAAATTATTCTATGAGAATGTCATAGTTTTAATATATAAAGGAAATTATGACCTCGAGCTAGTGTAAACCTACTCAAAATATAATATTTTAAATGTCGTTTTTATAGAAAAAAACAAGTAAAAAAGTTAAATTCGGCATTGCCGATACCTTCCACAATCACAAAAAGATTGTTGCAAAAAACTTTATTTAAAAGTAAATTACTTTTGAAAAAAAATTCCGCGGAAAAAAAATTTTGTTAAAAAAAAAATCCGCGCAATATTTTTTTTTTTTTTTAAATACGTTCGTACTTGTTTAAATATCATTCGGTGTTCAATTATGTTCACATATGTCAACCAGCAGTCGAATTAAAGCATTTTGTATTTTTAGGTTTACATTTTCGTTCATAACTTTTGAACCGCTTAACCGATAACGCTCAAATGCAATACCAAACTGCTCGGGAGAACTTTCGATGAATATGTTAAGTTTCAGTCATCTCCGTGTAATATTTTGGCCGTGATCACCATTTCCACAGACAGACAGTGAATCGATCACTAGTTAATTATATACGGGGCATTCCATGTCAAATCAGACACATCGAATATTTTTATTTTTAGATTTTCCAAATTTGTTGACAGTTTTTAGTACCCTTCGAAAACTCCTTCGTGGTAAATTTTCAGATTTTTTTGATGACCCGTCCAAAAGATATCGAATTTTGAAAAAATGGTAGTTTGTTCCTTTACTCAATTTTCTTTTACTCATAACTTCTTTAATAATGGTCCAAATTGCAATTTTTTTTTCAAAATTTTTGTTTTTTACGTACTTTAAAAAAAAAATCCAGAAGAATTCTTAAAAGTGCTCTAGTATGCGATTTTTAAAATTTAAATCTCATTTTTAAAAATGTATGTACTCTTTGATTTTTTTGAAATTTTTTTGTGTAAAACTTCTATCGATTCTACAAATTTTTTGTTCAGTAGGATCGTAGGATAACGATTATTACTATTTCTTTTCAATTTTTTGAAAAAATTTTATTTTAATTTTCCAATCTCATTTCTACTGCTCCAATGTTGCGTCACAGAGGGGTCATTTCCAAGACCTACCCCCATTAATTTTTACGTCTACACATATCTTTGAAACAAACTAATACCCTATCTCCAATTTCTAAGTGGGCTCCCACACAAGACGACATTTTTTAAAATTTTCTCCAACCGCTCTAACTGCCCTAATAGTGCCCTTAGAGCAACCAAATGTATGACCGACCCACAATATTTTTTTAGTCCAAACACTTTCTCTGAATACATCTACCCTCTATCTTCAACTGTTAAGGCGGTCCCCATATAATTTTTTTTATTTTTTGTAAATTTGTTTTATTTAATCGGCTTCTACCGGTCCAATGGTGCGTCAGAGAGGGATCATTAGTGAGACCGACCCCCATTTATTTTTAGCCTACAACATTTTTATAAAACATACCTACGCCCTATCTCAACTCCCTAAGTAGACTCCCATACAAAAAACAGTATGAGCAAATTTTATAAAAATGAAATTTTGAATGGAAGCCTACTAAGGGGGTGGAGATAGAGCGTAGGGGGATCTTTGATCGAAAGGTGCCACGGGTTTCAACAAACGGATTTGGCTCAAATTCTATTTAAATGAAAGTTCTTGATCTCTATGAAAGGGTCAAGGACAAATATTTTGAGATTTTTTTTAAATTTTTTTATCGTTGGAAAATCCGTAATTTTTTGCAAAATTTCAAATAGCGGTATCTCGAAAACCGTTCGACCGATTTAAACATTTTTTTAATATTATTTTTTTAATATACTTAATATGAAATATTAAGTTTTTTTTTTTAATTTTAAAAATTTGAAACTTTGACCGCCAGCCTCCACGGGTTAATTTAATTCAATTGGGCTCAAATTTTAACCACATAACTTTTAGGTCTAGTAAAATAAAAATTTGCCTGTATTGTTGGGAAAATTTAAACCCAGCAAAACTTACCTTACCATATAAGGTATAAAATAAGGTATAAGATCTCTTATTTTATACATTGCAGCATTGATGATTTTAACAGGCGATGAGACTAAAAGTAATGCATATACATTATCACAAAGAATACCAGTAAGGTATAAAATAAGTCATAAATTTATAACAAAGAATACGAGTAAGGTGTAAAATATATGATATTTTATAGGTTACGAGTAAGGTATATAATATAGCATACCAGAACGTAATATATAAGGTGTTACGAGTAGTGAAAAAGTAATTTTGTATTAAATTTACTCACGTGATTGTAAGCGAGATAAAATAAACTCCTGGGTGAGTGTGTGTCATTAACAAATTTCTGTCGTGAATCCATCTCTAGTTTAAACTTATGCATTTTTTTATAAAATATTTATTTTTTATGTTATTGTAATGCATTATGTATTCAATTATAAATAATGCATTATTTCAAACTTTGAAATAATACATAATGTAACCAAATATAAGTCATCCATGATTTAATGTTTAGAAATAATAAATATGAAATACATTTTTTCCAATAATCATGCATTACGTAGCTAATTATTAGTAATGTATTATTTTTCACTTTAAAATAATACGTTGTGGAACAAATGTTTGGTAAGACATCATAAAATAATGCTACAAATAAGATATATACATTACCTGGTAATGTGTTATATAATCACCACCCATTACCAAAGTTTTGCTGGGAAGTTCAAGGAAAAATGTCACACTTATGATCATATTTGAAACAACATGACTTCAAAGAAGTATATAACATCATATTAATTTTTTTTTACTCGGGTGATTTTTGGCTAATGCTATTGCTGATGCTTTTGAGAATGCTTTTGCTACTGCTAATGCTATTGCTATTAATATTGCTAATGCTATTTAATGCTGATCCTATTGGTATGGCTAATGCTATTGCTTATACTAAAACTATTGCTAATGCTAATGTTATTGCTAATGCTGTTGCTATTGATAATGCCTATGCTTATGCTATTGCTAATGCTATTGCCAATGCTATTGCTATATAATAATATTGCTAATGCTATTGTTAATGCTATTGCTAATGCTATGACTAATGCTATTGCTAATGCAAATGCTAAAGCTATTGCTAATGCTATTGCTAATGCTATTGCTAATGCTATTGCTAATGCTATTGATAATGCCATTGCTAATGCTATTGGTAATGCTAATGCTATTGCTATTGCTAATGCTAATGCTATTGCTAATGCTATTGCTAATGCTATTGCTGTTGCTACTGCTATTGCTAATGCTAGTCCTAATGCTATTGCTTATTAATTGCGAATGCTATTGCTAATGGTAATGCTATTGCTAATGCTTATGCTATTACTAATGTTATTGCTAATACAATTGTTTATGATCTTGCCAATTTTATTTCTGTTAGCATTTTTTTTAAGTTATTTCTGAAAATTTTAAGAATTTATGAACAAATGAAATTTTGTCTGGTACTGGCTTGACTTTGTACGAGTTTTTTTTTTATTATACGATGTTAGTTTTAAATTGATAAAATAATTGCTTATGTATATCTAAACCCTTAGATTCGTCAAAGCTATAATACGTAACATTACATATTATAGTCAAAGCTATAATACATAACACGTTTGCCAGTTTATCCTTAAATTGTCCTCAAATTCTAGTTATTCTGAGAAATTCGTCGTAATTGTGCGTTTTAAACTAGAACACTTGACCCTCAACGTATTAACAAATTATAATTTATTCTTGTGAAAATAATAGAAAAACAACTATATTTCCTAATAAAATTATTGCGCGAGTTATAAAAAAAAAAAATTACTATACGAGAGCAAAAATCTCGCTACCGTATATGCCCCGTTTAGCTGTCAAATAGAAATTGATCGATTGCAAGAAAATGCCTTCATTGATAAATACACAATAAATCATTGTGTAATTTATAGTTGCTACGCGCAAATAGCAGTAAACGACATTTAAGGTGACTTACCATAATTTCACGCTCCACACAAAATAATAATAATAATAACAACAACAGCAGTAGTAGCAGCAACAGCAGCATCAGCAATAACATTAGCAGCAACAGCTATAGGACAGCATCATCATACATACATCTATGTATTGATTGCTAGCAACATTGTTAACATTAGATCACCATCAGCATCATCGTCATCATCATCATCATCGCCAGCTAACTACAACAAGTGACGCCAAGATTGTTTTTTAATGTTTTCAAGATTTAGATACATATCGATCGAATTGAATGCAAACCATAGAAAAGATGTTGGAAGGAGGAGAAAAAAAAACTATATACGAATCTACAAGTTGTGATAATTTTTACCATACCAAAATGGTTATGTGTTTGTATGAATGACTAAAGTTGTTCACATACTCCTTGAGTACTTAAAGCAATTATATGTAAGATTGAATGTATTGACTGTCTGTCTGTCCGAGAGTCTGTTTTGTATGGTAGTCTTAAGCTAAAATTGAAAAATAAACACCTAAAAACACAAATCGTTGATTGTTAATATTTCTTTATATACACCCTGTTAGATAGAATCAGTTGTTATTATTAGTTTGGTGATGAATTTGCGACACAATTTTGCTAGGATATGGGATAATATTGAATTCTGCAGCTTATATTTTGGTCCATTAGCATTAGAAATAGCATTATTAATAGCAACATCATTAGCAATAGCATTAGCAATAGCATTAGCAATAGCATTAGCAATAGCATTAGCAATAGCATTAGCAATAACAATAGCAATAGCAACAGCAATAGCATTAGGAATAGCATTAGGAATAGCAATAGCAACAGCAACAGCATTATCAATAGCAATAGCATAAGCAATAGCAATAGCCATAGCAATAACAATAACAGCAGCAATAGCATTAGCAATAGCATTAGCAATAGCAATAGCAATAGCAATAGCAATAGCAATAGCAATAGCAATAGCAATAGCAATAACAATAACAATAGCAATAGCAATAGCAATAGCAATGGCAATAGCATTAGCATTAGCTTCAGCATTAGCAATAGCATTAAAAATAGTTTTATCAATAGCATTAGCAATAGCATTAGCAATATCATTAGCAATATTATTAGCAATAGCATTAGCAATAGCAATAGCAATAGCAATAGCATTAGCAATAGCATTAGCAATAGCATTAGCATTAGCAATACCATTAGCAATAGCAATAGCATTAGCAATAGCAAAAGCAATAGCAATAGCAATATCAATAGCATTAGCAATAGCAATAGCATTAGCAATAGCAATAGCATTAGCAATAGCATTAGCAATCGCCGTAGCAATATCAATAGCATTAGCATTAGCAATAGCAATAGCAATAGCAATAGCAATAGCAATAGCAATAGCAATAGCAATAGCAATAGCAATAGCAATAGCAATAGCAATAGCAATAGCAATAGCAATAGCAATAGCAATAGCAATAGCAATAGCATTAGCAATTGCATTAGCAATGGCATTAGCAATAGCATTAGCAATAACATTAGCAATAGCATTATCAATAGCATTAGCAATGTCATTAGCAATGTCATTAGCAATAGCATTAGCAACAGCATAAGCAATAGCATTAACATCAGCAATATCATTAGCATTGCTAATGAATTAGCAATAACAATAGCATTAGCAATAGCATTAAAATTAGTATTAGCAATAGCATTAGCAACAGCATTAGCAATATCATTAGCAATAGCATTAGCATAGCAATAGCATTAGCAATATAAATAGTATAAGCAATAGCATTAGAAATATCAATAGTATAAGCAATAGCATTAGCAAAAGCAATAGCATTAGCAATAGCATTAACAGTAGCATTAGCAATAGCATTAGCAATAGCATTATCAATAGCATTAGCAACATCATTAGCAATAGCATTAGCATTAGCAATAGCATTGTGGCAATATCATTAGCAATAGCATTTGCAATAGCATTTAAAAAAGTATTAGCTATATAAATGTCAATTTTACCATCGGTAGTATTTGCCATAGATTTTGTTATTTCATTAACAATTTTTTAGTTTCTAGCGGATTTTCTAATTCGCCTTAAATTCATTTTTTTTAAACACTCTTACTTATTTCTAACTAAACACATACTTCGTATCTGCGCTAGTGGTGTTTTGTTGTTTAAGTTTTTAACCAAACTAAAACTAAATCGAAGTGACATTTGACGTGACAGTAATCAACAACGTGTCAAAATTAAATAACTGTCAGTTTAAATATGGCCACAAGAATTAGCGTCATGCATAGTGATAGTCTGTTTTGCTGCTGCATGCCTGCCTGCCTTTAACTGTCCAGCCAAATAGCTAGCTATCTAGATAGCTGGCAAACAAAACTATCATCCTCATCAGCCAACTTAAAGACTAGGCCTTTACCAAACAACAACATATTCGTTGTAGTCATCATCATCTGCAGCAGCAGCATCTTCATCTTTTTACAACAACATTTACGTTATATTATCAACATGCAACAAATGGTCACTACAATATCTGGAATGTTATAATTTATTTAACCAAACCGACCGTATAGAAAATAATTATATTTAAGACTGGAATGATTAGAAGCTGCAACATCAGCAGCAGCTAAGTAGAAAAAAAAATATTTAAAAAAAATGGCATGAAAAAAGAAAGTGTGGGAAAAATTTGTTAGTAAAATTTTGCTTAATTCTGCAATATTTTTAATCTTCTAAATATGATTTTTTTTTCATATACATACACTGCTATACGACTGGTAGTTTTAAGCCTTGCTTATTTAACATCAGAAAATAAAACAATTTGTACGTTTACATTAAAATGTTGCAATCGATATGCTGTTGCTGGTCTTTTTTTTTGGTAGCTGTACACCATTTTCAAATTATAGTTTTTAAAGATATCTACATAAATTTTTAAAATTGCAATGGCAATTTTAAATAGCAATAGCTATATCATTAGCAATAGCTATTGAATTGGCAATAGAATCAGCAATAGCAATATCAATAGCAATAGCATAAACAATAGCATAAGAAATAGCATAAGCAATAGCATAAGCAAAAACATAAGCAATAGCATAAGCAATAGCATAAGCAATAGCATAAGCAATAGCATAGGCAATAGCATAACCAATAGCATAAGCAATAGCATAAGCAATAGCATAAGCAATAGCATAAGCAATAGCATAAGCAATAGCATAAGCAACAGCATAAGCAATAGCATAAGCAATAGAATAAGCAATAGCATAAGCAATAGCATAAGCAACAGCATAAGCAATAGCATAAGCAATAGCATAAGCAATAGCATAAGCAATAGCAATTGGATTAGCAATAGCATAAGCAATAGCATTAGCAATAGCAATAGAAATAGCAATTGCAATTGCAATTGCAATAGCATTAGCAATTGCATTAGCAATTGCATTAGCAATTGCATTAGCAATAGCATTAGCAATTGCATTAGGAATAGCAAAAGCATTACCATTAGCAATAACAATAACAATATCAATAGCATTAGCAATAGCATTAGCAATAGCAATAGCAATAGCAATAGCATTAGCAATAGCATTAGCAATAGCATTAGCATTAGCATTAGCATTAGCATTAGCATTAGCAATAGCAATAGCAATAGCAATAGCATAAGCAATAGCATTAGCAATAGCATTAGCAATAGCATTAGCAATAGCATTAGCATTAGCAATAGCATTAGCAATAGCATTAGCAATAGCAATAGCATTAGCAATAGCAATAGCAATAGCAATAGCAATAGCATTAGCAATAGCATTAGCAATAGCAATAGCATTAGCAATAGCATTAGCAATAGCAATAGAATTAGCAATAGAATTAGCAATAGCAATAGTGTTAGCAATAGCATTAGGAATAGCAACAGCATTAGTATTAGTAATAGCATTAGCAATAGCATTAGCAATAGCATTAGCAATAGAATTAGCAATAGCAATAGTGTTAGTAATAGCAATAGCATTAGTAATAGTAATAGCATTAGAAATAGCATTAGCATTAGCAATGTCAATAGCATTAGCAATAGCATTAGCAATAGCATTAGCAGTAGCATTAGCAATAGCATTAGCAATATCATTAGCAATAGCATTAGCAATAGCAATAGCATTATCAATAGCATTAGCAATATCATTAGCATTAGCAATATTATTAGCATTAGCAATATCATTAGCAATAGCATTGTCAATAGCATTAGCAATAGCATTAGCAATAGCAATCGCATTAGCAATAGCATTAGCAATAGCATTAGCATTAGCATTAGCATTAGCATTAGCATTATCATTAGCATTAGCAATAGCAATAGCAATAGCAATAGCAATAGCATTAGCAATATCATTAGCATTAGCAATATCATTAGCAATAGCATTAGCAATATCATTAGCAATAGCATTAGCATAAGCATTAGCTAAAGCATTAGCAATAGCATTAGCAACAGTTTTAAACTAAAATTGGAAATGATGTACTCAATTTAACCATATAAAAATGTATTTTAGTATGTAAGTAGTTTCATGGAAACAAGAGCATAACAAATCAGCATGCGTAAGCACGTTTATGGCCACCGATTAGTCAATGTCATCATATATTCATGTTGCACAAACATACAATTGTTGTTGGTTGCATGGCAATAAGTTTTTTTTTTTTTTGTATGTAAGTCAAGTTTCTATGCAAAAATTGTTTTGGCTTGGCACATTCTCTTCATTTTATAATTTTTCGTCTTATATTTTGTTGAATTTGTTTTTTTTTTTTTATGGTTGTGTAGCATGAATGAGCTTTGGGTATTACAGTTTTCTACGTATTTATATGAATGAGTGGCACATGCAACAATTCTTTTTTTTTTTTTTGTAGATTTTTAAATTGAATTGTACATGTTGGCATTTGAAATGGTCTTAAATTGTAATTGTATTTTTGTAGATGAAGAGGTTTAAAGTAGCAAATATTTCAGGTCTTATTATAAAAATGAATGTATTTTTTGCATATATTTTTTTTTATTTAAATCTTAATGTGCTAGAATTCATTAAATTGCTTAAAAGCTTAAAATTGTTGAGATGTTTCCTTGGATAGTACGATTTTAAAGGAAATAAATATTTAGCCAAAAATAGCATGTGCGTTTTCAAAAATTTTTTTCCAAAAGTCCGTTTGATTTAAAAAATAAATTTTCTATGACCACTTCAACAAACAAACTATAATGAAAAACCACTCCCATTGTTTCCATACGATTAAACACTATCCAGTTTGTTCTATATAAATATTTACTACACTAACAAACAATAAACCATTACAAAAAAAGACTCAAAATCTCATAAACATCTGCTGAAAAACAGATAAACAAAAAAATACGCAATATTTGTATGACGACAATATGTACAATGTTGTGACAACAAAAGAAGGTGCTAAATGGGCAACAGACAGACTATTAACTTCACAAAACAACAATAACATTTTCAAAAACTCTGAGACACATAATAAAAATAGTTCATTATTTAACTCTCAAAGTTCATTATTATTAACACCTCTTTAGTCAAAAGAACCAGAAAAATCAAACAACAGCAACAACAACAGAAAACTCATCCTTATTGTTATCCTTGTTGTGTGTAAATAGAACATGTATAAATCTACACACAACAATAATTCTTTTGTTGCCTTAAGAGTGAACTAAAAATTTTGGAACCGTTTTGTTTTGTGGTGTGTACTATTGAAGAAGATGATACTGCAGCAACTTCAGTACACAATAGGGATGGTACTTATGTGGTTGTACAATTTTTTCCCCAAAAAATTTAAGATCCTTTGGAGTACAGATATATTTATAGAATGACAATAATATTAGCAATGATATTAACAATAGCATAAGCAGTAGCAATAGCAATGGCATTAGCATTAGCAATATCAATAGCATTAGCATTATCATTAGCATCATCATTAATATTAGCAATAGCAACAGCATTAGCAACAGCATTATCACTATCATTAGCAATAGCATAAGCATAATCATAAGCAATAGGATTAGCAATAGCATTAGCAATAACATTAGCAATAGCATAAGCAATAGCATAAGCAATAGCTATAGCAATAGCATTAACAATAGCATTAGTAATAGCATTACCAATAGCATTAGCAATAGCATTAGTAATAGCATTTACATTAGTAATAGCAATATCAATAGCATTAGCAATGGCTTTAGCAGTATCATTAGAAATAGCATTTTCATTAGCAATAGTAATAGCAATAGCAATAGCAAAGCAATAGCATTAGCAATACCATTAGCAAAAGCATTAGCATTAGCAATAGCAATAGCAATAGCTTTAGCTATTGCTATTGCAATAGCAATAGCATTAGCAATAGCAATATCATTAGCAATAGCATTATCAATAGCATTAACAATAGCATTAACAATAGCATAAGCAATAGCATTAGCAATAGAATAAGTAATAGCATTAGCAATAGCAATAGAAATAGCATTAGCAATAGCATTTGCAAAAGCATTAGCAATAGCATTAACAATAGCACTAGCATTAGCAATATCAATATTATTAGCAATAGCATAAGCAGTAGAATTAGCAAAAGCATTTGCAATAGCATTAGCAATAGAATTAGCAATAGCTAAAGGAATTGGTACCTTTTTGTTTTTAAAAATTACCCTCCATTTCTTACATAAAAAAAGTGCCTACATTTTCATCCCTGTTATCAATTCAATTGTTGCTAATGCCATATTGCTGTTCTTTTGTGTGTGTGTTGTGTCTGTCTGTATTTCTGTTGTTGACATTAAAACAAATTTATTGATTAATGTTTTTTGAAATGCCATTATCATTTAACTATTGTATTGTTTAAGTTTTAGTTTTGTTAAACTAGTAGAAAAAGTCATAAATTATGTATCATCGGTTTTGTTTTTCTTTTTTTTCGAAATGTTTTTTTGAAAGTGAAAATAAATCTCTGGGTTATAAGATCATATTTTATCGATTTTGATTTTTCTGTACATCATTTCAAGTCTTTTGTGTTTTTTGTTGTTTGAATGAATGAAGTGTTGCTCTTTTTTTTTTGTTTGTGCCATCAACAGCTGTAACGAATTGTCAACAATATTATGATCATTATATTGCTATAAATTTTAAAAACGTTTATAATTTTTTTTTGTATGATTTTTTTTTGCAAATATTTTTTTTTTTGTAAATTTGCTTAGAAAAGGGCGTAGTGTGAAAATTTAAAATTTTAATGGTTTTTTGAAATTATTTTTTAAAAGGATTTTAATGAGAATTTTTTTTTGGCACTACTAATCGACATGATTTGTAGGTTAGAAGTTTATTTAACGTAATGCTAGGTTCAAAAACCGTGACGTTTATGAAAAGAAAAGTTAATGACGTAGCAAAGTCAGAAAAATATTCGGTTACCATTAACAGATTATACTTCCGATTCTACTACCAAAAGGAAGTAAAACCCCTTTACTCGTGTTGTCCAGTATGGTGACCATTTCATTTTTTATGGGCCCCCAAATATTCTGAAAAGCAGTGGTATTCCTCTAAATATGGTGTCAACACACAAAAAATTATTGGCTAAAAATTTTCAATTAAATCTATTGATCATCAAAATTTAAATAAGTCAATCAATGTTTTGATTAAAATTTTTGTTATTTTCTTTAACTGTCGAATTAAAAATTTTCAACATTTTTTTTTTGGCTTACATTTTTTTTGAATACATTAATTCAAAAATATAAAAAATAATCGGGTTTTGACTTTTTTATTGTTTTTTATTGGAAAGCAAAAAAGTTGAATTTTTTCATAATTTTATCCCAAGCTTACAATTCATTCGTCAGATCAATTCTTATTTTGATTGACTATAAATAAAAAATTGATCAAATATGTGATCAAAATTTAAAAAGTGTTTGATTGAAAAAATATTCAATTAATTACCTACAATTTGATGATTGGTATAACAATTTTGTTCATTGGAGGAATTTCAATCAAAAAATTGATTGAAATTCATTTCAAATTCTTTCTGTAAACAGCTGAATCAAACTTGGTACTAAATCTTGGTTCTAAAGTTAAATTTTGGCATTAGTTCTGAAAAATTATAAATTACAATAAATAATATAAACAACATCCGCATTATTATTATTTTTAAATTCATTAATTCACACTTTCATAATTTGGCATAAATTACTTTTCGTCGAAATTCCCATTCTTTCAATTGAAATGGTATCTTTCAACACACCTTATATTTTTTGGGAATATTTTTAAAATTATACAATTTTTTTTCATTCAAAACAAGTCTTACTTTCGGTTTTTATAGATCTTTATTATCTGATTATCATAAATTTATTTATTTGATTTTACTTTTTTTTTAATGTTTCACATAAATTTTAGAAATTAATTTTATAGTCTTAAAGTGTTATAAATTGATAAACTTTATTGACGATATGCTAATATTTAGAGCACAAATATTAGAATAATTTAAATCTAAAAATAAAACAATAACACGTAAATTTGATAACTCGTAAATTCGATAAAAAAAATTCAAATGTGTATTAATGTTAAATTGTTAACATCAACTTGCTCTTTTAAATTTCAAACACTGTAAACATTTCTTATTTTTATTTTGTACATAAAAACCTTTTAACATTTCAAACTCAAATTGTGGTATCAAACCATGTTTGAACATCGTAACATTATAGGCAGTGATAGAAATTCGTTTATGTTGTTTTTAACATATCCTCTATGCAATGTTATAAGGTAGTATTTTTTTATAGCAGTTTTCTACAGAACAACTAAATCAGATTCTTGAATTTTCAGTAGAAAAATTTTAACGAATCTAAGAATTTGTACAGAAGCTAAAATATTGTACAAAATAAAATCTTAAAGTTTTTCTTTCAAAAATATCTTAAAAATTCGTTAAAAAAAATTGTCTAAAAGTCAATATTCGAATACTTTTGCTACTCCTGCTGGTCACAAAACTTTCTACTCAATCCGTACCCCGTCTACCTTTCAGTGGGGGATTTTTACAAAGAGTTCGCCAATGTTGTCCGACAACGTCGTTTTTGCAACGTCACCAAACGCCGAGAAGAGATATGATTGTGGCAACCATAATTTAAGAGCGTCATATTATGATTGAAAATATTACCATAACTTGTTTTTAGCAACTATAATATTTTTGCAGCAATCACGTAATGATTCTAAATATTCGAAAAAATATTATTTAGGACCATAATATGATTGCAACAACAATTTTGTGATTGTTATAAACATATTATAATACAACTCTCAATCATAAGATGACGCTCTTAAATTATGTTTGTACAATCATATCTCTTCTCTGAGTGTGGATGCAATGAATTTTCCCATGTCAGTTGTTTTCTTCCTCTTGGTCTATTTCCTTCCCATCTAGCTTCAAATACTTGTCTTGGAAGACGTTCTGCTGGCATTTTCGCAACGTGACCAAAACATCTCTGTTTCTGTTGGTCTATTATTTCGCTTATTGGCTTTACTTGGAGATTTGTTCTGTGATGTTCGTTTCGGATCCTGTTCCTCCTGGTTTTATTCGCAAACCTCTTGGGAATCTCATTTCGGATATTTGTATTCGCCTCTGCTTGTCAGTAAGTGTCCAGATTTCGCAGCCATGTGTTAAGGTGGTAGGTGCTGTACTTTGACCTAAATACATACTGCAAGTTCAGGAGTATTAATCTAATTTTTTTTCTTTGCAATGACCGGTAGGTTTCGGTTAGATTTCAGCAAAATATAGGGACTGAACTCTAATTTCAACTATGTAAATGCTTACGTTCGCTTTCATCGGCCGTATGATTTCGCCTTGTGTGAACCCCTGGTAGGATGGGATGCTACTACACATATTTTCCAAATATCGGGTGTCACTTTCTATCCCTTTTTATTTTCCAATGGGGCCTTGTTATATATTCGGTCACATCTTGGTTGTGGTGATGTGGAATTTAAACCCCTCTGGGTTAAATTCCAAATAAGATCGCATGTTCTCCACTTTTGGTTCCTCTATAGAAGCCCGGAAACGCAGAAGTCACATTGTGCCTTTGACTCTATTTTTGACTCTATCAGCAGGATTCTTGAGAATTGCCTGGATATTGTCCACAATTCTTCCTAACTACAGTATTCCAGCCCACGAGTCCTGAGGGCCAATATATTGAGCTATACGCTGCTCACAACCACCTTGGGCAACTAGTGAATGATTACAATTATGTTTCGTATATTGAAGGGAAGTTTCATAATATTCTCGACCTTTTCCTCACTTCGAACCTTGACAGGTACGAAGTTGAGTTACATGGAGCCTTTTTGAGCTCCACTATATTACCATACAGGAATGAGGGGCATTCCAGATAGTGGATCCACCATAAATTTTTACACATGGATCGAGGATGCACGAGCAAGTGTTCTTTGGAATAAGTCCATTTGGAAGAGCTTGAATTGAGCCTGGCTCGAAGATTGCTAGATAATGGCAGTGTTTACCAGGCAGAGATGCTGGCAATAAAGGAACTGGCTGACTGGTTAAGTTGACTCTACATGCGCAGTCAACATCTATTCTGACAGTCAAGCCGCGGTCAAGTCTCTGAAGTCAATGTTTCTGAAAACAAGATCTGCCGTAACTACCGCACGTCTGTAAATGAGATGGCCAAGCAGTTTGATATACCACTCATATGGGTTCCAGATCACAGAGACATTCCAGGGAATTGCAAAGCCGATGAGCTTGCAAGAGTGGGACGTACCTTACAGGTTCCAACAGAATTGGAAATTGTTGGTATACCTCTAGAAACTTGCAAGCAAAATCTACGGCATTGTTCCGCGAAGGAGACTAACCAGAGATGGTCAAATGGATTGACGTGTGAGACAACACGACAGATTTGGACTTCTCTTAATCAGAGTGAGCTGATATCGCTTCCAAGAGGAGAGATTTTGACAGTGGTTGCTGTAATTACCGGACACTGTCTTAAGGAGAAGCATGCAGAGCGGTTAAATGTGCCGTCAAATGAATTTTGCCGGACTTGTATGGATGAGGAGGAGTTGGAAACTATCGAACACTTTATCTGCCGTTTCCCGGGACTTTCTGGTCGGAGACTTGCTTTACTGGGATCTAGGGAGCTGCACGATCTTTCTGATTTGTCGGATGTCAAAATTCAACATCTAAGGAGTTTTATAAGAAGCTCAAACTGGTTTAACGACAGGGACTAGTAGGGAAACCTATTACGGTCCCGTGGTATCACAATGGACCTCAGAGTCTACGTGTGTTGACGTAAAACGTCAGCAGCCACTTACAACCTAACCTAACCTAGATTGCCTAAACGGTGCCGCATTGACATCTCTAGCCGAATATCTTAGATAATCGGGGTGGTTCAAAAAGTAAAAAGTTTTTGTATCAGAGTGGTGTAGGGAAATGACAACTAAGGGAATCACAATGGGCTTTCGCAAATTCGCCTTTGGGGGACGTCCATCCAACCTAACCATGTCCAAGATATTTTTTCTGGCTCGTGCCGTAAAAAGGGTTCTTGAAGATCTTAGCAAAAACAAGTCTACTAAAACTGTGTTCTTCGATACTCCTTATTCCATTGGCTAAACTTTTTTGCTCTCCCTATTGTGTGGTTGTCTTCCCCTCTTGATCTTGTTAGTGCTTTGCTAAGAAAAGGGAACGTATTCCCAAGTCTCGAGTGTATGTTCGTAATACTCGACAATCCAGTAGATCACTATCGTTTGTTGTCGACAGTCCGGTCTTAGCTGCTTTCATAAACCCTAAGTAAGTGATAGATAGGTCCCCTTTCTCGTAAGATAAACACGAACCGACTCAGCTTAACAAGGCAATCTTCGGAATCATACCCTAATAAATTCCAAAATTCCCCAACATTATGCTAGAGCATGGTTTGCTACCAAAATGAATAGAGAAATATTTCCTTGGGCAGGAGGCTGACTACCAGCCCCTGGTTTGGCCAGAATGCAAAAAGTGAAACTGATTCTCCTACCGGCCAACCCTTTAACTGGTCCAGATAACTTCAGAATTAGTTTATCTATTTAACGTTTACCTGTACTTATTTGTAACAAAAGTTGATCTTCTCCATAAGTTACCCCAAAACTTCAGCTAGTTACAAACTTCAGCACAATATTTTAAAGTAGTGTTGAGTTTTCCTCGTCATGGTAATAACAGCTTTTATGTACCGTCTAAAAAATTCAGTGCTTGAATGTTGGAAGAATATAATTTGTTCATTTAAGTCGTTCAAATTAAATTTAGTGGCAGTCCCTGATTTATTTGTTGTCCTCACGAGATTACCTGCTGTTGCGTTCAAGGTGAATGTTTTTAAAATATAGTTCTTCAAGGTGAATATTTTTGTCTGTAGTCTTTACAACCATAGTAGCTCAGAAGGCAACATTAAATTTCAAAATATTTTCCTTTAAACTTTCTGCATTTAACATTTCTTTATTACATTTCTTAAAAAAAATCTTAACTACTTGTTGCCAAACGTCTAAGGATTTCACGCTTTCGTAAAATACATCAAAAATGTCAATTTAATTGTCAATGATAAATCTACAAAAATAGTACCGCTATTATAATTTCAGTGCTGACTTTTTTATATTATTTTGTTACCATATTTGCTTTTAACTCTTTTTTGAAAGACACCTAGAAAAGATGTTAAACCATTTTTGTCATATTTAACACCAATGATCATAACCATATGTGTTGGGAAAAACTTAATAAAAAATCGAAATGCTTCATAAAGAGAAATGTTGCTATGGCGATAGCCCATCAATAGTAATGGTATATTATCTGATTTACGCACTAGTCTTGTATTGTTGCAAAATTGCAACAGAGTTAATTAATACATCTATCCAAATGCCGCATTTGTAGTGGTGAACTCTTCGTAACACAAAAAAAAAAAAAAAAATATATAGAAATACTTAAGGTGTTGGTGGTTATGGTCAAGCACAATCTTGCTGTCGTTTGTTTGTATTATTTTTTTTGTACAAAAAAGAACTGTGAAAATTGTTTAGTTTTACAAAACTAGCTTATTTTTGCAACACAACATATTTTTGTTTTCTATTTCTATAAGTCTGTCCACGTGTGTCCGTCCGTCTGTATGTTTGGTGTTGTAAAAAAAAATTGGTTCGTGCTTTTTAACACTTTGCGCTGAAAAAAAAAAAAAATTAAAACAAGTTTAAGTAGGAAAAATATGTTAAGTTGAAGGAAATTTAAAAATACCCTTCTTTTTTTATATTTAAAAAACATAAAAAAAAAAATTTCGGCCCCACGTTGGGCGCCAATTAAAATTTATTTATAAGTTTTACAAAACGACAATTCTGATATGCTGTGCAAGTAGGTAACAGGGAATTTTGCCAAGCTGCTGATGCGGGAAGCTTTTCTACGAACAGCATTTTCTTGTTAAAGTTCTTTCCGCCTCTCTTTGGTCATTCGTAAAAAGTGTAAGGGCCAATGCTAGTTCTTCTATCCCGACTCTTATAGAGAATAACCAAGTGTTTACTGACCCGGTTGATAATGCTAACCTTTTTACTGGATTATTTGCAAGAAATTCGTTCTTTCCGGATGGCGATCAACCAGAACTTGAAAGAGTATCCAGTACTATTCCCAAAGTATTTTTTTGGGCTCGTGCAGTTAAAAGGGTATTAAGGATTTCAATGTAAATAAGTCACTGGGACATGATGGCATACCAGCACTAGTGCTAATGCAGTGCACCGCAGCGTTAGCTCATCCATTGGCGAACCTATTCAGATTTTCGTTCCATAAGAGTCTCTACCCTTCTTGCTACAAAAGTGGCCAATATTCAACCAATCTACGCTCTCGAATATGATGTATAGCATATTGAATCACCATCTTGTTAACTATCTGGAGTCAAACTCTCTCTTCAGTGACCGACAGTATGGTTTCCGTAAACGTTGTTCTACAGGAGACCTGATGGCATTCCTTTCGGAAAGTTGTTTCTTTACATATTTCCAAGGCGTTCGATGGTGTCTGGAACGAACTAATTAAATCTAAACTTATAGTTTTTGGTGTCGGTAAGGATTTCTATCGAATTCAATCGAGTTTTTTCGGAGACCGATGTATACGTGTTACTGGAGATAGAGTCTCATCGGATAGGTTTCAACTTATCTTATGGGTACCACAAGGTTCTGTCCTTTATCCTACTCTTTTTCTTCTCTTTTTAAATGACCTTCTTGCTCAAACTTACGTACGGGCTCGGGAGTTTACCCTGAATGCCTCGAAATCGGGGTCTCATTGAAACTTCCGGATAAGTGTAGTGTTTTCCAGACTGAGGTACTTGCAATTTATAAAGCCGCGCAGATGGTCATGAGAAGAGACCTTCGTCCTTGCGTCATTAATATTTTCGTGGATAGTCTTGCTGCTCTGAAAGCCTTAGAATAAAACACTGTTAAATCGGGAATCGTCAGAAATTGTGTAAAATCTCTTCGTCGAATCAGTCAGCATACAGTGAAGCAAATCTGGATCCCTGGATATAGTGGGGTCGCTAGGAACGAATTGGCAGATGCACGTGCGAGAAATGGCTCGGAATCGGTGGGGGAAAGTGATGAACCTCACATCTCGGTTCCTATAGTGGAATTAATGAACTAAATTAATAGGATATCTGAGGATAGAATGAAGGATAGGTGGATATCACTGACTACGTGCATGATACCGAGAACCCTGTGTCCACTGCCAAATCCCAAGAGGACAAAAAGTCTTCTAACTTTTAACAAACGGACGGTTAGCCTTTTAGTAGGAGTACTTACAGGTCACTGTATAACACCGTCCGACACACTTTTGTACACATGGACCGGACCCGAAAATTCTGAAAGTAGGGCCAAAAAAAAAATACCCGTGTCTCCCAGTTTTTCTAGATCAATTCGCGAATTCGCAAAAAACGCAAAAAAAAAAAAAAATTTTACATGTAAAGAAAATGTTCGCTTTTCAGAATGTGGGGCTCAAAATAACATTCTTGTGTTTCCCGGTTTTCTATATCAATTCGCGTTTTCGCGAAAATGCAAATTTTTTTTACACACTTGAAAAAATTTACTGCATTCCGAAAATAGGGCTTAAAATAAAATATTGTTCTAGTTTTTCCATATTAATTCACGAAAAATGCAATTTTGAAAAAATGTATTGTATTATTTTTTATAAATATAAAACATAAATATTAGAGATGGGCGCGTGAGGGATTTTTGACTCACACTCACTCACGCTCTCGACAGGAATTTTTGAATCACGCACACTCACTAACGAGCATATTTTTTCTACTCACACTCACTCACAATCACGTGAGTAAATTTAAAACAACTCACACTCACGTGCACTCACGCAAGCTTCACTCACATTGACTCACATTCACGAAAATTTCAAAAACTATAATTTCAAAAATCTTTCAAAAATTTTCAGCAAAATTTACAGTTTAGCGAAATTTTACATTTTTTTTTTGCTTTTTTGGGACAAAATCATAAATTAAGCCAAATTTTAAAACTTTTTTTGTTGCTTTTTTGGTACAATAGGAAATATAAAGAGAAAATAATTCACGCAAACTCACGCAAACTCACGCAAAAAAAACGACTCACGCACACTCACGCAAAAATCTTACTCACGCACACTCACTCACGCAATTTTTTTCTCCACTCACACTCACTCACAATCACGTGAGTAAAATTGAAATCAGTCACACTCACGCGTGATTCACGTGAATCACGCTCTAATCTGCTCTTGTTCCCATCTCTAATAAATATACATGATTTACAGTAGAATTACGATCCTTATACAAAAATTGCTAAAAATAAAATTCTCGTGTCTCCCAATGTAGTATGTATCTATTCTCGTTTTCGCGAAAATCCATTTTTTTGCACACTTAAAAAAAATTTACTACATTCGAAAAGTGGGACTAAAAATAAAATATTCACCTAATTTTTTTTAAATTAAAATTAAATTAGCTGGAAAAACTCTGATTCATGGGAAATTTCTTTTTAACTCTACTTGAAATTTTGCGAGTGTGCTAAAAAGAACAAAATATTTTTTTTTTACAAATTTGCGAATTGATATGAAATAACTGAGACATAAATGCTTAGATTTAAACCCAATTTTTTTTTTTAACAGTGCAAAAAAAAATTTTTTTTAGCGTTTTTCGCGAATACGCGAATTGATCGCGAAAACCTGAGAGACACGGGTGTTTTTTTTTAACCCCACTTTCTGAATAGCATAATTTTTTTCTATTGTGAAAACTTTTTTTTTTGTTGCATTTTTCGCGAAAACGCGAATTGATCTAGAGAAACTGGGAGACATGGGTATTTTATTTTTTGCCAAACTTTCCGAATTTTCGGGTCCGGTTCATGTGTACAGCCAAAAGTTGCAATTTGTTGGACGGTGTAATTAGCCAGATGGCCAATTATACAGTGACCTGTAATGTCAGATATGGACTATTGTAAAAGTTGTGGGTAAGTGGAGGAGAAGTCTGTGAAGCACTTGTTTTGTGAATGTCCGGGTCTAATAAGAAGCCGTCTCACAGTGATTCGTTCCCATATATCGAGTGGGCAAAAATAGAATATTGGTCGCAGATTTGTGAAATTTGGTACACAAGCATTAAATAATCTAATCAAGAAAAAAACGAGTTTTTGGAAAAATCGGAGCAAGGACACGCCTACCCCCCATATATCCTGAAATTTAAATATGTGATTAAGACTACAAAAATGGTTACAAAATTCCTAAACTTTGTCAATGTTACCAATTTTGATGTAGTATTTTATGTGTACATTTTTTCCTAGATTGAAGCAAGGACTCGTGTGGCTGCCATATATCCTTTTTCTTAAAAATATTGTAAATCGTTTAAAAATTACTCGATACCACTGAAATTTTTTGTAAAAATTTGAATAAGTGATGTCAATGTGTGTGCCAAATTTCGCTAAAATCGGTTTTGTAAAACAAAAGTTATTTACATATCCTTTTTAAAAACTGCAATAAAGTGTTAAAAAAGTTTAATCACAAAAATAAAATAGAAAGAGTTGTCAACATTTTTCCAAATTTGGTACTCAAGCACAAAATTAATTAGTAGAAAAAAAATAAAAATTTTGAGCAAATCGGTCGAAGGACATTTGTACCTGTCGTATATCCTGAAACTTAAAAGTGGAGTTTTAGCCACAAAACTTGCTATAAAATTACTAAACTTAGTTATTGTCTTAGAAATTCAGAAAACTATCGACGTACAACATTTGTATTTTAATCTGAGCAAGGACTTGCGTGGCTGCCATATATCCTTTTTCTTGAAATCGCTGTAAATCTTTTAAAAATCTTTCAAATGCTACCAAATTTTAAATATAGATTAACTAAAATGGCGTCATTAAGTGTGCCAAATTTCGTTGAGCTGCTTCCGGTAACAAAAAAGCTGTTAATATATCCTTTTTTTAAATAAAGTCAAAAATATAAAAATACATAAAATCTGCAAAAACAAAACATTCGCAACACTTATTTCCTATTGTATTACGAAAATAAATTTATTCAAAATAAGTTTTAAGTAAACTCGTTTAATATTTGCTTTATTCCTAAGTATATACCCCGATAATAACAAAAAACTTTTAAAAAAAAATTTTTTTTTTTGGTACTTAAAATTTTTATTTTTTTTTTCGTTTTTTTTCAAAAACTTAGTTATTTTTATTATTTGATCGTATTGAAAACAGTCCAGGATGTTAAAAAAAATCAATAAAAAATAATTTCTAAGTACGAACTTTTTTTATGTATCTCAAAAAAATGTTGGTTTTGATTTGGGATACCAACGAAAATCAAATACTGGTTTTAAAGCAAAATGGCCCACTGTATACTTATTTTATCGAATTATTTACTATAAATCTATGGTATACAATACAATAAATCCCTTTATATAAAAAAAACACTAAAATTTTGATGTATTTTTTAAATTTATTTACAGTAAATAAAATAAATTAAAAAAAAATATCCCAATTTTAGATTTTTTTAAAATTTTTTTTTTTTCAACTTAAAAAAAAAACTTAGTTATTTTTATTTTTTGATCTTATAAAACATAGTTAAAGCTACAAAAAAAATAAAAAACAAAAAAATTCTATTCACGAACTTTTTTTATGAAGGCCATTAAAATTTGGTGATTTTGGGGATTTTAGTAAAAGTCATAGATAACTTTTAAAGCAAAACGGCCCACGTACTGCATATGTTTTTTCTGATTTTTTATTTTATTTTTACAGAATGCTATATAATATATCAATGTGTAAAAAAAAAATACTTAATATTGGATTTTTTTCTAATATTTTTTCCATTAATAATATAGCTTTTGAAAAAAATTAAATAAAGACACAAAAAAAACCTAACTTTTTTCCAACTTCTGACAAAAACTTAGTTATTTTTATTGTTTTGCCTTATAAACCATAGTCCGAGCTATCGAAAAAGCGAAAAAAATAATTTTTTGACTCACGAACTTTTTTTATGCATTCCATCAAAGTTTGTTAATTTTTGGGAATTCGGTAGAAAAAATATAGATTTCAGAGCAATGCAAAAATGTATATTAAGATTAATTCTAAAAAAATGCAAATACAACATTTAGCTAATATATCAAAGTAACTTTTGCAAAAGAAAGTTCGTTGATTTCTGTAAAATTCGATTTTTCATAATTATTTTAGTAAACATATAAAAATCAATTTTTAGGTTTTAACACAATAGCGTTGAATTTCCATACTTTAGCGCCCTCTTGTGGCAACATATGACTTCTTAAAAATCAGAAAAGTACATATTTCTTTTAGTTTACTATTAAACTGTAAAAATACAAAAAATCATCCACATTGAAGACATACTTTTTTTTTTGATTTTTGCCAATGAAACGAATCACTGTGCGTCTTAAGCATTTGGGGCAAAGATTTTTCGATGACCTTGATTGTCTAAACGGTGTCTCATTGCCGTCTCTAGAACTTTGTATCAGAGTGTGAGCAGGGAAGTAAAATTAAGGGAATCATAAAGAGCTTTATGTCCTCCAAGTGAATTCGCCAAATGGCCATCGCCCATCCATCCTAATCTACTCAAACTTACTACCCTATCTACTCTTTCGCAGAAGACAGAAATATTTGACATTCATTTTCCTTCGACCAAAGGCCAAGCCTTGTGGTGGTTGGGCGAGTTTGGCATACTGTGAATGACAATCTCAATCCGGACCTTTTGATGTTGTCTGATTGGGGTCTGGCGAATAGAGTCGATTTTAATGTACGCAAGACCTAATGTTGTATCACATAAACGAGTTGTGGAACCAACATTGTTGCCTGTATCTTTGGATGGTATTGCTATTGAGGAATCGGATACTCTTGATCTTCTGGGCATGAAAATCCAGTGTGATGTCCGTTGGAGTAAACATGTTTTTAGGTGTCGAAAAAATCATTCAGCTATCTTGGTTTCTTAAAACGATACAAGAATTACTTCACTTCTCCCGATATCCTTATTACTTACACAACCTTTATTCGGTTGAAGATGGAATACAACTTACATATATGGGCAGGGCTTCAATATCTCTGCTGAAGTTTCTGAACCGTGTTCAAAGGAAGGCTTCGAAGCTAATCAATGACAGTAGGGTATCCAACTAAATTGAGTGTTTGGAGCATCGTCGGAAGTGGGTTGTGTATCGATATTACCATGATAAGTGTTCTGCTGAGATAAGCGAACTTGTCCAGTAGCGCTTATCTATTTGTTGTCGATTGCAAAGTATACCGCACAACGCATTACAGAAAAAAATCATTTATAAGTCGAAATATCCGTATGAGGAACATGCTTCTGCCGAGGTCTTCCTGTTAATTACAATTTAGAAAAATTTAAATCAAATATCCTCAAACCCTACTCCCTCTTTCGTTCTTCCCATAACCTATACTCCTAATTACCAACACAATGCACTGCATTTATACGGGGCATCCGCAGAGTGTTGGTTAAATCAAAAAAATCTTAGATTCTCTCCCTTATCAAGTTAAAACCTCCTAATAACATGTAGTTTTGAGTTGAGAGCCCCATGTTGGGCGCCAAAAAGTTTTGTTTTGATGAGTTTGAAACAAATTTTGATTTTAATTATATTTTTCTTCTGTATAACAAAATTTGTGACCAGTGGTTTTGAATTACGAACGTTGTTTAATTTCATGAGATGAAGGTAATGAATTTATATAGAAATTCCGCATTAAGCCTGGTAATAAGTTAAAATAAAAAAAACTGAATTATTATAACAGGATAAAAATAAAAAGAAAATAGCAAAATATAACTATTCTGCACTTCATAATCAAAACATAGAAATATATAAAATTAAGCCCCGTGTTGGGCGCCAAATGAAAGTATTGTGTTTCGTGCTCCACTTTGGTTATCAATGGTTATACACACAAAAATAGTTAGATTCACTTAAAACCAATTAATATATTTCACTTGTAGGGTCCTATACTGTTGTTTCGTTATGTTACAAACCTCATAACCAACTCAATTGCATTCCCATCAATTTGTTACAGCCTTTTTAAAAACAACATCAGATGCAACATCAGCCACAATAACAGCAAAAAAAAAAATTTAATGCTTGCTTTAAAGTGTTGCGCTCTGCATAAATTTATGTAATCGTTTGTTACCATTTTCAGTTATTGCTCGACATTTTTAGTTAATACGCGTGCTTTTTGAAGTTTTGTACTTGGCGTATATAGTATAAATGTTATTTTTTTTTGTGTTGCATTGGGGGTTACTCTAGAGTATTGTTTGTTAATATGTTGTCTACTTTTATGGATTGGAATATGTTGCGGTATTCTGCGTGTTTTATTATTTTTGTAAGTTTTTTTTTAGCCTCTACTGGTGTGTCTATAAGTTATGCCTGCTATGGCATGTCTATAGTTTATGGTTACATAAAGTAAATGAAAAATCTGTAATGTTTTAAAAGTATAATTACATTTAGAATTGAAAGTTTGCATCCCAGGGAGATTGTAGTGAAATGGTAAATTACAGAAAAAAAAAAATAAAAACAACAAAAGGAAAGTTGTGGATAATAAAAAAAAAATTAGTATCTTATAATTTTTAGACTCTAAGACAAGATTTACATAGCAAAAATTCTTAGATTCGGAGACATTTTTCATTAAGAAAAATTCTTATTGAAGATACAAGTCCTGCTAATGTCATGTGGGTTTGATTTGAGAGCCCCATGTTGGGCGCCAAAATGTTTTTTTTGACAAATTGTGATTTTAGTTATATTTTCTTCTGTATAACAACATCTGTGCCCAGGAGTTTTAAATTTAAAACATTATTTAAGTTTATGTAATGGGAGTAATGAATTAATATAGAAATTGTCATTTAGCCTGTTTATAAGTTAAGATAAAAAGTAAAATAAAACAACTGAATCAATAGAAAAGGATGAAAATAAAAAGAAAATAGCAAAATATGACCATTCTGCATTTCAAAACTAAAACATGGAAATATATAAAATTAGGCCCCGTGTTGGGCGCTAAATAAAAGTCTTGGTTTTTTGTGCTTTACTTTGGGTAGAAATGGTTATTCAAACAAAAATAGTTAGATTCACTTAAAAAATTAATATATTTCATTTATAGAATGCAGAAAAATGTTAAGATTTTGAGACATTTTTCATTAAGAATAATTCTTATTAAAGATAATGTCACCAAAAACACAAGTACCCACCTTGGCCGCCAAGACATTTTTCATTAAAAAAATTTTATGAAACAGAAAATAATTATATTATTTTTTTTACAAATTAAAAATACAAATCTTGCGTTTTGTGAAAATGTCACAGTATATAAGAGACATTTTTCATATAAAAAATTCCGTATTGATGTTGAAAAAGTAACATATTCTAAGACATTTTTCAAGTCCGGATTCAGGGGGAAGGGAATCTTAAGCAAATTTTCTAATAACATGTTGTTTTAGCTCCGTGTCGGGCGCCAAATTTAAGAATTCATACAAAAATTACAACTGTATGAGGTTGCCATTTAAATTGGAGATTTTCTTTCAAGAATAATATAGCACAATCTAAACCTTTTTAATTTTTTAAATTTCAGAACTGTCTGGTTGCAAAATGTTTTAAGATCAAAATGTTTTAAGATCTTCATTTTGCTCTTATATATTTGAGAACTTAAACATTTTAAAAAATTGCTCAAATTTTAAGTAGTGTTCTATACACACAGACAAATAAATTTCCAATATATTTTTTCAGTTGTATCAACTCAAAATTCGATTGCTGCCAAGTATATTTGGCTGTGATAACCAAATTCAGTTATGAATACCGATATTCAACAGTGACAATCAATTGCAAAAAAATGAATCACTTACTCAATAATTTTAAAACTTTTTTTAACTTCTTTTTAACTCACGCTCACTTACAATTACGCGATTGAAATAAAAATCACTTACTCTCACGCCTGATTGACGCAAATCACTTGTTCAGCGCACATCTTTAGTTCATGAGGTAAAACAACTAAAAGTTGATAACGATGAGTCACGATGAAAGATAAGAAAGATAACCGAATACGGTTATCCTTCACAGGAGGAATCTCTACCTTTTTTGCATTTCACAACTTCAACAGAACTTCACTTATCTTTACAAACGCGTGGTTTCGCCAAAGAGACAAAAATTACTGAAAATCCAGAAAAATCCCAAAAATTTTAAAAAAATCCCGCGAATCCTGGGATTCAAAATATATCAAAAATCTCGGGATCCCGAAAATTTTTCTTCAATTTCGAATCCCGGGATTTAGAAAAACCAATCCCGATTGTAAGCCCTAGTTCTGAGAAATTTTTTATTTGAAATTTAGATTCAAAAAAGGTCTTAAAAGAAAGCAAAATGTCATTATTGTTTTCATAAAAACCCAAAGCACCAAGTTAGGTGCCAACAAAATTCTTAAAAAACTCTCTGAATTCCGAATTCAAATATGTTTCATTGGAAAAAGTTCTTAGATCCTAAAACATTTTTTATATTAAGAAAAATTCGCAGATTCTTGGAAATTTTTTCAGCATTGATAAAATTATCCGACTCAAAGAAATTCTCAAACAAATTCTGAGACATTTGATATATGTATATAGAAAAATATACAGATTTAAAGATATGTTTTGTTCAGAAAAGTTTTAAAATTTTAAGGCATTTTCAAAAATGTATCTTAAAAAAGTCATTATTCCTATCAAAAATCAAAGCCCCATGTTGGGCGCCAAAATAATTCTTAGAAAAAATCTCTGAATTCGTTATATTTTGTTTATTAAACTCTTTTACTGTTTCATTTCAAATTAAAGCATAAACAATAAGGTCAGAATTCTAGGGAGCCCCTGCAGGTTAGTTGATAACGCGCTAGCTTGTGAAACATTAGGTCGTGGGTTCAATTCCCATCAAAACCCTTGGATAATTCTGCTACAACGATTCAATGGTCATTTTTAGCAGTTTTCCGTTAGGTTAAAACTATTAAAAATGTCAGTATTGTTTTTAAAAGCAGCACTGGACCCCTTTTGGGCGCCATCCAATTTTTTATAAAAAATATCTTATCTCCTCCATTTTTAGTTAAAAATCGTCCACATAAAATTATGTTTCAATCTCAATTAACAGACATGCAGGTTAGTTGGTAACGCGCTAGCTTGTGAAACATTACGTCATGGGTTCAATTCCCATCAAAACCCTTGGACAATTTTGTTACAACGATTTGGCGGTCAGTGTTACCAAATTTTGGTTAGGTTGTAATTATTAAAAACGTCAGTAGTCTTTTCAAAAGCACTGGACCCCTATTGGGCGCCATCCGATTTTTTAGAAAAAATCTCTAATCTCCTCCATTTTTAGTTAAAAATCTTCCATATTAAAACTATGTTCCAATCTCAATTAGCAGACATGCTCACACAAATGTCTTTCTTTCTGTTCTTTTTTTTTACACAAATCCATTTCATGTCAAATATTAATCAAATGATTGCTAAAAATAAAAATTGTATTAATACTCTCTATCTCTTCTCTATGGTCAATAATAATCTGGATGTTTTAAGCAAGGCAGCTGCACTAATTATACGTCTGTCAAAATGCCAATTTGAATCGCCACATACTACGTGCTTTTTGCACAGAGACAAACAGATAAATGGGCGGACGGACGGACAGACGGACATTTAAAGAAACAAACATATTAACAAGGCCTATAAAAACCATATCTTATATAAAGATGATAATCAAACATATAAATACATAAGATTGCCAGCAAACAACTTATCATTTATGTTACAGCCACAGATGAGAAAAAGATAAAGAAAATTAATAAAGCATTTAGATGGCAAAGAAAAAAATTTAATGGATTTTGTGTGATGTTAGTCTAAAAGTGTTATATGGCAACAAGTGCTTAACCGTTTTTTTTTTCAAAACCTTACTATTTTGTTGAACCACATAGCAATTGCTCTACTATTTTTTTTTTTCAAGTTGCAACTTTAATTCATTTAAATCTTTTTTGCAGAAAAACTTGATCATTTAATCCTTCTTAGTTAGACATTTTAGTTGACTAGTGTTACTAATTTTTGTTTGTACTATAGATTCACTCAAAGTGTAGACTTTAGTTAAAAATATATTTAGAGCAATTGCAGTTTGGTAGTTAGCAGCAGACACAGCATGCTTATATAGCTGCCTGTATTTTTATGTGCATATTTTTCTTAATTTCAATGCAGTTTTCCACTGATTTCATTTTAATTAAAGCTAAAGCTTATATGAGGTGAACTAAATACTTTGATTTGAGATGCATTATAAAATGCTGTCTAACATGGGAGATGGAACAGACAAAAAGGAAACAGAAACATTCTCAAAATCTGAGTTCTAAAATAAAAAGTGATAACTCTTCTTAAAAAAAAAAACATAAGGCCCTAAGTTGGACGCCAACAATATTTCAAGAGAAAATTCTTAATTTTTAGGGAATTCAGAATTTCTTTGTGCATATTTTCGTAACATTATGGCAGTTTTTCACTGATTTCAATTTAATTAAACCAAAAGCTTAAATGCAGTGAGATAACTACTTTGATTTGAAATGCATTGTAAAATTCTGTCTAACATGGGAGATGAAACAGACACAAAGGAAACAGAAACATTATCAAAATCCGAATTATAGAACTCAGAATATGTAATAATAGATAAAAAGTGATTACTTTTCTAAAAAAACACAAGGCCCCAAGTTGGGCGCCAACAGCATTTCAAGAGAAAATTCTTAATTTTTCATTTTTTTTTTTTAAATAAGTTTTCCACTGAATTAATTTTAGTTAAAGCAAAATATTATATGCAGTGAGCTAAATACTTTGATTTGAGGTGCATTGTAGTGTATACAGACAGAAAGAAAACATAATGAAAGAGAGTCATTTTCAGATTCTAAGACATTATTCTTACAAAATAATTCTCAAAATTTGAGTTAAAGCGCTCAGAATATGTTGTTATATATAAAAAGTGATTAATCTTTTTAAAAAACACAAGGCCCCAAGTTGGGCGCCAACAGTATTCAAATTCAAAAAAGTTAAAAGAGTTTAAAAAGATGTTTATTAAACAAATTTTGTATGGAAATTTGATTAATAAACCTGTTATTATATGTTTTTATTTTTTAAGAATTTGGACGAAAATCTTAAATTTTTAAGGAATTCAGAGACTGTTTAAAGTTTAATTAGAGCTTAAGCTTAAATGCAGTGAGCTAAATACTTTTATTTGAGATGCATTGTAAAAAGCTGTCTAACATGGAGTGTGTGCAGTCAAAAAGGAGGCATAATAGAGTAATTTTCAGATTCTGCGACATTTTTCTTACAGAAAAAATTCTAAAAATCCTAGGTATCGTATTCAGAATATGGAGTTATAGATAAAAAGTGATTATTCTTTAAAAAAACACACGGCCCAAGTTGGGCGCCAAAATTATTTTAAGACAACATCTTTAGTTTTTAAGAATTCAGATTAATTTTTAAGGAATTCAAATTGTTGTTTCATTCTCAATGGCCTGTCCGTTATTTGTAAAAACAATTTTATAATTGTAACAATCATACTTTGATACTGAGCATTAGGGATATAACCAAAATAAGAACCTATCACGCCGGTATGGGCAATGTTATACTGACAACAAAAAACGTTATCCGGTGTCATTTTGGTCAAAAAACCTTCGGCACCGATTGCATTTTCTAAAACCCCAAAAATTTTATTTTTTTTATGTTTAGAGGTGGGAATCCTTCCCTTCAACGGGTTTTTGGGTTTTTGTCGTTTTACAACATAAATGAAACAAAAATAAAACAATAGTATGGTTTTCAACATTAGAAATATGGGTTGCGTGAATAATTGAAAAAAAATATTAACGAAAACTTCATCGCGATCGGTGCCGAACCTTTTTTAACATTCGCGGAAAAAAGGACACACATTTCTTATTGATTTTTCATGTACTTTCTCACTATGATAGGTCCATTTTGATATTTGCAAAAAAATGCAAATGGTTATATCCCTACTGAGCATACAAAAAGTTATATTTTTTGACCATTTTAGGATCAGTCACGCGTATGCTATAAATAATTAATGTTATATTTTTTTTTTCTACTGCATTATTTTTATCTCACCATTATTCGATATCTTATCATTAATATCTCATTTTTTAAAATCCCCCATAAAATGACATTCCTTATTAAGACCACTTCTGTGAAAAGTATAAAAAATTTATTAAAATCACTACAATTTTTTTTGTTGTATCTCTAATTCTTGTGAAAAGCCCATAAAATTGTTAAGATTTGAACTAATAACAACTCAATAAATAATAAAACAACAAGCAACAGCAACATGTTGTTGCTTTTGGTTGGCATCATCAGCAGCACTCCAGTCAAATGTAACAACAGGAACACAAACATGCTACACATTCACTTAACTGGTAAAAAAGAACATCATATACTACATTAGGAATAGTGTTACTGCTACTACTACACTACTACTGTGTGTGAAAATTATGTTTAACACAGGCAAGTTCCCACAACAGAAAAAAAAAGTTAAAATAAAAATCAACAGCTATAAATATACGATTTGTAACAAACTATAATTTTAACATCTTAAAACCAATAAGTTGCGGGAACAAGATACAATGTGAAGCTATGGGAAATTCCATCATTTTCACCTAAAAAAATTACTCCGAATTGGTAGTAATTTTTATTATAAAAAAGTTTGTCTAAATTCGGAGTAATCTTTTTTGTATAAAAATGTTATAATTTTTATATAGAAAAATTTCTCTGAATTCGGAGTTATTTTTTCTTATAGAAAAATTACTCTGAATTCGGAGTTATTTTTTTTCTTGTAGAAAAATTACTCCGAATTCGGAGTTATTTTTTTTCGTATAGAAAAATTACTCTGAATTCGGAGTTATTTTTTCTTATAGAAAAATTACTCTGAATTCGGAGTTATTTTTTTCGTATAGAAAAATTACTCTGAATTCGGAGTTATTTTTTCTTATAGCAAAATTACTCTGAATTCGGAGTTATTTTTTCTTATAGAAAAATTACTCTGAATTCGGAGTTATTTTTTCTTATAGAAAAATTACTCTGAATTCGGAGTTATTTTTTCTTATAGAAAAATTACTCTGAATTCGGAGTTATTTTTCTTATAGAAAAATTACTCTGAATTCGGAGTTATTTTTTCTTATAGAAAAATTACTCTGAATTCGGAGTTATTTTTTCCTATAGAAAAATTACTCTGAATTCGGAGTTATTTTTTCTTATAGAAAAATTACTCTGAATTCGGAGTTATTTTTTTTTTTGTAGAAAAATTACTCCGAATTCGGAGTTATTTTTTTCGTATAGAAAAATTACTCTGAATTCGGAGTTATTTTTTCTTATAGAAAAATTACTCTGAATTCCTAGTTATTTTTTCTTATAGAAAAATTACTTTTTTCTTATAGAAAAATTACTCCGAATTCGGAGTTATTTTTTTCTTATAGAAAAATTACTCCGAATTTGGACTTTTTATTTTCTTATAGAAAAATTACTTCGAATTCAGAGTTTTTTTTTTTTTCTTATAGAAAAATTACTCCAAATTCTGAGTAATTTTTCTATAAGAAAAAAATTCGGAGTAATTACTCAGAAAAATTACTCCGAATTCGGAGTTATTTTTTTTTCTAATAGAAAAATTACTCCGAATTCGGAGTTATTTTTTTCTTATCGAAAAATTACTCCGAATTTGGAGTTATTTTTTTTTTTTATAGAAAAATTACTTTGAATTCGGAGTTATTTTTTTTTATAGAAAAATTACTCTGAATTCAGAGTTATTTTTTTTTCTTATAGAAAAATTACTCCGAATTCGGAATTCCTAAATTTTTGTCCCATAGTGCTTTATTGTAATAACCACCTTTAATATTTTTTCCTCCTCTAAAAAAACTCTATTTCAGATAACATACACAAAAAAAAATCTTAGTTGGCTGCATAAAACTACACAAATTTATGCTAATGTTGAACAAAACTAACATGTTACACATTTTTTTTAACGATCTTCCAGCCATGATATTAAAGAAAGTGATCTTACTTCAATAAGTATAGAGTAAAGAAAATTGAATTGAAATTTAATATTCTTACAATGGATAATGATGACTTTTTAATAATAAAAACCCGCACTTTAAAAGTTAAATAAAATCTAGAAAAAAAGAAGTATTAAGGCGTTAACTTTAAAATTATTATACTATAAGAAAAGTAGTAGTTTTGCATGATAATAATTTTCAGGAAAAAATTACTAAAACTATCAAAGATATAAAGCTGACGATAGTGGTGCTGATGTAGATGATGTTGTGTTCTTATTTCTATAACATGATTGCGTTTTTGCAGTAGCAATTTAAAATTGTTGTTGCTAGTTGTTGAATTTGTTGCTGTGTTGAGCTCTTAATAGAATACTATCAGGTGGGTTAGAACTTAAAAAAAGGAAAAACAATATTCTCAAGTTTAGCAACAACATCTCATGTAGTGTAGTTGAAATTTTACAAGCAGCAATTGCTTTTTTTTCTACTGTTTTTAATAAACTTATATACAACATTGTGAACAAACAAACAGACATACAAAAAAAGTACCTACACAACACTTTATTTTACTATCGATTGTATAGTACGGCAGTTGTTTAAACAGCACAAAAGCCGCTTTTAACAAAACAGAAAATAAGTCTTCAGCTCAGAGAGAGAGAAAAAAAGTGTTGTAAATCAGAAGGTGTTATCGTTTGAATAAATATTGATATTGTTGGCAGCAATTTACGTTAAACAAGCAACAACTAAGCATTTTGTTTATAAGACAAAAAAAAAAATAAAAACACTATGATTAAAAAGTAAAAAAAATAAAAGGGATTTCTAAGGCCTAAAGTTCATTGATTTTTTATATTTTCTATCAAAGAAAATCGAAAATATTATAATTTTTACAAGTAAACACACAAGTTTTTCAACTCGGCCCCGAATTGGGCGCCAATAAAATGCGAGTAGCTTTTGTTTAAAACCTTGTTTGTTTATAAATTTACAATTAGTGAGTTTTTGTCAAAATTTGTTTTTTTTTCAAATGTTTTTCGATTCGGCCCCAAGTTGGGCTCCAATAAAATGCAAGTATTTTTTTTTTTAATTATTCTGAAATCATTTTTTTGTTTATAAATTAACAATTAAGAATTTATAATCAAAAATTGTTTTCAAATGATAATTTTTATAAAAACTTACATCGTTTTATTGGGGACCACGATGGGCGCCAAATAATACAACATAATTCTTTTTAGGTTCAGAATCTATATAAATAAAAACCAATTGTCGTTCGCTGGTAAACGCATCAATTGAGAACGGCAGAACCGATTTGGACATTTTTTTTAAGGGCCTAATTTTGTAAATCACTCGCATTGAACGCATCACCAACGTTAACGTGAACGCGAGGCTCAAAAATTGCAATTTTGTAAATCACTACGTTATTGCGTTCAATTCTTACGTTTTCACTTGAAATGTCAATTATATTAGAATCAGTGTTGCCAGACATTCTAAAATTAATAAAATTTACTACCCATTTTGTAGGGGAAACACACCCATTATCGTGGGGAAACACATATATATGATAAGGCAACACTTGCAAAGAGAATATTTGAGAGAAAAGATACAAAAAATAGTAACATAAATTAGTTGAAAAAAGCGGTAAAAAACACAACGAGACGCTTTGCTATTTTCGATGTTTTTCTTCTGCCGGAGAAGTTTTTTTTTAACACATTTATTACTTTTTTATTGTATGTTTACATATTCCAACATTATTTATTTATTTTTTGCTATTTATAAGCATATTTGTTACATCAACGCCCCGAAATTTTAAGTGATCATTTTGACACTTCAAGTGATGAAAAAACACTCTCTTGCATTTTACAAAATTCCATTTTCCATACAATTTGTTCTAAAAACACGTAAGTCAACGCGAAAAAACAGCTGTTCAGTGCTCGCGTTTTACAAAATAGAAAATTGACCAACGCGTGATAAAAGGCGCGTTGCGTTTTACAAAATTAGGCCCTAAATGTTTCTCATAGTCCAACTTAGGTTTTACGAAAAGAAAAATTGACCTCCCCAGCAAAACTTTGGTAATGGGTAGTGATTATATAACACATTACCAGGTAATGTATATACCTTATTTGTAGCATTATTTTAGAATGTCTTACCAAACATTTGTTCCACAACGTATTATTTTAAAATGAAAAATAATGCATTACTAATAATTTGCTACGTAATGCATGATTATTGGAAAAATGTATTTCATATTTATTATTTCTAAACATTATATCATGGATGATTTATATTTGGTTACATTATGTATTATTTGAAAGTTTGAAATAATGCATTATTTATAATTAAATGCATAATGCATTACAATAACATAAAAAATAATTATATTATAAAAAAATGCATAAGTTTAAACTAGAGATGGGCTCACGACAAGAAATTTCTAACGACACACACGCAATAGCATATTATATCTACTTACACTCACTTACAATCACGTGAGTAAATTTAATACAAAATTACTTTTTCACTACTCGTAACACCTTATATATTACGTTCTGGTATGCTATATTATATACCTTACTCGTAACCTATAAAATATCATATATTTTACACCTTACTGGTATTCTTCGTTATAAATTTATGACTTATTTTATACCTTACTGGTATTCTATGTGATAATGTGGATGCATTACTTTGAGTCTCATCGCCTGTTAAAATCATCAATGCTGCAATGTATAAAATAAGAGATCATATACCTTATTTTATACCTTATTTGGTAATCTAAGTTTTGCTGGGACGTCCACTTTTTTCGATTTATCTAAAATCGAAAAACAACTGCACCGATTTGGTTAATTTTTTATTTAAATGTTCGTAGAAATCCAATTTAAGTTTTTACTGAAAGAAAAATTGACCACGCTCACTTTTTCAATTTATCTAAAATCTGAGAATGACTGGACCGATTTGACTAAATTTTTTTAAATGAATTTTCATCATATTCCAACTTTGGTTTTTACTCAAACAGAAATTGACCACGCCTACTAATTTTTGTTGAAAATATTCGTCATAATTCAACTAAGGTTTTTACGGATAAAAAAAATTCCCACGCCCACTTTTTTCTATGTATTGAAAGAACTATAAAGGGTAGACCGATTTGGTTATAGTTCGTAAAAGATTTTTAAGAAAAGAAAAATTGTCCACGCCTACTTTTACGCTCACTTTTCCCGATATATACATAGTCCAACTTAGGTTTTACGTAAAGATAAATGGACTACGCCCACTTTTTTCGATTTATCTAAAATCGAAAAAGCGCTGCACCGATATGGGTAATTTTTTATTTAAAAGTTCGTAGTAATCCAATTTAAGGTTTTACTGAAAGAAAAATTGACCACACCCACTTTTACGCTCACTTTGTCAATTTATCTAAAATCTGATAATGACTGGACCGATTTGATTTTTACACAAACAGAAATTGACCACGCCTACTAATTTTTGTTAAAAATATTCGTCATAATTCAACTAAGGTTTTTACGGATAGAAAAATTTCCCACGCCCACTTTTTTCTATGTATCGAAAGAACTATAACGGATAGACCGATTTGGTTATAGTCTGAAAAGATTTTTGAGAAATGAAAACTTCTAATTTTGTTTTTAGTGTTCGTCATAGTCCAAATAATGTTTTCGGAAAGAACAATTTTCCATTTCTCCGCCCACTTTTGATTGGATGGACCGATTTGGTTAAATTATATAAATAAAACTGATCTTCAATTTGGGCCAGCAACGTATATATAGATAATATATATTTCTATTTTTATATATTTATTTTAAAAAGCTAAGAAGTAATACTGATGTCCTACGTCGGGCGTCAAGCACTTTATTTTTCAAAGTTATTCCGATTTGTTATGTTTTATGTGTTCAGTTTACAAGTAACTAATTTCAATGAATTCTTATTGGGGCCAAACTGGGTGGAGTTTTTCCAACAACTTTTGGTTTGAACATGAAAATGTTTTTAGGCTGATGTCTTATTTTGTTGCAGGACGCCACCTCATTTTGACTATATAAGCTAACGACTAGAGTTATGTCGTTCACGAACGAACTAGTTCAATTGAACTATTCACTTACCTGAACGGTTTATCTAGTTCGATCATTTCAGCTCTTTTAGGTCTTTTCGTTCATTCAGCTCAATTGGTCATTTTGATCTTTTAGTTCGGTCATTAGGCGTTAGTTTTTTCTCCTCTTTTGGCACGCCTTCTCTTCATTTATGTTTTTTTTTACAAAAATTTTATATTCCCGACTAAAAATAAATATACAGGTCCACATATAATTTGAAATTGAGCCATATGTAATTTAATATGTCCCAACACGTATTTGGATAAAATAAGATGATGAAATTGGTGGATCAAAATAAGTAGCTCAAAATTTGTTATATTAGATTAAATATGATCGTTTTTGATCCGAATATTGGGTTTATCTAATTTAATATAATTGTATATAATTTTATAACAAAAGATAAAATATGTAGAATTTTGCATAAAATATTTTTTTTTATCTCATAATTTTCAAATTTATCCCAAATTTTTTTTTCGCGAAATGCAAAAAAAATTTGTGTCCGGGACTTAGAAATTTAAAAAAAAAATCGAAATTTAAAAAAAAATTCTTAAAACTTTGTTAATAAATTTTTACTTCAAAACCCAAAAAAATTACCAAAAATATTTTTTATCCAGGACTTAGAAAATTCTACAAAACTTTTTCAGGACTTGTAAAATTTTTCAAAAATTTGGCTAATTTTTTTTTTGTTTAAATCATCTTTAATGAAATTCTTAACTCCAAAGCGCAAAAATTATTTGTGTCTGGAAATTTTAAAAATTTTCTCGGGACTTTTTTCTTTTTTTTTCCCCCGATTCGGCACCATATATATATGTATATCTCATCTTGTATAAGGTCATTCATGGAGTCATATAAAATATTATATGCAATATCTAATTTAATAAAGCTTTATATATTGTATGTGGAGCAACACATGATTCGATATCCTTTTATATGGCACCATATTAAATTTTGGATGTAAAACTTAATACAAGATACATTTACATATAATTATGTAAAGTACTGTGTATGGCCATATATAAATATATTAAATAATATGTTACCATATCTAAACTTTTTTAGTCGGGTATTTTTTTTTAATAATGTTTTTATTCAACATTTTTGTATTTTTTTAACGCAAGTCAAAACAACATGATCGAAATTATTCAATCACGAACTGTTGAACGAAAACTAAAATTGACCGATTTGAACTAGATGAACAACCAACAGACATATTCAAAATGATTCGTTCACGAACTGTTGAACGAAAAAGCCAAAAGAGCGATTAAACTAGATGAACGAACTAGGTCTTTTATCTGAAATGAACGAGAATGAGCGCTCACTCAATTGAACGATTAAGCACAAGTCTACTAACGACTAACAAAAAATATAATAAGAATTATTGCTTTCATTTTCTTAAAAACAAAAATTTTTTTAATTTGGTTTTGTAACTTGGATAATAATTCACCTCGTGGTGAATAAAACAAATATTCACCAGCTGGGGAATAAAACTTATCATAACTTTTTTATAAATATTTTTTTGTTATCAATATTTTTTTTTCGTCAATATTTTTTTTCATCAATATTTTTTTTCATCATTTTTTTTCATCAATATTTTTTTGAATCAATATTTCTTTTCATCAAAATTTATTTTAATCAATAATTTTTTTAATCAATATTTTTTTTACCACTATTTTTTTCTCATCAATATTTTTTTGTTTTCATCAATATTTTTTTGTTTTCATCAATATACTTAAGCTTCTTTTGGCCCAAGGACAAAGCCTATTGAAATTGGAAAAAATCGGTTCATGTTAAGACCTAGTCCCCATACAAACACCTCTCTTGAATTTCGCAGGTAATAAAATTTTGTATGCACAATCCATCATACCAAATTTCAAAGGAATCGGGTCAGTCCTTCTCGTAGTCCCCATACAAACCACCCTTCCGATATTCACATAATTTCCGCAAAATTCATAAAAATTTAAATATTTGATTAAAATTTTATTTGTAGATGTTAAACGTGTACTTTTCTATCAAATCGGAATACATTTGGACCATTTTTGGACTTAGTCCCCAATCAAAAAATTTCGACCGATATTCAGTTAGATCGGTTTATTGGCAAAAAAATAAACTAATTCCACTAAAATTTTATCTGTGTGTGTTTTCTACACTAAATAAAGATCTGACAAAAGTTAGGTCCAATCGGTCCATGTTTGGACTTGGGACTCATTTTCCAGAAAACACTGGTGTAGGGTATCATATGGTCGGTCTTGACCGACTATAACATTCTTACATGTTTTTTATTTATTTAATTGAAAATTTTAGGTCTTACCCCTAATTTTGTTCCTTTTTAATGAAAAAAAATTGTTTTTTTTGGGGATTTTCAAAATAATATCTTAAGGTTGCGCTCGCGGTCTTCTTGGAGGCCCCATGAGGGCTTTAGGAGTGGATTTATTAAAAGCAAGTTATAAAAACAAAAAAAAAAATAATGGGGATCACCATAAGGTTTAAATATAGAGGGTAAGTGTGTTCTAAAAAAATGTTCGGGTTGAAAAACTACTGGGGGTCGGTCATACGTTTGACTCCTCCAGAGCCCCAATAGTTTTCAACACCAACATTTTTTTCAGAACACACTTTTCATCTATCTTCAACCATTAAGGTGGTCCCCATACAATGCAATTAATTTATAAACTTTTTTTTTATTTAATCCGCTCCTACTGCTCCAAGGGGCCTCCTAGAGGGGTAAAAAGGAAGACCAAACCTTCTTTACTTTTAGCCCACACCGTTTTTTCTGAACATACCAACAACCTTTCTTCACTTTCTAAGGGGGTTTTCATGCAATATTTTAAGGCATTATGTGAAATTTCTTCAAGAATGGGATATATCTAATGGAAAGGGCAATATCTTATGGAATAGACGATATATATTTTAAGCGTAAGTCTCCTTTTTGATGAAACTTTTTTATTTCACTAATTTAAAGCATTTAAATAATTTAAAAATCTTAAATTCTATTTAGGCGAATTAAACCTTTTCACTTGTTTCAGAACATTTTATTAGTGTCCGACCGAATACACCTTTTTTGGCCGAAGCCGAATATTCGGCCAAATTTTCACTATTCGGCCAAACCGAAGGTTAGGTTAGGTTAGGTTGTAAGTGGCTGCTGATGTTTTACGTCAACACACGTAGACTCTGAGGTCCATTGTGATACCACGGGATCGTAATAGGTTTCCCTACTAGTCCCTGTCGTTAAACCAGTTTGAGCTTCTTATGAAACTCCTTAGATGTTGAATTTTGACATCCGACAAATCAGAAAGATCGTACAGCTCCCTAGATCCCAGTGAAGCAAGTCGTATTGTTATCTTTTTCAAGATCGCGCTATGGCCACAATCGCTGCTCCTCCATTGCAGCGTGCTATTAAGTCGAATTTCCGACGCAGCTGCATACTGCCTACCCAATATGTCCAAGGGTATCAGCTGAAGGAGGATTTCTAATGCAGCCGTAGGTGTAGTACGAAGAGCACCAGTGATGCACATTGACGCCATTCTCTGTACCTTCGTGATTAAGACACAGTTCGCTTTTGTTTCTAAAGCAGGCCACCAGACAATGATTCCATACAGCAAAATTGGACGCACCACTGCTGTATAGATCCAATGAACGACTTGAGGGCTAAAACCCCATCGTTTTCCAATGGCCCTTTTACAGGAATACAAAGCAATCGTTGCTTTTCTCACCCGTTCCTCAATATTACGCCTGATATTCAGCTTCCTATCTAGAAATACTCCAAGATACTTGGCTCCATCTGAGAAGGTGATTTCAGTACCGTCCAGAGAAATAGGATCAAAAGCAGGAATCTTATTTTTCCTTGTAAATAAAACAAGCTCTGTTTTACTAGGATTAACTCCTAGACCACAGTCTCTTGCCCATTTAGACAGATCTTTCAGAGAACCCTGAAGAATGTCCCGCAATGTTGGCAGATGGTTCCCCTTTACCGCTATCGCGACATCGTCAGCATATGCGACAACATGACAACCACGTGCTTCTAGAGATAGTAGCATTGAATTCAGTGCCAGGTTCCAAAGAAGCGGCGAAAGAACACCTCCTTGTGGTGTGCCCCTATTGACAAATCGAGATATGACGGACGCTCCCAATTCAGACGTTATACGTCTACTGGCAAGTAGGCTTTCCACCATTAAAACGATTTCACGCTTTACTCCCAGACCAGACAATGCCAATATTATCGATTCTGGGATGACATTATTTAAAGCCCCCTCAATATCAAGAAAGGCCACCATAGTGTACTCCTTTACCGAAAGCGATCTCTCGATGGTACCAACGAGCTCATGAAGAGCTGTTTCCGTTGATCGTCCCTTGCTGTATGCATGTTGCTTTGTCGAAAGCAACCTCGGGTCAATCACTCTACGCAAATATGAGTCAATCATTCGTTCCATTGTCTTTAACAAAAAAGATGACAGACTAATTGGTCTGAAATCCTTCGGAGCTGTGTGGGAACTTTTCCCAGCCTTCGGGATAAATACGACTCTGGTATCCCTCCATTTTAAAGGAATATACGACCAGTCGATGCATGGTGTGTATAGATTATACAGCAACGGGGCTATATAGTCCGACACTTGCTGCAACTCAGCCGGGATTATACCATCAGGTCCCGGGGATTTATAGGGCCTGAAGCTTTTTATCGCCCAGATTAATGTTGGCATATTTATTATTTCCGAAGCAATTTCAGATGCTTGGGCGTCAGAACGTTCCAAAGCTTGAAACGGCGTCATGGAATTGCCCGGGAAATGCGTGTTTAAAAGGAGATCCAGCGACTCTCCACTGGAGGAAGACCACACCCCATTAGGATCTTTCAGGTATCGCAGGGTGCAAGGAGAAGAAGCCAGAACCTTGCGCAGCCTGGATGCCTCAGAGACGTCTTCTATGTTTCCACAGAAGTTTTTCCAAGAATCACATTTTGCATTTCTGATCATCTTTTAATAACTCTTAAGTTGCTGCCTGTATGCAGACCAGTCCTCGTCCGCTCTTGAAAATTTAGCCTTATTAAAGAGCTTTCTGCAGGAATCTCTGCTCGTCTGCAACTCATTTGACCACCAAGGTGGCTTTTTTTTCCCTCTAGGCTTTGCAGAAGGGCAAGACGCATCCAGGCACCTATTACAAACATTTGTTATATGGTCAACCGACAGTCAATTTCCGCCAAACTATGCGGTTCAGATAAGGGTACTTCATCCAAAAGCAAAGAAAAATTCTCCCTATATTTTACCCAGTTTGTTCTCCTCAGATTTCTAGAGACTGTCTCAACCGGGGCACACTCCCTGAGTAAAATCTCAATGTAGCGATGATCTGAGAAAGAATGCTCTTCCAAAACTCTCCAGTCATCAATTCTATCAGACAATGTATCTGATACAAGTGTTACGTCAAGAACCTCTTGCCGCGTACTTGTAACGAAAGTAGGTTCTCCACCCTTGTTACAAATATACAGGTTAGTACTTAACAAAAACTCCAAAGGTGATTCGCCTCTATCATTTGTGTCTGTACTTCCCCATATCGAATGATGTGCATTAGCATCACAACACACTACTAACTGGTGTCCCCTAGATTCAGACTCCCGAATTAGACCGACAACCTTCTCCGGGGGTATTGACCCCGGATTAGGAAAATACGCAGAGGCGAGCCAAATAGACTTCCCATGAAGCTCTAAGCTAGCCGCTGTAACATCCATATCACTAAAAGTTGATAAAAAGAATATATTTAAGCCATTTTTTGCCAAGATGCAGGCTCTTGGTGAGCCCTCACCTTTGGCAACCACCAACTTAAACCCAGGGGTCTTCAATCCCCAAACCCTGCCACCCCGCACCCAGGGCTCTTGGATAAAAACCAAGTCAACTGCTCCTGTCGTCAGGCGCAGCAAGAGTGCAACTGAGGCTGCCTTACAGTGATGGAGGTTTATTTGTAGGAACCGCAACATCTTGTTTTATTTCCACCATCCTTTCCACCACCGTGTTATTGGCTTCATCCTCCGTGTTATCAGAGAGGTCGCATTCGTCCCCAGATTCGGTTTCGAATAAGCCAGATATATATCCCATCTGTTCTGAATCGGAGGCAACAGAACTCTCCGAATTCCTCACTGCATGGGCGTCGTCCTGAATGTCACCCATCGTGGCATCAGATTTATCCTCCATGCCATCACAGAGGTCGCATTCGTTACCAGATTCGGTTTCAAAAATGCCAGATGCATCTCCCATCAGCCACATTGACTCTTATATGAAAAAATCCAAATCTAATAATGCCGTCAGTCCTGGCTAAAAGCGGAAGCGATTCCTCATTAACCAAGACCACTACTTGACGACGAGCGCCCTCCATCTCACCCAATCTGGCAATTTGCCAATTCTGAGTTGGAAGATCAGGATTGCAGACTTTTATCATCTTAAGAATCACCGCAGTGTCATTTGTAGCCATTGGGATCCATGCATGAGCTCTGGGTTGCGAGGGGATATCATGTTTTTCCACAATGTCCAGTCTGGCTCCAGGCCATAACTCTCCCACTTGGCTAATGGCAACCTTAAACACGGCTGCGGATCTTTCGTTCCCAAAAGCAACGAGTTTTACTCGCCCCTGATACCAACCTGCGTTGACAGTAGTAGGGAGAAAATCAGGCATACTCTCAAGGAGCCTATAGTAGATTTCATTTAGTTTAGTTTCAACTAAACTCCACTTGTCCCTTGGAATACTACAATCCCTATTTTGCCTGTTTATCACAGCCCTAACGAAGTTTCCTTTAACCACTTCACTAAAAGACTGAGTCCAGACGTTGCCGGTCACCTTAGATCTCTTAGGTAAAGGTTTCTCGTCGGGTGAGCGCAACCTTTTACCAGACTTCGATGACGAGGCCGAAACAGCGCTCTGTTTGTCAGATGCGCGCATTGCCGAAAGTTTGTCCTGTTCTTCAATGACTCCTTTCGCCCATGATAGCGACGCCCTCTCACGTTCGGAGAGCTTCGTTCCATCAAGTTGGCTTAGTCTGTTAATTATTTTCAAAAAAAGCCGTCTCTGGTTGTGCCTGACCTTTGATGGTTTAAGTTTCTTTTTCTTTTTACCACCAATATTAGGCTGAGCACTAGGGTGGTTCTTAAAAAAAAAAATGTTGGATTTTTGTACGGGACGCCCCTTCAGTTTATTAAGATTCATGAAAAAGTAATGCCAAAAAATTTTCGAAATTTTCGAAAAGGTTCTTAAGGTCGCACCGGGCGCTTGAAGTTCGGGACCTGGGACAAAAAAGACGTTTTAAAAAAAAATAAAAATTATATAAAAAAAAATTTAAATTAATCATTATGAAACCGGTTATATTTAATAACTGACCCTAAGTATTTAATTTAAAATTTATAGATTTATTGGATATATTTAACCCCTCGCTACGTAAGGTCAAAAAAAATGTCCTTTTTCTAAGATCATGCCCAAAGCCACAATTTCATGGTTTTCAAAATTTTATTCACTTAAATTTAAAAATCTTCAAATTTTTTTGATAAATTTCATTAAATATATCTTGGAGAATAAATGTTTAATTTTGGGTATTTTTCGCTCTTTCCGTTTAGCACTTGTAGCGATTTAATTTTAGCGATTTTCAAGAAAATACGCTTTTTTAACCATTATTGTTTATTTTTTTTTGTTTTGACCTACATTTTGGGGGAAAAAACTAAAGCTCAATTGAATATTGTTCCATTCGATTACAATTACACATTTTTTCAAATCTTACCAATCCATGAAACTTTTAACCCATGTTGAACGTCGGCCAAAAGTGACCAAAATGCAAGATTTAATTTCTAAAAATTATTGAAAATAACTACAATGTATTATTTAATCATAAAGTATGTTTTACGAACTATTTTTACTTAGAAAATCATTAATTCGTGTTGACCAAAGGCCATTAACCCATTTTGACCGGCGGCCAAATGTGACCAAAAAGCGAAATGTGACTTATTTAAAAAAATATTAAAAGTTATTAGCACAATGTTTCATTTTATTATAAAGGATGATTAAAGAATTATTTTTACTCAGAAAATCATTAAAATCATCAAATCAGAAAATCATAAAATGCTAAAGAGATTCATTTGGTCTCCTAGCCACACTGCAATGAAAATAACGAACTCGAGGTGAAAAGCACTAAAATGTTCAAATGATGTTTATGCAGTGGTGAATTGTTGTTTTTATTTTGATTCAAAAAGTAATAAGGGAAATCACCGTTCTATTCTGTTAGCGAAAATTTTGACAATCTAGTACGTATTTTGTTACGAGCAAGTGAATTTCAGACTGTATGCAACAGAATTGGTTATTATTTATGTACCACAAAAATTTAACTTTTTAAATAAATAAAGTCAATAAAAATACACACAAGTAGCAACATATTGTTAGTTTTGATAAAATTCCGAAATTTTTTTTAAAATTCGTCAAATTTCGCTTTTTGGTCACATTTGGCCGCCGGTCAAAATGGGTTAATGGCCTTTGATCAACACGGGTTAATGATTTTCTAAGTAAAAATAGTTCATTAATCATCCTTTGTGATTAAATAGTACATTGAAGTTATTACTATCAATAATTTTTAGAAATTAAATAAAATTTTGCATTTTGGTCACCTTTGGCCGACGTTTAACATGGGTTAAAGTCTCTTGGACTGGTAAGATTTGAAAAAATGTGCAATAGTAATCGAATGGAACAATATTCAATTGAGCTTTAGTTTTTTTCCCCCCAAATGTAGGTCAAAACAAAAAAAATAAACAATAATGGTTAAAAAATCGCATTTTCTTGAAAATCGCTAAAATTAAATCGCTACAAATGCTAAACGGAAAGAGCGAAAAATACCCAAAATTAAACATTTATTCTCCAAAATATATTTAATGAAATTTATCAAAAAAATTTGAAGATTTTTAAATTTAAGTGAATAAAATTTTGAAAACCATGAAATTGTAGCTTTGGGCATGATCTTAGAAAAAGGACATTTTTTTTGACCTTACGTAGCGTAGGGTTAAATATGTCCAATAAATCTATAAATTTTAAATTAAATACTTAGGGTCAATTATTAAATATAACTGGTTTCATAATGATTAATTTAAATTTTTTTTTATATAATTTTTATTTTTTTTTAAAACGTCTTTTTTGTCCCAGGTCCCAAACTTCAAGCGCCCGGTGCGACCTTAAGAACCTTTTCGAAAATTTCGAAAAATTTTTGGTATTACTTTTTCATGAATCTTAACAAACTGAGGGGGCGTCCCGTACAAAAATCCAACATTTTTTTTTTTTAAGAACCACCCTACTGAGCACCCCTACCAGAATCAAGGTCGGACTTCAAGGTCGCAACCCTAAGACCAGTGCTAGGACCAGCACCAGTCGGTGAGGCAGAGCCTCGAATTAAATGGGTATCATTTGTGTCCATATTTTCATTTTCCTGGATGTGGTCATGAAAATATTACAAAAATACCTATTACGAACAATTTCAAAAATTCAATTAATAGCACGGAGATAAATTAAAACACGGCCACACTTGTCAACAGTTGAACGAAGTTCAACTGTTGACGAATATTAAAAAAAAATATTTATGTAGTAAAACAAAAAAAAAATAAACCTCGACTCGGCGGGATACTCAAATGCATTAGAATGTTGTCTGGAATGATTTTATTTTAAGCAAACATTTTTAAAAAAAAAAAAATTATTTAGAGTGTAAATTTTTTTTCGACCGAAAATTTGTTTTAAATGTAAAAAAATGTTTTTAGTTGCAAAAACACTTACAAGGGATGTCTCCCTAGTGTCGCCCGCGGATCTTTATGGAATTGGTTTTATTTTGTAGAGCAGAAAAAAATAAAGTGACACGATTTTTTTTTTAACGGCCCAAATTCATATTTAGGGAGTAAAACGGAGGGGGGAAGACAAGGCCATTTTTCAGTTATTTTCGTTTATCTCCTATATTATGCAAAGAAACCTAGTCATGTTACATACCAAATGAAAGGTCTTTGGAAAATCTATCTACGTGTGCTAAGAACTTGTCCAAACATGCAAAACTTTTCGTCATATTGAGTAAAATACCAAAATTTTATGAAATTGTTGTTAATAAGTCGAAAAATATTAACTTCTTTGGCGTCGTTAGCACCGCGAGATTGGTATGCCTATATTAATTTTGTTTAAATATGCGTAAATCGTAAAAAACTGAAAAAGGTCAATTTCCCCCCATACAAATCAACCCCCCCTAAAAATGAGTTTGGGCCGCTAAAAAAAATACGTGTCGAATTAATTTTTGTTCTTAACAATATATCCAAATTTCATGAAGATCGGAGGGTGACACCAGGGAAACTTCCCTTGTTAGTTAAATGATTTTGTGGCTTACTAATGTGATTAAAAGTTAGTTTAGTGTGTTTTTCAACACGTGAGCACAAATATTATACATTTATTCGGTATTCGGCCTATTCATTGGCGCCCAATGTGGGGCGCTCTTTGACTATGCAGTCTATTCTATTTCAACATTAATAAAATTTTAACGATTTAAAATGTTTAATTTACTAACATTATCAATCAATAAAAGTATTTAAATTTATATTAAGATTCGCATGGCCCTGTGTTGGGCGCCAATTGAAAAACGTATACGTTTGAGTTTGACAAACATTTTTATTTAATTTTTCTATTTTATCTTTTTTTAGACAAAGTATAAGAGATCTAGAAACTGATTCTCTAATGGCAATATTTTTAGTTTTTTTAAATTTTATATCTACTTTCGGATCACAGTTTGCGATATTCATTTTATACATGCAACTTTTAGTACATATTAACTATTTCTGTACTGTACGTTTGTTATGTGTATCAGGTGGTAACTTGCAAATAAGTTGTTTATTACAAATGGTTGTTTGCTTGTTTACTTTCAAGATTTTTACAAATTCTTTTTTTGTTTAAATTTCAAGCTGCTGTTGGTTGTTGTTTTTGGGAATATTTTTTATTTTATTTTTTTTTTTAGTTGAATCTTCTTCAATAAGGTGTGGCTCGATTATGTCTAATATATGTGGTAGTTGTTTTTTTTTTTGTTAACACCCTATTTTAGTATTTTTCTAAAAGCTTTTGGGGGAAAAATATTGCTATTAATAATAATTTGCAACATTGAAATAAATGGAGGTGTTAGTATAAGGAAATTAATTTGCAAAAGGTAAATTGAAAAATAACTAGAAAATATATTTTAGAACTTATTGCATTTATATATAGGGAAGTAATTGAAAGGCTATACAAAATCGTGGTCATAATTATTTTTCTATTAAATTTTAGCTATTTATGAAATAATAATTATATGAAATTAATTGAATTTTAAGCAGAGACTATCAATTTATCGATTTTTGCACCGTAAGTAAATCTTAGGATAACAAAACAATGTTGTCTAATTTACAAAATAATTGTTCTTCATAGATTTCTGTTTTGCTTATATTTTCCTTTAAACGTTTGTTTTCAAGTTTTTTTGTTGTAATTATATAAAACAAGTAAGAAAATTATAGTCGGTCAAGACCGACCATATAATACCCTACACCAAGGTTTCCCGGAAAATGGGTCCCATGGATCGATTAGATCTATATGTTGTAAAACCTTTAATAAGTGAAGAAAACACTCACAAATCAAATTTGAGTGAAATAGGCTTCTATTTGTTGACAATAAACCGCTTTAACTGAATATCGGGCGAAATTTTCACAAGGGGCCTGAGTCCAAAACTGGTCCGATGATTATCAGGTTTGATAAGGTTATTTAAGTACGCGTTTAACATACACAAACAAAATTTTAATTAAATATTTTCTATTTTCATGAAATTTGAGACATTTATGTGAAAATCGGGAAGGTGGTTTGTATGGGGGCTACAAGAAGAACTGGTCCGATTTCTTTGAAATTCGGAATGATGATATGTGAAGACAAAACATGTTTACCATTTAAATTTCAAAGCGATACCTTCTACAATACGGTTATTAGAGTCATTTGAGCCAAAACTAAAGAGGACCTTTGTATGGGGGCTAGGTCTAAATATGGACCGATTTTTCCAATTTTAATAGGCTTCGTCCTTGGGCCAAGAGAGACTTAAGTTTCAAATTTCAAGTCAATTGATTAAAAATTGCGACCTGTATCGTGTTTACACCGTTTACATGGACAGACAGACAGACAGACAGACGGACGGACGGACGGACGGACGGACGGACGGACAGACGGACGGACGGACATCGCTAAATCGACTCAAAAAGTGATTCTGAGTCGATCGGTATACTAAAAGGTGGGTCTAGGACCAATATTTCGGGTAGTTACAAACATCAGCACAAACTCATTATACCCTGTACCACAGTGTGGTGTAGGGTATAAAAACTGATAAACGTTGTTGTGAATCTGCTAATTTCCTAAAATTTTACTTCAAAAGTTTGTTTCTTAAGTCTTTTGTAGTGGAAACTTAAAAATTATTAAAAAATTCTGTTTTAACTTTTAAATTAATAAAAAATATTTCATTATTTATTATAATTTCTCAACTCAATTATTAAGAAACTTACAATTAGTTTTATTATTATTTTTGTTTTGAAGAAATAAAACTGTTAAAAAAAGTTTGTGTCTTAAGTCTTTTGTTTGTGTAAAATTGAGTCCAAATCGCAACAAATCTCTTTTGCAATATAAATTATAAAATTTTTCTCTTAATTCAATTAAGAAAATTACACATTAAAAAATACAATTACCTTTTTTTTTCTAATCATATCACAGAATTTCTAAAAATTTTAAATATTCTCAAGGTATTCCAGTTTTTTTTTTCTTATAACATGCGTTCATCTTCTTGTTAACGTTTAATGTTATACCGACATTTATGACATTCACTTGTGGTATTATTAAAGGGGCATAAAAAAAATTCAAGACAATCTCCTTTACGTTCACTATCATCAATAATCAAAATGTAAGGTGAGCAAACAGATGTAGTAAAGATTGCTAAATACAATGTATCTTCGTGGATATCATATTACAAGTGACATAATAACTAAATTATGTGACAATATTTAAAAAGTAAATTGACGTTGGGTGAAGAAAAAGTTTAAGAATTTGAGATTTTTTTCTATAAGGAAAAATGCCTTAATAAAAAATTCTCTATTCCGAGATATTTTTATCTAGAGAAAAAACTTTCTCAGATTTTAAGATATATGTCTCATAAAGAATACTTATCTTAGAATCTGAGATATTTTTTTCTTTTTAAAAAATTTTTAAAAATAGTTTCCTATACTAAAAACTTTAATTTAATCAAAAAAGTACCAATATACTATTTCTTACCCCTTTTTACCATCTTTGTATTTTTTTAGTTCATAAAAGTATTTTTTTCCCAAAATTTTGTTCTGCTAAAGGAAAATATATTTCAAATATCAAGTTTGTATGATCAGAAAATCAAAATAGTACTATAGTACTTGAAATCGGATTTTAAAAAAATACTTGTCCAGAACGTTTGTTTTTACGGAAAGATCTTACATTCGAAATTTCAAGTGTCTAACAATAAGATCGATATTTCCAAAAATATAAAAAGTACCAAAAGTACACTCCCCCACCCTTAAACATGTAATTTTTATAAAGTACTTTTTCCAGAATCTTATTTTGACCTAAGGGTTCTACATACCAAATTTAAAAATTCTTAAACCATTGCTTTAAGAAATATAAAATGTTCCAACAGTAAGATTTTTATCCCCTTTGCTCTCTTAGAAACGGAATTTTCTAAAAATACTCTTTTCAGATTTTTTTTCACCGAATTTCTAAATTTTAAGTTTCTGGGACCATTATTTTAGGAAATAAAAAAAGTACCAAAAGAACACATTTTTACCCATTTTACCTCCCTAATAAGCGGAATTTCTAAAAAACTACTTTTCCAGAATATTTTTTTAACCGAAAAATCCTACATTCCAAATTTCATGTAAAAAGAACCAAAAGTGTACTTTTTTACCCCCTTTTAACGCCACTTGAAACTGAATTCTGAAAAATAACTTTTTTTCAGGTTGTTTTTTTTTACGGAAACATTCTACATTCCAAATTTCAAAAAGTACTTTTTCCAGAATCTTATTTTGACCTTAGGGCCCTACATTCCAAATTTCTAGATTCTTCAACCAAAAGATTATAAAAAGTTCCAAAAGTACGATTTTTTATCCCTTTAGAAACGGAATTACCAAAAGTACTTTTTTCAGAATGTTTTTTTCACCAAAGAATCCTACATTATAAATTTCATGTTTCTGGGACCATTATTTCAGGAAATAAAAAAAGTACCAAAAGAACACTTTTTTGATCATTTTACCTCCCTAACACGTGGAGTTTCCAAAATAGTCCTTTTCCAGATTGTCTTTTCAACCGAAGGATCGTACATTCCAAATTTCACGTCTCTGCGATTATTAAAGCAGGAAATGTGAAAAGTACCTAAAGTATACTTTTTTACCACTTTTACCACCCTTAGAAACTAATTCTCAAAAATAAGTTTTTCCAGAATGTTTTTTTCCCCTTACCGAAGCATCCTACATTACAAATTAAAATTTTCTCTGACCATTATTTCAGAAAAAAGAGTACCATGAATACACTTTTTCACCCCTTTTACCGTTTTTTTTTGATTTTTCTGCCTTTTGTTTCTTAGAAACTATATGATGTTACCATTTGAAAAGAAAGGTTTTTTTAATACCTACACTCAAAAACACCTTGTAAAATTACAAGAAAAACTTGTAACTTTTTTTTTTTTGCTTTTCAAGGGTTTTATCAATAAAATTGTTAATTTACAAATTTTTTGACACGATAAAATTTACAAGGAGGTTTCGTAACTTTACTAGATTTTTTGCTACCTCCTATTTTACGAGAATTCCTAGTAATTTTTCTAAGATATTTCTTGAATGTCCGCATGTCCTTCAGCTTTCCTCCTGAAGTTTGGCACGAATATGTCTAATGGACCTAGGCAGGTTAATTATGTAAATGGCCAAAATCACACTAGGGGGAAAAAAGTTCCTCCTTTAAGAACTAAACCATCCTCTGTATTATTGTTAAACAAATGAAACTTTTTTATACAAGAAGAAGTTCAGAATCCTTCAATTGGACCTGTGGGATTAGAAAATGTCTTTTTTTTCATCCCGACCTTCTTCGAGGGTGATGTTATAAAACATATGGTATAAATAATGATAAAATTGCATAACTTTACTAAAAAGCGTACACGCCGAGAAAAAATATGGTTGCGACATGATCGCAGCAACTATACTATGATCTCTAAACCCAGTTATGATTGCAGCAATCAAGTTGTTGTTTTTAAAATTGTATTTAATCATTTATATGGATATTTTAGACATTTAATAGTCGCTTCAATCATGATAAAATAATTGCAACATCCAAAAGTACAATATGGTTGTTGTAACAATGTTATAGTTAATTATATTCTCGACACACCAAAAATTTGAACATAACATGATTATAACAATCATTAGATAATCACATCTTAATGAAAATTGATTTTTGCAAACATTGTCAGATTTATTCATCAATTTAGTGTTTGCCAACAAGCAGTTAGTTGCAAAGACGCCACTTACAATTAGTACTTTAAAAAATTTAAGGAAATTTGGTTTAAAAAATTGGATCAACGCAGAAGGAAATGAAATACAAAAAAAGCTACCTTATATAATTTATTTATTACACTGTGCAACAAGAAAAATGAGACTCAATGGCTTCAACGCCACATGAAAGTAGACCATCAAGTGAACAAAATCACCAAAGGGTTTTGCAAAGTCAGTTCGGATTTCTTTTTTATAGCCCACTGAAGTTTTCATTATTTTATCAAAGGCGTTTGGAAAACGTCAAAAATACTATAATAAGAACACATCTGAGCTTCAAAATATGATTTGATGTCTCCAGTGAAATTTTATGGCGGTTCTTTTCTTAGAACATTTTAACCCTCTAACTGCCATTTAAAGGGGTCATTTTAGTCCTTTTTCAAAAACTAAACACAGAAGTCTAATAAAACGTCCATTTAGAGGGTTAAAATGTTCTACAAATATTTTCCTCATAAAATTTCACTAGGGGTTGTCAAATGGTAAAAGTTTGTGCGACATGCGCAAAGTGCTTAAAAAGGGTCAAGGAAAAATAATCAATGTTTGTTATTTTTTTTACCAAAGCAGTGTTAAAAAATATCGACAAAAAACAGTGCAAATATACTTTTGATCTAAAAATGATGTTCTGATGTGTTTTATAAAATTTTATGATGATTCTTTTCTTTGACCAAATTAACCCTCTAGCTCCCGTTTTAAAGGGTCATTTTTGTCCTTTTTTAAAAGAAATACAAAAAAGTCTATAAAAAAAAGGCAGTTAGAGGGTTAAAATGTTTTACAAATATTTTCTGCATCAAATTTTACTAGGGCACGTCTAAGACAGAAAGTTCGCCCAGCATATAGAAAATGCTTAAAAATTTTAAAGTATTCAAATTTATATTTTTTTTGGGCCGAAATATAAAAAAAAAACAAGTAACAAAGTTAAATTCAACTTTGTCGAATGTATTAATACCCTCCACGATGTAAAAAGTTTATTTGCAAAAAAAACAAAAAAAAAAAATAAAAAAAAACTGCGAAAAAAAATTTTTGATAAAAAAAAAATCGACGAAAATTTTTTTTTTTTTTAAATATGTTTGTACTTGTTTAAATACCATTCGGTGATCAATTCTGTTCACATGTGTCAACCAGCAGCCGAATTAAAGCATTTTGTGTTTTTAGGTTATGTTGAATGTACCACAATTTTCGAGGTATTTTTATATTTTCATTCATAACTTTTGAACCGCTGAACCGATTTCGCTCAAATGGAATACCAAACTACTTAGGGCAAGAACAAGTAAATATGCTAAGTCATAGTTATATCTGTTTAATACTTTGGCCGTGATAACCATTTCCACAGACGGACAGGCATCGCTAGAATGTCTTAAAATCGATCACTGATCAATAATATATAAGGGGGTTTTCGTGTCAACTGACACAACTTTTGATACCGATCTACTATCCTATTGGATAGCAGTGCAGACACAATTTTTCAACGAGATCTGTCAAGGACAGAAATTTGACATTTTGGCCAAGAAGTGTTTATTCTCATCCATATAACTTCTTACCAATTGATTTTAGAAAAATGTGTCCCAAACAGTTTAGATAGCTATTTCTTCAATCTTGCGAAAAAAAATTATAAAAAAATAAAAAAAAAAAATAGTTTGATTTTTTTTTTTTAAATCCAAAACTTGTTTGACTTTTTTGTCAAATCGGGCCCTTTTTTTGACCCAAAAGAAAGCTTAGGTGTTTTCCCCACCTAATTCTTCTTCGCCTCAAATATATTTTTGCTCCACCAACAAATTTCCGCTAGAACGGCATCACGCGACTTTTTCCTGTGATATCTGATATGGTGATCACGGCCAAAGATACACTCAAAAAATTATGTAGGTAAATTCCAGTGAATATTCACTTAAAACAAATGAAATTTTATTTAAAAACCATTCCACTGTTTTTTTTCATTTAAAATAAAAACACATTGCAGTCAATTTTAAATGTGACTAACCAAAACATTAAAAAATTACTGAATATTCACTTATTTTGTATTGGAAAACAGTAAAACTGAAATTTTTACTGCCGAAAATGAATTTAACAGGAAATTCGTTTTAAAAAAAAAAAAAATTGAATACTTTAAAATTTTTAAGCATTTTCTATATGCTGGACGAACTTTCTGTCTTAGACGTGCCCTAGTAAAATTTGATGCAGAAAATATTTTTAAAACATTTTAACCCTCTAACTGCCTTTTTTTATAGACTTTTTTTGTATTTCTTTTAAAAAAGGACAAAAATGACCCTTTAAAACGGGTGCTAGAGGGTTAATTTGGTCAAAGAAAAGAATCATCATAAAATTTTATAAAACACATCAGAACATCATTTTTAGATCAAAAGTATATTTGCACTGTTTTTTGTCGATATTTTTTAACACTGCTTTGGTAAAAAAAAATAACAAACATTGATTATTTTTCCTTGACCCTTTTTAAGCACATTGCGCATGTCGCATAAACTTTTACCATTTGACAACCCCTAGTGAAATTTTGTGAGGAAAATATTTGTAGAACATTTTAACCCTCTAAATGGACGTTTTATTAGACTTCTGTGTTTAGTTTTTGAAAAAGGACTAAAATGACCCCTTAAAATGGCAGTTAGAGGGTTAAAATGTTCTAAGAAAAGAACCGCCATAAAATTTCACTGGAGACATTAAATCATATTTTGAAGCTCAGATGTGTTCTTATTATAGTATTTTTGACGTTTTCCAAACGCCTTTGATAAAATAATGAAAACTTCAGTGGGCTATAAAAAAGAAATCCGAACTGACTTTGCAAAATCCTTTGGTGATTTTGTCCACTGTATGGTCTACTTTTATATGGCGTTGAAGGCATCGAGGCTCAATGCGATGACCCAAAATTTGTTGCACAGTGTTATGCGGTTTAAAAATAACTTTCCATTTTAAATAAAACCTTCAAATTGAAAATATTAAAGTGTTTTTTTGAATATTTTGTTTATTGAATGTGTTATAATTGCTGACAATAATTTTAATTTTGTAACAAATACGTTATGATTGCAGCAAATATGTTACGATTTTGTCAATAACTTAATGGTTAATACAATCATTCAATGTTAGCTGACAAAAATGTTATAGTTGATGAAATTTTTTAGAAAAATGACATAAGTTTATTGTACATCAATGATGTAAAACGCAGGTTGCCACTAAATTGAACTAAAAAATGGTTTCATATTTATAAAAACAACATTTAAAAAACAAAAAATAAATTATTGGTGTGAACTTTATCAAAAAAAAAAAGTAAGGAAGAATTTCTATAAACGTGTGGTATTAAAGCATAATATTTTTTCTCAATTTAAAAAATAAATATATATGTATATTAGGGCGGGTCGATTTAATAATCGCCCATGGCTCAGTGAAAATTGTATTCTAGGGATCAAAATAAGAAACTTTGCCGAAGGAACCATCCCAGCAAAACTTAGATTACCAAATAAGGTATAAAATAAGGTATAGGATCTCTTATTTTATACATTGCAGCATTGATGATTTTAACAGGCGATGAGACTCAAAGTAATGCATCCACATTATCCCAAAGAATACCAGTAAGGTATAAAATAAGTCATAAATTTATAACGAAGAATACGAGTAAGGTGTAAAATATATGATATTTTATAGGTTACCAGAAATGAAATAATATAGCATACCAGAAGACAATATATAAGGTGTTACGAGTAGTGAAAAAGTAATTTTGTATTAAATTTACTCACGTGATTGTAAGTGAGTGTAAGTAGATAAAATATGCTCGTGAGTGTATGTCGTTAGAAATTTTTTTGTCGTGAGCCCATCTCTAGTTTAAACTTATGCATTTTTTTATAAAATAATTATTTTTTATGTTATTGTAATGCATTATGCATCCAATTATAAATAATACATTATTTCAAACTTTCAAATAATACATAATGTAACCAAATACAAGTCATCCGTGATTTAATGTTTAGAAATAACAAATATGAAATACATTTTTTCCAATAATCATGCATTACGTAGCAAATTATTAGTAATGCATTATTTTTCACATGAAAATAAAACATTGTGGAACAAATGTTTGGTAAGACATCATAAAATAATGCTACAAATAAGGTATATACATTACCTGGTAATGTGTTATATAATCACTACCCATTACCAAAGTTTTGCTGGGTTACTATTCATTAAAAAACAAAAATGGTTTTTCATCAATTACTTTTTTCATTAATTTATTTTCATCAAAATTTTTTTTTTTTGTAAAATAATTTTTTTTTATCAAAAAAATTTTTTTTCATCAAAACTTTACTTTCATCAAAAAAATTTTTTATCCAAAAATTTTCTTTTTCATCGAAAATTTTTTTTAATCAAAAATTTTTTCTTTAGAAGCGGAAGTTTCAAAAAGTACTTAACCATAACATTTTTTTTGTGAAAGGATCAAAATTGCAAGTGCCTAAGATTTTTTTCTAAAAACATAAAAAAGTACATAAAGTACACTCCTCCCCCCCCCCCCACCCAAAAAACACTTAATCACCTCCCTAACAAGCAGAATTTTCTAAAAAAGTACTTTTCCAGATTGTGTATTCAACTGAAGTATCCTACATTCCAAATTTCAAGTTTCTGCGACCATTATTTCAAGAAATGTGAAAAGTACCAAAAGTGTACTTTTTTACCTCTTTTAACGCCCCTAGAGACTAAATTCTGAAAAATAACTTTTTTCAGAATGTTTTTTGTTAGCGAATCATCCTACATTTCAAATTTCAAATTTATTTGACCATTATTTGAGGAAATAAAACAAGAGTACCAACAGTACACTTTTTTTTATCCCGTTTACCCCCTTAGAATCAACACTGGAAACCCCGACCTTAGTGGATCTATTTTCCGAGAGGTGAACCTACATTCCAAATTTCTAGGACTATTATTATTTTATGAAATATAAAAAGTACCAATAGTACACTATTTTACCCTTTTTGTCCCCTCAGAGTTTTTCATCAAAAATGTTTTTTATCAAAATTTCTGTCCGTCCATCTGTGAAGGACAATATACAGTCCAACAAAAAATGCTAGAATCCTAAAGTTTGGCCCGCATATGTCTTATGGTCATAGGGTGGTTAGATTCGGAGATGGGTATCAGTCTGACATAAAAATATTCTTTCTGTTTCTTTAGCAAAAGTACAAAAAACAAATTTGAGTGTTAAATGCGCCCGTGCCTTGTCTTTTATATCCTCCAAAATGTAAAATAAAAACTTTTTTGCACTTAAGTAATGCAATTTTAGTTTGGTTCTTTGAGGGGGAGCTTACCCCCTTGTCCGAATTCGTCCATTAAAGATCTTTACCAGCCTATGAGCATAAGACATATTCGTTACAAGTTTTCGTAGTCTAGCTGTAATATTTATACTTAATGGGGTCTTCGATATATACTTCAATTTGATTTGCATGTTATTGCAAGTAGATATAACTTTTTTTTATTTTCTAAAGAAATTTTAATTTAGCAAGTACACCTATATCTTCTGCAATATATTATCATGATTTAATGATTTGAACAAGAGCACAAAATTCGCAATGTTTTAAACAAGAGTACCCCTTAGTATGGATCTAGTTTTTAGTTTAGTTTACGGTACAATGGACTATTTTAAGTCTGAGCGCCATGGACTTGCCTAGAAAATTTACTTATTTTTGGGCTTGTACAACCCACCCTCAACTCAACTCATGGATCTAGTTCCCGGGAGGTAGTTTTTGATTTAGCAGTCAGTCAGTATATAGATTTAAAAACAAATAAAATCAAAACAAGCGAGAGTGTTACATTCGGCTATGCCGAATCTTTTAAACCCTCCACAATGTAAAAAACAATATAACAAAAAAATCCGGGGGCGTCTTTTTTCTTTTGGGGGGGGGGGAGACGTTAGGGGGCACCTTCCCCTTCCGATTTTGAACTTCTTCTGAGATAAGAATGCTGCATTTGCTTAGCAAAAGTACAAAAAACCCTTCAAAAAATGCGGGTTTTCTTAGATTGGTTTAGTTCTCCAAGGAGCAACTTTTTTCCCCTTGGTCCGATTTTGCCCATTTCCGAACCTAACCTGCCTAGGAATATAAGACAAACTTCGGAAGGCTTAGACTCTAAAATATTTTTTTGTATAGAAAGATTCTCAGATCCCGAGTAATTTTTGTTCGTACACGCAAAAAAAAAAGTGGGTATTCAATACTAAAAATTTAACTAAATTTTAGTCCAAAAGGACCTAGTGCAGAAATTGGTAACCAATACTAAAATTTTTTTACTAAATTTATTGAAAACCAGTAAAAATTACTAATTTTAGTTTTTTGAAGATACTAAAATTAGTAAATTATTAGTAGATTTTGGTCCAAAATCACTTACTAAACCCTTTACTGTAGAATTATTTTGAGTGTATATTAAAATACTCAGATACCGATTCAGTTGTATAGAAAAATTCGGAGTTTCTAAAAATGTTTGCATAAAAAAGTTCCAGGAAAATATGTATACCATTTATTATAAACGTTCTGTAACAAGTTCGTTTCTTAAGTCTTTTGTTTTTTGCCTAACCACACTGTAACATTTATTGAAATAAATTACATATAATTGATTGAGTTTTATGGTTTGTTTGTTTATACCATAGAAGAAAGTTTAATCTCTTTATTAAAATCTTTAAAACCATCATTAAATTGTAATACACAAACAAAACCACAATTTCAAGAAAAAAAAAATACTTATGGTCTAGAAATTATCAATAAATAATGCGTTGTTTATTTATCTATCTGACAAACAGCCAAACAACAGATATTCTCTAGTTTCTTATATAAGGCACCGTTGTCTATAAGACCTTTTATGTAAAATTTTTTCTATACCAGTCTTTTTTAGCCATCTTCAATTCAAAGCCTAAAGAAAAACTCATCTTTGGTTGACCACAAAATGAAACTTTGTATTATTATTATTTTGCAATGTATGGCATAATTGTTAGATAGAAGAAAACAAAAATATTAAAAAAATATTTTTTTTAATAGTAACTCTTGGAACATAAATAATATTGTCTATTTAAATTGAATTTTAATTGTTATGAAAGTCCACATACATTCCAAGATTCACCTACAAAAGTGTGTATAAAAAAATGTTTATAACCTTTAAAATCATAGCAATTTGTAAGCAACTTTGTTAACATTTATGTGAATTTTTAATAATGTTTTTTTTTTTATTTTACTTATTTTGCTGTCTGGTTTGTATAGAGCTTCTCTATTTTGTTGTGTGTTTTGTGTAGTTAAGATCCCATAATGCAGGAAATTATAGTTTAACAGACAATTTGTAAAGTCATAATCTGTAAATAATGTTTAGCCATAATTTTGTTTTACTCTCTATAGTAATTTTTTGAACTTAAATGTAATGAAAAAGGGTTCAAGGTAAATTTGGTTTCCAATAGAAAATTTACGAAAAAATAACTCCGAATTCAGAGTAATTTTTCTATAAGAAAAAATAACTCCGAATTCAGAGTAATTTTTCTATACGAAAAAATAACTCCGAATTCAGAGTAATTTTTCTATACGAAAAAATAACTCCGAATTCAGAGTAATTTTTCTATACGAAAAAATAACTCCGAATTCAGAGTAATTTTTCTATACGAAAAAATAACTTCGAATTCAGAGTAATTTTTCTATACGAAAAAATAACTCCGAATTCAGAGTAATTTTTCTATACGAAAAAATAACTCCGAATTCAGAGTAATTTTTCTATACGAAAAAATAACTCCGAATTCAGAGTAATTTTTCTATACGAAAAAATAACTCCGAATTCAGAGTAATTTTTCTATACGAAAAAATAACTCCGAATTCAGAGTAATTTTTCTATACGAAAAAATAACTCCGAATTCAGAGTAATTTTTCTATACGAAAAAATAACTCCGAATTCAGAGTAATTTTTCTATACGAAAAAATAACTCCGAATTCAGAGTAATTTTTCTATACGAAAAAATAACTCCGAATTCAGAGTAATTTTTCTATACGAAAAAATAACTCCGAATTCAGAGTAATTTTTCTATACGAAAAAATAACTCCGAATTCAGAGTAATTTTTCTATACGAAAAAATAACTCCGAATTCAGAGTAATTTTTCTATACGAAAAAATAACTCCGAATTCAGAGTAATTTTTCTATACGAAAAAATAACTCCGAATTCAGAGTAATTTTTCTATACGAAAAAATAACTCCGAACTCAGAGTAATTTTTCTATACGAAAAAATAACTCCGAATTCAGAGTAATTTTTCTATACGAAAAAATAACTCCGAATTCAGAGTAATTTTTCTATACGAAAAAATAACTCCGAATTCAGAGTAATTTTTCTATACGAAAAAATAACTCCGAATTCAGAGTAATTTTTCTATACGAAAAAATAACTCCAAATTCAGAGTAATTTTTCTATACGAAAAAATAACTCCGAATTCAGAGTAATTTTTCTATACGAAAAAATAACTCCGAATTCAGAGTAATTTTTCTATACGAAAAAATAACTCCGAATTCAGAGTAATTTTTCTATACGAAAAAATAACTCCGAATTCAGAGTAATTTTTCTATACGAAAAAATAACTCCGAATTCAGAGTAATTTTTCTATACGAAAAAATAACTCCGAATTCAGAGTAATTTTTCTATACGAAAAAATAACTCCGAATTCAGAGTAATTTTTCTATACGAAAAAATAACTCCGAATTCAGAGTAATTTTTCTATACGAAAAAATAACTCCGAATTCAGAGTAATTTTTCTATACGAAAAAATAACTCCGAATTCAGAGTAATTTTTCTATACGAAAAAATAACTCCGAATTCAGAGTAATTTTTCTATACGAAAAAATAACTCCGAATTCAGAGTAATTTTTCTATACGAAAAAATAACTCCGAATTCAGAGTAATTTTTCTATACGAAAAAATAACTCCGAATTCAGAGTAATTTTTCTATACGAAAAAATAACTCCGAATTCAGAGTAATTTTTCTATACGAAAAAATAACTCCGAATTCAGAGTAATTTTTCTATACGAAAAAATAACTCCGAATTCAGAGTAATTTTTCTATACGAAAAAATAACTCCGAATTCAGAGTAATTTTTCTATACGAAAAAATAACTCCGAATTCAGAGTAATTTTTCTATACGAAAAAATAACTCCGAATTCAGAGTAATTTTTCTATACGAAAAAATAACTCCGAATTCAGAGCAATTTTTCTATACGAAAAAATAACTCCGAATTCAGAGTAATTTTTCTATACGAAAAATCAACTCCGAATTCAGAGTAATTTTTCTATACGAAAAAATAACTCCGAATTCAGAGTAATTTTTCTATACGAAAAAATAACTCCGAATTCAGAGTAATTTTTCTATACGAAAAAATAACTCCGAATTCAGAGTAATTTTTCTATACGAAAAAATAACTCCGAATTCAGAGTAATTTTTCTATACGAAAAAATAACTCCGAATTCAGAGTAATTTTTCTATACGAAAAAATAACTCCGAATTCAGAGTAATTTTTCTATACGAAAAAATAACTCCGAATTCAGAGTAATTTTTCTATACGAAAAAATAACTCCGAATTCAGAGTAATTTTTCTATACGAAAAAATAACTCCGAATTCAGAGTAATTTTTCTATACGAAAAAATAACTCCGAATTCAGAGTAATTTTTCTATACGAAAAAATAACTCCGAATTCAGAGTAATTTTTCTATACGAAAAAATAACTCCGAATTCAGAGTAATTTTTCTATACGAAAAAATTACTCCGAATTCAGAGTAATTTTTCTATACAAAAAAATTACTCCGAAGAGTTACCAAAGAATCTGGGAATTTTTCTTAATAAAAAAATTCCTCAACATCAGAATCTGTTTTTCTGTATAAAAATTATCTCAGTTTCTAAGAATTTTTTGAAAAAAGTCGCAGAATCTCAAAATTTATGTCTTAACAATATTGTACAGTATTTGTGTGAACCATTTTTAATAAACCGAGACTTAAGATCGGCTAGAGTTTCATTTAAAATGAAAAAACAAACATTAACATTTTTATAGGTCACTTTTAAGTAATAACAAATATATAGTATTAAAGGCAGACAATACCGACATAAAGGCATACTACACAAATGCCAAACTACACTTGCGGGGGAGAAAAAAAATACAATTTTGAGACTCTTGACGTTGTGATCTTAGCTTCGGAAGCCAACAAAACTGTTTAAAGTTTTTATTAATCTATCAATCAATAAATTATAAGAAAAAATATTTTTTTTTAAAGTTTTAAGTTTAATTAAATAAGTTTTTAATTAATACAATACGATTTTTGAATGATTAAAATTAAAATTGTAATTATTACAATTAACTTTTTTAATTAAAACAATTATTTTTTTTAATTTATGCAATTAAATTTTTGATTAATACAATTAAATTAGTACAATTTAATTTGTTATTATGACTATTAAATTATTTTTATTAATACAATTATTTTTTTAGTTAATACAATTAAATTTTTAATTAATACAATTAAATTTTTAATTAACGCAATTAAATTTTTAATTAATATAATCAAATATTTAATTATATTAAATATTTAATTAACATAATTAAATATTTAACTACAAACGAAGACATTATTTTGAAAATAAATTATTAAAAAATTAATGAGACAAATTTCCTTATATTCTTGATCCTCAATTGAAACTAAAGCAAAAATTTATACTCCGATTCGCCGGAAAATATAAATATATATAAAAGACAGTCTATTCTAAGGATTGAAAATCATGACTTTCTTTCTAAAATATTTCGGAGTATCTTTCCTAAAATTTTATATAACTTCAAGTTACAAACCATTTCCCAAATTTAAAACACCCTCCTTAAAAATATTTTTCTCTATCACAAAAAAATTTTAATAACCAAAAATACATTACTTAAGTTCAATTGCACAAAAAACTTGGCGCAAAAATACTTTGCCAAAGAAAAACAAATTATTAGTTATTAATAGACTATAAAAAAAAGTCCAACTCTACACAAAACTCTTAATAAAAAAACATTGTGCAAAACAAATTGCACAAGTGTCTACTTTGATCATAAACCTGTTAAAGGTTTTTCGTTTATATTTATTATAATTTTGGTCTCATGATTGTCTAAATGTTTTGCCAAACAAAAACTTTAATATCAATTGATTCCTTTTTTAAATAATGCTCTAAATTTGGCTTATATTTTCTTTCTTTAACTACTTAAGCTGCTTTATTTGAACAATATTTAAGCATTTGAAATTTCAATTTGGTCTATCTCTTCATCTCTTTTAAAATTGGATTTGTTGTCGATTTTATTTAAAGATCTATTTTATATTATGAATGTCAACCTATTAGGGCATAATGGTTTTTAATAGGGTTTATTTTTTTATTTCGCAATCTTTTTTACACAAAAAAATGTATTTATGCCATTTAATTCATAAAAGGTCAATTTTATGATAAAAAAAAATAAAACAGATTAACAATGGAATGGTTTATTACGATGATTATGGCAAAAAAAATTATGACAATTTTTAGGAAAATGAAATTCTTAACATAAAAATTTAAATTGGACTAGAGATTTTAGATAGAAATTTGAAATATGCACAAAGAAATTAAAGTGCGTAAGTTAAGGATAAAGAGCAACCATAAAACAAAAGATTTAAGAAACAAACTTTAAAAAATTCTCCGAATCTAAGACTTTTTTTATAAGGAAAAATGTCTCAGAATCTGAGACTTTTTTTTATAAGGAAAAATGTCTCAGAATCTGAGACTTTTTTTTATAAGGAAAAATGTCTCAGAATCTGAGACTTTTTCTTTATAAGGAAAAATGTCTCAGAATCTGAGACTTTTTCTTTATAACGAAAAATGTCTCAGAATCTGAGACTTTTTCTTTATAAGGAAAAATGTCTTAGAATCTGAGACTTTTTCTTTATAACGAAAAATGTCTCAGAATCTGAGACTTTTTCTTTATAAGGAAAAATGTCTCAGAATCTGAGACTTTTTCTTTATAAGGAAAAATGTCTCAGAATCTGAGACTTTTTCTTTATAAGGAAAAATGTCTCAGAATCTGAGACTTTTTCTTTATAAGGAAAAATGTCTCAGAATCTGAGACTTTTTCTTTATAAGGAAAAATGTCTCAGAATCTGAGACTTTTTCTTTATAAGGAAAAATGTCTCAGAATCTGAGACTTTTTCTTTATAAGGAAAAATGTCTCAGAATCTGAGACTTTTTCTTTATAAGGAAAAATGTCTCAGAATCTGAGACTTTTTCTTTATAAGGAAAAATGTCTCAGAATCTGAGACTTTTTTTTATAAGGAAAAATGTCTCAGAATCTGAGACTTTTTTTTATAAGGAAAAATGTCTCAGAATCTGAGACTTTTTTTTATAAGGAAAAATGTCTCAGAATCTGAGACTTTTTTTTATAAGGAAAAGTGTCTCAGAATCTAAGACTTTTTTTTATAAGGAAAAATGTCTCAGAATCTGAGACTTTTTTTTATAAGGAAAAATGTCTCAGAATCTGAGACTTTTTTTTATAAGGAAAAATGTCTCAGAATCTGAGACTTTTTTTTATAAGGAAAAATGTCTCAGAATCTGAGACTTTTTTTTATAAGGAAAAATGTCTCAGAATCTGAGACTTTTTTTTATAAGGAAAAATGTCTCAGAATCTGAGACTTTTTTTTATAAGGAAAAATGTCTCAGAATCTGAGACTTTTTTTTATAAGGAAAAATGTCTCAGAATCTGAGACTTTTTTTTTATAAGGAAAAATGTCTCAGAATCTGAGACTTTTTTTTATAAGGAAAAATGTCTCAGAATCTGAGACTTTTTTTTATAAGGAAAAATGTCTCAGAATCTGAGACTTTTTTTTATAAGGAAAAATGTCTCAGAATCTGAGACTTTTTTTTATAAGGAAAAATGTCTCAGAATCTGAGACTTTTTTTTATAAGGAAAAATGTCTCAGAATCTGAGACTTTTTTTTATAAGGAAAAATGTCTCAGAATCTGAGACTTTTTTTTATAAGGAAAAATGTCTCAGAATCTGAGACTTTTTTTTATAAGGAAAAATGTCTCAGAATCTAAGACTTTTTTTTATAAGGAAAAATGTCTCAGAATCTGAGACTTTTTTTTATAAGGAAAAATGTCTCAGAATCTGAGACTTTTTTTTATAAGGAAAAATGTCTCAGAATCTGAGACTTTTTTTTATAAGGAAAAATGTCTCAGAATCTGAGACTTTTTTTTATAAGGAAAAATGTCTCAGAATCTGAGACTTTTTTTTATAAGGAAAAATGTCTCAGAATCTGAGACTTTTTTTTATAAGGAAAAATGTCTCAGAATCTGAGACTTTTTTTTATAAGGAAAAATGTCTCAGAATCTGAGACTTTTTTTTATAAGGAAAAATGTCTCAGAATCTGAGACTTTTTTTTATAAGGAAAAATGTCTCAGAATCTGAGACTTTTTTTTATAAGGAAAAATGTCTCAGAATCTGAGACTTTTTTTTATAAGGAAAAATGTCTCAGAATCTGAGACTTTTTTTTATAAGGAAAAATGTCTCAGAATCTGAGACTTTTTTTTATAAGGAAAAATGTCTCAGAATCTGAGACTTTTTTTTATAAGGAAAAATGTCTCAGAATCTTAGACTTTTTTTTATAAGGAAAAATGTCTCAGAATCTGAGACTTTTTTTTATAAGGAAAAATGTCTCAGAATCTGAGACTTTTTTTTATAAGGAAAAATGTCTCAGAATCTGAGACTTTTTCTTTATAAGGAAAAATGTCTCAGAATCTGAGACTTTTTCTTTATAACGAAAAATGTCTCAGAATCTGAGACTTTTTCTTTATAAGGAAAAATGTCTTAGAATCTGAGACTTTTTCTTTATAACGAAAAATGTCTCAGAATCTGAGACTTTTTCTTTATAAGGAAAAATGTCTCAGAATCTGAGACTTTTTCTTTATAAGGAAAAATGTCTCAGAATCTGAGACTTTTTCTTTATAAGGAAAAATGTCTCAGAATCTGAGACTTTTTTTTATAAGGAAAAATGTCACAGAATCTGAGACTTTTTTTTATAAGGAAAAATGTCTCAGAATCTGAGACTTTTTTTTATAAGGAAAAATGTCACAGAATCTGAGACTTTTTTTATAAGGAAAAATGTCTCAGAATCTGAGACTTTTTTTATAAGGAAAAATGTCTCAGAATCTGAGACTTTTTTTATAAGGAAAAATGTCTCAAAATCTGAGACTTTTTTTTTATAAGGAAAAATGTCTCAGAATCTGAGACTTTTTTTTTTATAAGGAAAAATGTCTTAGAATCTGAGACTTTTTTTTTATAAGGAAAAATGTCTCAGAATCTGAGACTTTTTTTTTATAAGGAAAAATGTCTCAGAATCTGAGACTTTTTTTTTATAAGGAAAAATGTCTCATAATCTGAGACTTTTTTTTATAAGGAAAAATGTCTCAGAATCTGAGACTTTTTTTTATAAGGAAAAATGTCTCAGAATCTGAGACTTTTTTTTTATAAGGAAAAATGTCTCAGAATCTGAGACTTTTTTTTTTATAAGGAAAAATGTCTCAGAATCTGAGACTTTTTTTTTTATAAGGAAAAATGTCTCAGAATCTGAGACTTTTTTTTTTATAAGGAAAAATGTCTCAGAATCTGAGACTTTTTTTTATAAGGAAAAATGTCTCAGAATCTCTTAAGAAAAATGTTTCAGAATCTATTAAGAAAATTTTAAAATGTGTCTTACAAAAAATTGTTTAAAATATTTTTTTGTGATATGTTCCGCAGAACACTTGTCCATTCAATTTACCATAAACATATGACAAAATCCTATCTTTATGTGTATCAGCTATATTGGTCATTTCATCTTTATTTTTTTGTTTCTTTAACAAACTAACAAGTGTAATTGCTTTTAACATAATGACATTAAGTGAAATTGTTTTTTTTTCTTTCTGTTGTTCATACTTCAATTCGTATGCTAAAATCTGAGATGAACATAAATGAACATTTGTTATACTGCCTACCCATTTATAAAAAATCCAAGAAATGGTCATTTGTTTAGTGGTCCGAACGCCATGCTCAAAGTAAAGATGTTTGTTTGTTACCAGAGCCAGAGAGCCAACATTAAAACATACCGTAAATAGTTTATCATGTAATTGACATGAAATTAAGTCAAAATAAATAATGTTCAAAGAAAAGAAATGGAAATTATATATAAATTAAAAGAAAAATTTTGTATTATTTTAATATGGGAACTATTTTTTGTTCATTTTTATTTACAATTTTTTTTTTAAAGAAGCAAGTTTGTGTCTTAAGTCTTTTGTTTTAAGTAGTTAAATTTTTTATGACATTTTGAATTTTATTTGAAAGATAATTTTGAAGGACTTCATTTTTTTATTGCAATCCTAAAAACCTTAGATATTTAAAATTTCAGATTCTGAGTTATTTTTCCTATAAAAAACATTTCTATAGAAAAATTCTCAATTTTCAGATTCTGAGACATTTTTCGGTATTCAAAAGTTATCAGATTCTGAGCCAATTTTTCTATAGAAAAATTTTATGATTCTGATATATCTTTTTTCTAACCACTATTAAAAACTTCAAAAATTACACTCAAATTTTCTTTTACTAATATTTTGAGAAAAATTTAATTTTCTGGATAAGAATTCAAGTTGCACTGGAAACATAAAAAACTTTACCTCGTAAATTGTGTTTAATTCTATCAGAAAGTAATAAATACCCAATTCATTTCATTTAATTAAACTTTAATTAAATATGTGTCTTGAGTCTTTTGATAACTAACACATAAATTGATTCATTAGGGTGGAACCTAAAATTTTTCGTTCAGTGCTACAAAGTTTGCATTAACTCTAAATATTTAAGGTTTCGTAAGACTTTTACAAAAAATATTTTTATAGGATGGTTGATTTCGAAAGTTGAAAAAAATGGACCAGAAGGGAAAAACTTCTTCCTTGCAGAATCTAGCCAACCGAAAACAAGTAAAAAAAGTTAAACTCGTCCTATCTGAATGTATGAATACCCGTCACAGTATAAAAAATATTATTTCAATAAACTTTATTGAAAACAAATTCTTGCACCCTAAAAAAATGATTCCAGTTTCCTACTATAAATTGGGTAAATTTCAACAAACTTAAAAAATATACTGCTTTAAATTGGGTAAATTTCCAATATTTTTATGTAAAATTACGCAATTTATAGTAGTTAACTAAAATCATTTTAATTAGAGTGTGTAAAAAAATTTTGCGAGGAAAACAATTTTTAGCAAAAAAAAATTATTTTGCGAAAAAAAATTTTGGACTAAAATATTAATAAAAGGAATTGATTTTAAGAAAAAAATTTTGAAAAAAAATGTCCGTCATTTTTAAATATCAAGGCAAATATATTGCAAAATATTGCAGTTTTTTCCTTCCTTCAAGAAATTCCTACGTTCAAAAAATTTTTAAAATCTTAAATTTCTTTCCCTAGACCCTTTTATAGAGATTGAGACATTTATTTAAACTTAATTTAAGCCAAACCCGCCCATTTTAGCCCGCCCTTTGATCAAAGTTTTGCATTTTTTTTTAAATTTCCTCCAATATTTTGGATTTTTGAATAATAAATAAATTAAAAAAAATATCTTGCGATCCATTATTTCTATTAATGATGGCATGCTTATTATGAATATCAAAAAGTTTCTGAGTTCGGTCGGGCGGTTTTAGAGATGATGTCATTTGAAATTTGTCAAAAAATTTTAAAAAATGGCGTTTTTTCCTACTTTCAGGATTTTTTTTTTTTTTAAATGTAAGATTTTTTCCACTGTGTATTTCATAGAGCTTGACACAAGCTTCCATTTAAACTTAATTCGAGCTAAATCAGACTATTTATTTGCAACATTTCGATCAAAGTAGAGAGTATTTGGTGAAAGTTTTCTTAAAAAGCCAAAAGTGTGATCGAAGGGCGTCACGGGTTAAAATGATTGGATTTGGCTCAAATTTTAAATGAAAGCCTGTCTCTATTTCTTTTAAATGTTCACGGGAGGGGGTATGCAAACCGAATTCGAAAGAAAAAAATAATAGAAAAGTTAAATTCGACTTGGCCGAAACTATGAATGTCGTTTTTAAGTGATAGTAAATTTTCTAACGTGGTAAATGGAATATTTTTGATTGGAAATATTTTATTTTGTGTAAAAAAATTTTTTTAGTAATTTTTGAAAAAAAGAAAATAATTTACTAATTTTTTTTTTGAGTGTACAATTTTTTTTGAGTGTAAAATTTTTTCGAGTGTTTTTTTCGAGTGTTTTTTTTTTAGTGTAAAAATATTTAAGTGACAAAAATACGTTGTAAAATATTTTTGTGACTTATCAATGTTTTTAAAACATGTTTAAAGGGTTTTCAACACATGAATTTAAGGTGAACCTAATCTGAAATTCACGGTTTTGCTAATAACTTCTCAACAACTAGACCGATTTGGCTATAAATCAATACCAAACAGACTTGGGGAATGGAAAAGATACGTGCTAAGTTTCAGCAGTCTCATTATTGTCTTTAAATATTTTTTTTTTTTTTACGAAAACCCTTTGCCGAAATTTAGTCTTTTGCTCATAACTTTTGAACCACTGGACCGATTTCGCTGGATTGCAATACCAACCTGACCAGGTAAATGCCCAACATATATGCCAAATTTCATGAGCCTCCGCAAAGTCGTTCAAAAGTTAGCGTGTTTTCAACAGACAGACGGACATCTCTAGATCGTCTTAAATTCGATCGAGGATCATGAATATATATACTTTATGGGGTTAGACCAATATTTCGAGGTGTTACAAACGGAATGACAAATTTATATATACCCACTTTCACTAGAGTGGAGGGTATAAAAAGAAACACGAAAGGAAGGAGTGGAGGGGCGGATTGGAGGGGTGGGGGTAAGATAGTGAGAAAGAAAGGAATAATCAGTTGGAAAAATGAATTGGAATCTTAGAATTTTTCTATAGGAAAAAAGTCTTGAAATCTTGAACATTTTTTTTAGGAAAATTTTTTTGAATTTTTCTTTCTGATAAAGGAATAAAATCTTTTCTATAGAAATTTTTCAACAGAAAAAATCTGAGAATTTTTCTGTAGGCAAATTTAAGAAAATCAAAGAAGAAGAAAGAAATGAAATGTTTTCTATAGGAATTTTTCTATAGGAGATATCTAGGAATTTGTCTAAGCAAAATCTAAAAATTTTTCTATAGGAAAATAAAAAAGGGGCGAATCACAATTTTTTTTTAAAAAAATTCCCGGAATCTAAGCACATTTTTTTATAGAGAAAACCCAATTAGAAATTTTGTCTTTGAGACAATGTCAGTAATGATTCATCAGGTAGAAGTCAGCAAGTGAATACATTTTACTAAAGACAACTTAAGGACATGTCATAATTTTTGTCGGAGCTCCCCAAGTTCTATAAATGTACTGACTTGTCATATAAGTTGTCTTATCAATTTAGAAAAATCATGTCTTTAATGCTGACAATTATATAGCAAATCCGACCAATCACTAAAAATTTTTTTTTCCGATGTAAAATCGATGTAATTATGTTTAATCCTTTAAAACTCTTTTAATTTTCTTTGTAATTAAAAAAATAAAAATGAATTGGTCTTAAAACAATAAAAAAAAATTAAAAAAAAATCCGCGACCGGGGATTGAACCGAGGCCAAAAATCTACAACACGTAAGCTGTCGAACCTGCTAGACAACTAGGCCAACCACAACTTAAAATTGTTTGTAATAAAATATATTTTGAAATCATAATATTTTCAAATTTGTCAAAAACAAAATAAATTGAGTGTACCGTCACCTTAATTGTAAAGGGCTCCTGCAATATTTTTTTTGTAAATATTTTTTTTTGTTTTGTATAAATAATATTAAAAACAACTAAGATACGCTTAAATAACTCTAACAAAATCTTGTTAAATAGGATGAAATCAATTTCCAATTAATATTTTAAAAAATCTTATATTTGAGGAAGAAAAATTCATATTGTAGCATTTTTCAATTCAGGTGACGAAATATATATAACAGGGCAATTCAAATAATAAATTAATTTAAATTTGTTTTTAAATACATACATTTATTATCAAAGTTTGGCTAAAGGGGTAAGGTGCTAGACCAGTGAACAGAAGGTTCTAAGTTTGCGGACCAAGTGAGGCAGATCAAAATAGTAAGTTTTAAAAAATTAAATTTAAGAAATAGATAGATAAGAATAGTAAGTAGTGTAAAGCAAAAGACGTGATTAATAAATTTTAAATTTTTGGACGATCTCAGACGTACTATGTACATGTCATAATGTAGTCAGCACTATTGACTACCTGTATACTTGTCGGTGAGGAATTTTGACAAAATACTTGAAAAAGTCAGCAGGTGTCATGAGGTTTTTTGTATGGTCAGAGATTTTTCAGTCAGCAGGTACACTGACATTGTCATAAGGAAGTCTTTGAGATGTCTTAACGACATTTCTAATTGGGAAGGTCTCAAAATCTTTAAATTTTTCCATCGAAAAACTCTGAGAATTTTTTTATAGCAAAACTCTGAGATTCTGTCTATAGGAAGTCTGAAAATTTTTTATAGAAAAAATTTGACAATTTTTCTATAGAAACATTTAATAATTTAGCAAACATTTCTGAGACTTTTCTATAGAAAAGAATACTCAGAATATGAAAAATGTTTCAGAAAAATATACTTTTTCAAAAAAAAATTCAGAGAATTTTATTCAAAAAAATTTAAGAATTTGCCTATAGAAAAAAATTTATCAGAATGTGAGATTTATTCTATTATCCTATAATGAAAAATGTTTTAGAATCTGATGCTATTTCTTTTTTTACTGTATAAAAAATGACTCCGAATCCGAAACTTTTTCTATTGGAAGAACGTCTCAGAATCTCAGACTTTTTCTTATAAGGAAAAATGTTTTAGAATCTGAGACTTTTTCTACAGGAAAAATGTCTCAAAATCTGATACTTCTCTGAAAATTTTCAAAAGAAAAATGTGTCAGAATCTGAGCTTATTTCTAAAGGAAAAATGTCAGAAAATGTTTCAGAATCATAGACTTTTTCTTACGAAAATTTGTTTCTTTAAGAAAAAAAGGATTAAAGTAGAAAATGTTGCTACTTAATAGATAGATCTCCATAGAAAACTGTTTTGCCGTAGAGAGAACGGTTTGGAATCTCAGAATTTTTCTGTACAAAAAACATCTCAGAATCCGAATATTTTTCCAAGGAAAAAGTTCTTATATTGTGGTAATTTTTTATTAAACATAAAATAAAACTGAGAGGTTTCCATGCAAATGATGCCTCTAAATTTATAAATTTTTCTATTTTTCTAAATGGCTCAGTGTCTGAGAGTTTTTCTACGTGAAAGTCTAACGGAATCTAAGAATTTTTCTATAGCAAGAATTTTATGGAATTTTATATGGAAAAAATACCTCAGGACCTAACAATTTTTTTTGTTAGGAATATGTCGCAGATTCTTAAAATTTTTATTTAAGCAATTGTCCCAGAAAGCTTTCTGGTTGAAATGTGTCTCAAATTTTATATTTTTTTTATTGAAAAATTCACAGTTGGAAAATGTGTCACTGATGAAATTTACATAACGATTCCTTGAGGAAGTGTATTCAGGTTCTGACAAATCATAGGTAATCCTTGATGACATGTCCAAACATTTTCAACAATGAATGTTTGTTTTGAGAGTAAGGACAATTATACTTTAGGATAGCAGTATATTAAATTAGAATTTAAATCTGGGCAACAAATTTGTACCAAACATTTTTAAGGTATAGTAGAAAAAAAGTTGCCCGACTACTTGGGAAAATCAAAAGTTGAAGTAAAAATACCACTTTACACCATTTCCAATTGTGTATTAAAATTTTCCAAATATATTTTAAAATTGTAACACTATATTTTAAAATTGTCCCAATTAATTTTAAAATTGTCCCAATTAATTTTAAAATTGTCCAAATGTATTTTAAAATTGTCCAAATTAATTTTAGAATTATCTAAATGTGTTTTAAAATTGTCCAAATGTTGTTTAAAATTTTCCAAATATATTTTAAAAATTTCCAAATGCATTTTAAAATGGTCCAATTGTATTTTAAAAATTTTCAAATGTATTTTCAAATTGTATTAACATAGAATATTTTAAAATATATTTCGAAAATTTTGACCTACATTTTAAAGTGCATTTGGACAATTTTAAAATATATTTGGACAATTTTAAAATACATTTGGACAATCTTAAAATTAATTTGGATAATTTAAAAATATATCTGGACAATTTTAAAATACATTTGGACAATTTTAAAATAAATTTGGATAATTTTAAAATATTTTTGGACAATTTTAAATTACATTTAGATAATTTTAAAATATATTTTGACAATTTTAAAACACATATGGACAATTTCAAAATACATTTGGAAAATTTTAAAATACAATTGAGAATATTGTAGTGTTGGGCATTATGTAGGTTATTAAAATATTTAACAAAGTCGACTTAAGCTCATTAAGTTAGTCTACATCAATTTAAAATCCCAATTATCCAAGTGCCACCCTAGCATTTAATCATACTAACTACTAGTTACTACAAATAAGGAATTAAAAATTTCAAGTTTGTTGCCTAAGTCTTTTGTTATGCTTTTATGTTTTAATGTCATTTTGTTGTACATCGATGGTGTTAAAAGTACGCAATAAATAATCAATACAAATTAAATTTTTTTTGTTGCCGTTTAATCAAGTGTATAAGCCTTAAGTCATTTCAAAATTTTTTTATTAACCATAAAAATTATAACATTTTTGTTTCATACTACATACACACATTTTTTTATGAGCATTCAACAACAAAAAAAGGTTTAATTAGTCTTTATATATTTTTTTTTTGTTGCATTTTTGCACTATTAAACGCAAAGAAATTTTTATGCATTCATTAACTATTTATTATACCCTCCACTCTAGTGATAGAGGGTATATATAAGTTTGTCATTCCGTTTGTAACACATCGAAATATTGGTCTAGGACCCCATAAAGTATATATATTCATGATCCTTGATCGATTTAAAGTCGATCTAGCGATGTCCGTCCGTCCGTCCGTCCGTCCGTCCGTCCGTCCGTCTGTCTGTCTGTCTGTCCGTTGAAAACACGCTAACTTTTGAAAGACTTTACGGAGGCTCTTGAAGTTTGACATATATGTTCACCATTTACCGGGTCAGGTTGGTATTGCAATCCAGCGAAATCGGTCAAGTGGTTCAAAAGTTATGAGCAAAAGAGTAAATTTCGGCAATGGTATTTTTCGAATTTACAAGATTTAAACCACTATAACTTTCGAAAGACAATTCTGACGGGGCCGAAGCTTAGCATATATATTTGTCATTCCCAAAGGCTGTTTGGTTTTGAATTTCTGCAAAATCGGTTCAGTGGTTCAAAAGTTATAAGCAAAGCACTGAATTTCAGATTTGTTTCACCTTAAAATGTTGAAAACCCGTTAAACAAGTTTTAAGAGCATGGTGAAATACCAGTTTTTTTAAAACTTGTTGTTGTTTGTTTTCTTGCTGTGGGGTGCATTTTAGTTGTTAGACAAGTAAATATTTGTTATTGTTTTTGTAACTGTATGTAACGGTGTATAGAAAGAATTTTTGGAAAAAAAATCAAATGAAGTAAAATAAAAAGTGGGAAATATGTGAAATATTTTTTTTGTATTGCATATAGGTATAAAACAACAAAAATATTTTACAACGTAATTTTGTTACTCAAAGAAATTGTACACTAAAAAAAATATTTACACTAAAACAAATGTTACACTCAAAAAAAATTGTATGCATAATTTTTTTTAATGAAATGTCACACTCAAAAAAATGCTGACAGTCAAAAAAATTTTACACTCAAAAAATTTGATTGATTAAAAAAAAGTTTTACTCAAAATAATATATTTCTAATAAAAAATTTGTGATGCAATTTTTTTGAATTTTTTTTAGAAAATTACTATCAGATGACATTGTGGAGGGTATTCATAGATTCGACCAAGTCGAACTTAGTTTTTCTACTTGTTTCAATATTTGTTACCGGGTATGGCTTTAGTTAGTTTGCCAGCTCTAGTATGTATTACCAATATAATGGTTGCTCTACTGAAAGTGTTTAACATGATTTTTGCATTTACTTTTAAGTCTGAACACAATTACACTCTTTGCTTAAAGTCCGGCAATGGCAAAATAGCATTAAACAACGCATTTCAAGACAAACTAAGTGCAATTTTAATGACTCAGAAATTAAATGCGGGTTAGTTTTTTTTGCCATTTTTTGTTCAACAAAACGAGAACTAATCGCAAACATGAACAAAGTTTTAAATTTTTTTTTTGTATTTACTTTTGTGGCTTTTGCTTTGGTTACATGATTTGAACATAAATGTAAGTGTTCCGCATTTAGTGTTTTGTATATAAAAATTGTTGCAAATTTTGTTTGTATTTTTTTTTTGTTAAACTACAAACTAAATTAGCTTAAAATTGCATGCATTACTGTTGTTTTTGTGGATGAAAATAGAAAATAAAGCGGAATTTTTTTATACCATCTTTAGTAAAGTTTGTCATTGGGTTGGTTACACATCAACTGATCTAGACACCATAATTCGCGTTTAATTTTAAGGCGATCCTGCAATGTATTCTTTTACGCGGCCCTGTACAAATCGGCCACCACTTACAATAAGTTCGGGCCGGTAAAAAAATTACTGAAAATAATGAATTTTTGTTCTGAATAACATATCCAAATTTCATGAATATCGCAGGGTGACTTCATGAAGATCAAGGGGTGACACACTACATTACTTTTTTTTTATAAATTTCATTCAACTGAAGCAAAAAAGTCGATAAATCGATATTAAAACTCTAAGGCGATAATCAGATTGAAAAATAGTATATAGAAAATTGATAAAGTATTTAGTTCGCTATAATTTAAAACTAAAACAAATTAATTCTCTAATTTTGGAGGACCTAATAAACCAAATAACGATAAAGCTGTATTTACATCATAGCATTTTCGGTATGATTTTCTCTCGGTACACATGCAAAACATCGACGATAGTTCGTGTAATCATACTGAAAATCCTATGATGTAAACACAGCTTAAGTGATAGCGAAAATAATATCACCTGTATGATACCGATACGGAATCACCTTAAATTAAAATTATGATACCATCATCAAATTTTTGGCGATTTTGCTATCGTCACTCCTGGAAATTTTGATAGCGAAAACGATCTCATTTTCATATCGAAACATTATCGTTATTGACTGGAATTACGTTAGTTTTTCGATAAATTTAAAAAAATGGCGATTTTACTATCGTTATGGGTGGAATTATCGATAGCGAAAACGATATCATATTTTTATGTTATCATAAGGAAAGGTACACTAAGAACGAAAAAAACTATCGTTTTCGTATAATATGTGATAATTAGGTGATATTGTCTTGATATCATAACTGTATCGTATGGTTTATTGTGGAGATATTATTATTTAGGTAAAACCACTTTTTTAAATATGGAACTTTTTGAACAATTTTGTTAATATGCTAAAATGTTTGTTCTTAATTTTTTAATGTGTTTAATAAAAATAAATTACTTTTAAACTTGTTTTTGGTATTTCTAATTTTTTCTTCTTTCTTATTTTTCAGGTAAGTGACCAGTAAAGTTAACAATTCTTAAAATGAAATCTATCTTGTAAGTACAAACATTTTTCTAAAGAACACAAAAGTTAATAACATTTTACCGCATTTCAGTTCTTGTATAAAACTTTTTCTCAATCAATTTATGATAGTTCTGAAAAGTCTACAAGATTTTTGGTATCCTGAATTGCACAAAATATACTAGGAAGGGTCAGGGGCGTTCACAGGTAGAGAGTTAGGAAAACTATTTAAAAAAAGTTCAGTTGAAAAAATATTTCGTAAACACTAAATCTCAAAATTTTTATGAACAAAAAATGTCTAAGCATCTGGAAAAAATTTAAGGGAAAATGCAGTATAAACTTAATTTGTCTACACGAATTTGCACGAAACCAAAATATTTAAATCTTTTTACCACTCGTCCCTTAAAAATCGTAAAATTTGGTTCATATATTCTTCAGACGATAATGCACAAATCCTCTTATTAAAAATTTGGCTTTTACCACTCGTCCTTTAAAATTCGTAAAATTTGGTTCATATATTTTTCAGACGATAATACACAAATCCTTTTATCAAAAATTTGACTTCTAAATACACTCAAAAAAAAACCTTAAAAAAAACAAGAAAAACTTATAACTTTTATTTTTTGCTACCTCTAATTTGAAAAGAATTCCTTGTAATTTTACAACCTTTTTACTAAAAATTTTGTAATTTTACAATTTTTTTACCAATAAAATTGTTAATTTACAATTTTTTGACGCGATTAAACTTACAAAGAGGTATCATAACTTTACGAGATTTTTTAATACCTCCTATTTTATCAGAATCCCTAGTAAAAATTACGAGTTTTTATACCCTCCAACCGCAGTATGGGGGTATACTCACTTTTTCATTCCGTGTGTAACGCATCGAAATATCGGTCTAGGACCCCATAAAGTATATATTTTATTGATCAGTGATCGATTCTAAGAGGACACGATACAGTCCAAAATAAAAGAGCTAGACTTCAGAAATTTGGCACGAATATGTCTTATATTGCTAGGCAGGTTAAGGGAAAAAAGTTCCCCATTGGAGACCTAAATCAGCCTAAGAAAACCCGCATTTTTTGCAGGGTTTTTTGTATTTTTGCTAATCAAATGCAACATTCTTATCTCAGAAGAAGTTCAAAATCGCAAGGGGAAGGTGCCCCTTAACGTCATCCTCCAACTCCCCCCCTCAAAAAAAAAAATACGTCCCTGGATTTTTTTATATTTTTTTTTTTACATTTTGGAGGGTATAAAAGATTCGGCAGAGTGTAACACTCTCACTTGTTTTTTTTTCGTAATTTTACAAGATTTTTACCAATAACATTGTAAATTTACAACTTTTTTGGAGCAATAAAACTTACAAGGAATTCTCGTAAATTTACTAGACTTTTTTTGTAAAAAAAACCATTAAAATTTGTAAAATTACAAAAAAAAAAAATTGTAAATTTACAAAAAAAATTTAAATTTCTTTAAAAAAAATTTTGTCAAAAAACAAGGAAAACTTTCAAGTATTGGTAAAATGGGATTACAAAACTTTTTCTAGTTCGAAATTTTTTCCAAAAAAAATCGCTATAAAAAGGTATATGTAAGCCCCCAAAAAATATTTATTTTTTTATTTTTATAAATATCAGTACTAACAAAAATAAGATAAAAATAGAAAAATAACAGAAAAAAAATTTTACTATAGATTTTTAAATTTTTTCCGAGGCCAAAATGATCAAAAGCCATTTAAATATCAATTTTTCTTTAGAAATTGTTTTTTTATTTTTAAAAATATAAATTTACAAAAACTTCTCAAAAAAAAAACAATTTCTAAAGATTTTTCTTTAGAAATGGTTTATTTATTTTTAAAAATATAAATTTACAAAAACTTCTCAATAAAGATTTTTTTAATTTTTTTCGATACCAACATAACCAAAATTCATTAAAAATCAATTTTTCTTTTTTTTATTTTTTCTAAATCTCAAAGTAAACCAAAATTTGATAAAAATATAAAATTAGTTAAAAACAAGTAGAAAAGTTAAATTCGACTTGGCCGAGTCTATGAATACCCTCCACAATGCCCCTTTTAAGTGATAGTATATTTTCTAATGTGAAAAAATAACATTTTTGGTAAGAAATATTTTATTTTGTGTAAAAAAAATTTTTTTTAGTAATTTTTGAAAAAAAAACAAAAACGTAATGTACTAATTTTTTTTTTGAGTTTAAAATTTTTTTCCAGTGTATTTTTTTTTTAAGTGCAAAAATATTTTTGAGTGACAAAAATACGTTGTAAAATATTTTTGTGACTTACCAATGCTTTTAAAACATGTTTAACGGGTTTTCAAAACGTGAATTAAAGGTGAAACTTATCAGAAATTTACGGTTTTGCTAATAACACCGCTCAACAAATCGAAGGTTTTTGGCTCCGGTTTGAAGTTTGATATAAAATTTTTAAAGATTTTGACTCGCTGATTCCAAATTCGTGCTCCAAATTTTTCCATCACGTCTAGAATTTTAATTATTCGCGGTTGAAAATGCGAAAAAACGCGATTTTTGCCTTTTTTGAAAGCCTGCACAGCAGCCGCTGGGTGGAATAAAAATCAGGTATAAAGCGTTAGAGTAGAATTGAACTATGATCTCAAAAATATGATCAAAAAAGTTTCAAGTTGTTGCACTATTATTGGCCAAACATGCATTTTAAAAAAAACACTGTCAAAAAATTAGAAAAACACCATTTTTAAAAGGCTCTATTACAATAACCAGATGATCAATCTTTACTGTGATGAGCTCAAAATTTAGGCAAAAGTTCATTCTTTCTTATAGACTTTTAAACCCATTAAATATATCTTCCGGTGTATGCGAAAAATAACACAGAAATCTTAAATTTGTAAAATATTTATTTTTTTTAGTTTTTCTTTGAAAAATATCAAAAAAAAATCTAATCTACCTAAATCTACCTTACCTTTTTTACAAAAATGATAATTTTAACAGTATCATTTTAAAACGCAAGTAAAGCCCAATCAAACGTAATAATTTGAAAAAAAGTTTGTTCTATGTCGCATTTTCAACCGTGAATAACTAAAAATCTGGACGTGATGGGAAAATTTGGAGAACAGATTTGGAATCAGGAGATCAAAGTCTACTAAAATTGATCATCAGAATTCAAACCGGAAAATGAGTGTTGAGCGGTGTAACTTTTGAACGACTCAACCGATTTGGCTGAAATTTAAGACGAACTGGACCGGAGGAGCGGAAAATATATATGCCACACTTCAGCACCCTCAGAATTGTCGTTCGGAAGTTACCGTGTGTTTTAACTCGTAAATTCCAGAAAAACCATTGCCGAAATTCACTCATTTGCTTATAACTTTTGAAACACTGGACCGATTTCGCTGGATTGCAATACCAAACTGACCAGGCAAATGCCCAACATATGTGCCACATTTCAGGAGCCTCCGTAAAGTCTTTCAAAAATTAACCAGTTTTCAACAGACAGTCAGACGGACGGACGGACAGACAGACATCACTAAATCTTAAAATCGATCGAGGATCATTAATATATATACTTTATGGGGTCCTAGACCAATATTTCGAGCTGTTACAAACGGAATGACAAACTTATATATACCCTCTATCACTAGAGTGTAGGGTTTAAAAATCAACGGAGGAAAAAATCACCAAAAGCCAATGAAAACTCAATTTTTCCTTAAAAAATTATTCTTATACCCATATGATGGTGTCTTTTTAGAATCTATTTATTGTCATTTTTAAGGAGTCATTTCAAACAAATTTAAAAATTCGAAAACTTTTGTATTAAACCCCTACAAAAACACAAGAAAAAGATTCTAAAAAGGCAACATCACATGGACACAGCGTTGCCAATTTTTGTTGTAATTTGTCCCTACAAAAATCGCTAAATCGACTTTAGCTTATCATAACTTTCTTAATAAACGGCGGATATCTTTTATTTTGGTCAAATTGGGTTCGCGAACATTTTTTCTATAAGACTGATTTATAATAAAAATTCCATCATGTCATTGCTCATTATAACATAACTTTAAAGATGTTGATTACTTAAAAAAAAGATGCACCATTTTCTATTCAACATTTTGCTACATAATTCTTCTGTACGTGGATCTTGACTTTGTTTAATTGGTCAGACTTACAGAAAACATGTTCACGAATCCAATTTGATCAAAACAAAAGATATCCGCCATTTATTAAGAAAGTTATGATAAGTTAAAGTCGATTTAGCTATTTTTGTAGGGATAAATTACAACAAAAACTGGCAACACTGCATGGACATCACATGACATTTACTGAAATTATTACTGAAGAATTTTTTGATCTTTTCCACGGCCAAAATGACCAGAAGCCAAAAAATCAATTATCCTTAAGATTTTTTTTTTAATTTTTTCTACATCTCAACTCCTTTTTTTTAATGAAGATTTTTTAATTTTGTATAAAAAAGAAGGAGTTGGACTTTTTGGCTTCAGAAATTTTTTATATTTTTTCCCGTAACCAAATTAATGTTCTTTTTTAGTTGTATTCACTCAAATTAAATGAAATGACGTTGTGCACACACAAACTTATCGTTGTCAAACATATTTCTTAACTATAAAATTAAATAAAAAAATGGATTTAGACAGATTGGCTTCCGAAGAGCTTACATAATTTGTTTACACAAAAAAAAATATATTGCAACTAAATTCTTTACTAGAGGTGCTAGAGTAAATACATAGTTGGAATTGAGGATCATCGCTCTAAATTTCTATTAATCTATTTTTTTATAATTATTTTTTCTAAAAACACTTTCTTCTTCTTCTGTCATCCTTCTCTCCCGTTGGAGCATAGGGCCTCAAAAAAAACACTTTACTTGCAGTTTATGTTTTTACTAGAGTTGTGTGTAAACTATAAAATAAATAAAAAACTGGATTTGGATAGATTGGCTTCCGAGGAGCTGATACAGTGGCGTATACAGGGGGGGGGGCCCGGAAGCCCGGGCCCCCCCCCCGAAATGATTTCACAAATTTCAGTATTTGGTGTTAATTATTATGTACAATGTAAAAAAACTTCTTAAAAAATTTAAAAATATTTCAGAATCTGAAAAATTTTCTGAAGGAAAATATTTCGAATCTGAAAATTTTTCTGAAGGAAAAAATTTTGAATCTGAAAATTTTTCTGCCAGAAAATGTCTCAAAATCTGAAAATTTTTCTTTAAGAATTTGGAACGTTTCTACTTAAAATTCTAATGGAAAATTGTCTCAGAAACTGAAGCTTTATGTATACAAAAATGGGATCTTATTGTAAGTAATTTGTAGTAATAACTTAAAAATTTATTATTAGTTCATATAACAATCTTCTCAGAATCTGGTATTTATTCTGACTTTTTCTACAGAAAAAAATTCTTAGAATCTGACAATGAGACTTTGCCTGTGAAAAAATGTTCCAGATTCTCAGACTTTTTAGTACAGTATCTATGTATATTAAAGGTGTCCTAACGACTAAGGCAATTTTTCAAAATCACTTTTTAATACGTGGTAGGGTCCTAAATTGTAGTTTTGTATCTAAAAATGAGTGAGCCAAAATTTGGAGACAATCGGATAAAAATAACTCGTGCCGAAAATGGATTGAAGTTTTGGGACACTCTTATCTGATGAAAAAACACGTTTTTTCTAGTTTTTTTAAAAATATTGGTATATGCTATTTTTTGTTAATTTTTTTGTTAAGTAATATGAAAATGGTAATAAATTACCTTTCCAAAAAGCTAAAAGAAATTCAAATCGGATGAAAAATAAGCATTTTACGCATACATGCCCCAGACCATTGCATGGCTTTTAAAGCCAAAATTTGAAAATTTTCAAAATTTTCAGGCAAAAAAATAAAAAAAAATAAATTTTACTTTATAATTATATTAAATACATGTTATAGATAAAAACTAACAGATATGGTAGTCTAACTTTTTTTCATTTGGCGTGGGTAGTGATATAATTTCCGCGGATTCCAAAAAAAATGAGTTTTTCTAAAATAATTTAGCAAATATGGGAAAAAATTTTCTGTATTGTATTATACGAAGTGAAATACATAAATTCTGTAAATTTTTTGAGAATTCGGGCATCTTTAACCCCTTTTCGTCGAGGTGAAATGACAAATTTGAGACGTTATACATTTCTATAATACAAAATATCTGCATATATCCGATTTCTCAAAAGTTACAGAATTTACGTTTTACACTTCGATCCGCACAATAGAGCACAAATTTTCAAAAATTTGTTTAATTATTGTAGAAAAACGCATTTTATTTGGAATCCGCGGAAATTTTATCACTACCCGCGCCAAATAAAAAAAAAGCTTGACTACCATATCTGCTATTTTAATCTTAAATATGTTTTCAATTTGATCATAAAGTAAAATTAATATTTTACTATTTTTTTGTCTAAAAATTTTGAAAATTTTGAAATTCTGGCTCTAAAAACCATACAATAGTCTGGGGCATGTATGCGTAAAATGCTTATTTTTCATCCGATTTTAATTTTATTAGTCGTTTTGAAAAGGTAATTTAGTACCATTTTCATATTATTTCACAAAAAATTTAACAAAAAATATCAAATACCAATGTTTTTCCAAAAACTAGAAAAAACGAGTTTTTCGTTCTTATAAGAATGTCCCAAAACTTCAATCCATTTTCGGCACGAGTTATTTTTAGCCGATTGTCCCCAAATTTTGGCTCACTCATTTTTAGATACTAAAGAACAATATAGAACCCTACCAGGTATAAAAAGGTGATTTTCGTTTTTAAGGACACCTCTAATGTATATAATGTCTCAAAAAATTAGACTTTTACTTAGAATCTAAGATTTTTCTTTAGGAAAAGTCTTAGAATCGGAGATTTTTTCTACATAAAAATATCTCAGAATCAGAGGCATTTTTTGGAAAAAAAAAATATCTCAAAATTAGAAACTTATGCTATCTAAAACTTTTTTTATTTTAAAATGTCTTAGAATCTGAGACTTTTTCTTAGGAAAAGTGCCTAAAATTCTAAAACTTTTTTCATAGCAAAAATGTCTCAAAATCTGAGAATTTTTCTATATGAAAAATGTCTTAGAATCTGAGAAATTTTCTATAAAAAAAATGTCTCAGAATCTGCGACAAATGTCTCAGAATCTGAGAATTTTTGTAATAGGAAAAATGTTTTAGATTCTTGAAATTTTTTAAAGAAAAAATGTCTCAGAATCTGGAATTTTTCTGTAGAAAAAATGTCTCAGAATCTGAGAATTTTTCTATATGAAAAATGTCTCAGAATATGAGAATTTTTCTGTAGGGAAAATGTGTCAGATTCAGAAAATTTTCAATAGGAAAAATGTCTCAGAATCTTAGGATTTTTCTTTAGGAAAAATGGCTCAGAATATGAGCTTTTAAAAAAAAAAAAAAAACTCAGAATATGAGACTTTTTTAATAGGAACAATTTCTGGGAATCTGATACTTTTTCTTTAGAACCTGATGGTTTTTCGTTAGGAAAAATTTATAGGAATAGGAATGTATTAGAATCTAAGACTTTTTCTATAGAAAAAAATACTTTTTCGATAGGAAAAATGTATCAGAATCTGAAACTTGTTCTATAGGAAAAATGTCTCAGAATCTAATACTTTTTCTATTTGGAAAATATCTTAGAATCTAAACTTTTTTATAGGCAAAATGTCTCAACATCTAAGCCTTTTTCTGTAGAATAAATGTCTTAGAACCTGATACTTTTTCTAAAGGAAAAATGTCTCAGAAATTGCTACTTTTTCTTTAGAAAAAATGTCTTAGAATATGATACTTTTTCTTTAGGAAATCAGAATCTAAGACTTTTTCTATGGGAAAAAATCTGAGACTTTTTCTAAATTTTTTTTTTCAGAATCTGAGACTTTTTCTAACGAAAAAATGTCTCAGAATCTGAGACTTTTTCTTTATGATAAATATCTTAGAATTTAAGACTTTTTCTACTTGAAAAATGTTTTAGAATTTGAGACTTTTCCTATAGAAAAAATGTCTCAGAATTTGAGAATTTTTCTATAGAAAAAATGTCTTAGAATCTGATACTTTTTTCATAGGAAAAATTTTTGCAGAATCTGAGGCTTGTGATTTATTCTATAGGAAAAATGTCTCAGAAGCTTGCACTTTTTTTATAGGAAAAATGTCTTCGAATCTGAGACTTTTTCTAATGAAAAAATTTCTAAAAATCTGTGACTTTTCTGTAAAAAAAATGTCTTAGAATCTGGCACTTTTTCTATAGAAAAATGTCTTAAGTACGTACAAATCTTAAAAAATTTAAAATTTTTGAAAGAAAAATTATCAGAATTTGGTTTCTCTTAAACAGTTACATTTTGTTTCAAGGGAAAGACGGCGGGTGAGAAAGATATGTAAACAAAACAAAAAAAAAAAATGTTGGGCCCCCTGCGAAATAAAATCCTGGATACGCCCCTGAGCTGATATGATTTGTTTCTAAAAAAATTGTAATTGCAATTAAATCCTTAAGTAGAAGCGCTAGAGCAAAAATAGCTAAAATTGGGGACCATAGGTAAAAATTTTCAAATTTCCAAAATTCCGTTTTTACGACTTTATTGTCTAAAAAAAAAATTATTGAAACGAAATCCTTAACTGAACGTGCCAAACCGAAAATTGCTGAAACCAGAGATCATCCCTTACAAAGAACAAAAAAGCAGAGAAAGTGCGACATTTTTTAAAGAAAAAAAAACATAAAAATTTATAAAAATTTGAATTTCTGCATTTTTACTCTAATGCATATAACTTTTACCATTTTGAACGGATTTTTTTGAAACCCTCTTTTTTAAAAAGGGGTTGATAAAGCATTTTATTACCTTCATTTTAAAACAAAAAGAATTAAATACAAAGATTTGGTTTGGAGACATTTTTATTTAAGTAAAATCTATTTTTTTAAAATTGAAAATTTTAAAAGTTTAGCAATATAATGTTGTTTTTTTATTTTTAGTACCAAAAGGTACATAAAAATAAAATGTATTTATTCGGCCTTTATATATGGGGCACTCCATGTGAAATCGGACACTTTGAAAAAATTTTTTCTTAGATTTTCCCAACTTATTTACAGTTTTTAGTACCCTTCGAAAACCCCTTCGTGGTAAATTTTCAGATTTTTTTGATGACCCGTTCAAAAGATATCGAATTTTTAAAAATTGGTAGTTTGTTCCTTTACTCAAACTTCTTTTACTCATAACTTCTTCAATAATAGTCCAAATTTCAAAAATTTTTTTTTTAAAAAATTTTGTTTTTTTGCGTTCTTTTTAAAAAAAAAATCCCAAAAAAATCTTAAAAGCGCTCTACCCAGCAAAACTTAGATTACCAAATAAGGTATAAAATATGGTATAGGATCTCTTATTTTATACATTGCAGCATTGATGATTTTAACAGGCGATGAGACTCAAAGTAATGCATCCACATTATCACATAGAATACCAGTAAGGTATAAAATAAGTCATAAATTTATAACGAAGAATACGAGTAAGGTGTAAAATATATGATATTTTATAGGTTACGAGAAATGAAATAATATAGCATACCAGAAGATAATATATAAGGTGTTACGAGTAGTGAAAAAGTAATTTTGTATTAAATTTACTCACGTGATGGTAAGTGAGTGTAAGTAGATAAAATATGCTCGTGAGTGTGTGTCGTTAGAAATTTCCTGTCGTGAGCCCATCTCTAGTTTAAGCTTATGCATTTTTTATAAAATAATTATTTTTTATGTTATTGTAATGTATTATGCATCCAATTATAAATAATGCATTATTTAAAACTTTCAAATAATACATAATGTAACCAAATATAAGTCATCCATGATTTAATGTTTAGAAATAATAAATATGAAATACATTTTTTCCAATAATCATGCATTACGTAGCAAATTATTAGTAATGCACTATTTTTCACTTGAAAATAATACGTTGTGGAACAATTGTTTGGTAAGACATCCTAAAATAATGCTACAAATAAGGTATATATTACCTGGTAATGTGTTATATAATCACTACCCATTACCAAAGTTTTGCTGGGTAGTATGCGATTTTTAAATTTTTAAATTTAAATCTCATTTTTGAAAATGTTTGTACTCTTCGATTTTTTGTGAAAAACTTCTTGATTCTACAAATTTTTTGCCTAGGAGGATCGTGGGATAACGATTATTACTATTTTTTAAAATTTTTTGAAAAAAATTTATTGTAATTTTTCAATCTTAAAATCATTTCTACTGCTCGAATGGTGCGTCATAGAGGGGTTTTAGTCCAAACATTTTCTCTGAACACACCTACCCTCTATCTCTAATTGTTAAGGCGGTCCCCATACATTTTTTTTTATTTTTTGTAAATTTGTTTTATTTAATAAGCTTCTACCGGTCCAATGGTGCGTCTGAGAGGGGTAATTAGTGAGACCGACCCCCACGATCCGCCTGGGCAAAAAATTTGTAGAATCGATAGATGTTTTACACAAAAAAATTTCAAAAAAATCGAAGAGTACAAACATTTTCAAAAATGAGATTTAAATTTTAAAACTTAAAAATCGCTAACTAGAGCGCTTTTAAGAATTTTTTGGGATTTTTTTTTAAAAAGTACGTAAAAAAACAAAAATTTTGAAAAAAAAAATTTTAAATTTGGACCATTATTGAAGAAGTTATGAGTAAAAGAAGTTTGAGTAAAGGAACAAACTACCAATTTTTAAAAATTCGATATCTTTTGAACGGGTCATCAAAAAAATCTGAAAATTTACCACGAAGGAGTTTTCGAAGGGTACTAAAATCTGTTAACAAATTGGGAAAATCTAAAAAAAAAATTTTTCAAAGTGTCCGATTTGACATGGAATGCCCCGGACCTTCATAATAGTATTTCTCGTATAACTTGTGAAATATATCAAATATTATGTCTGGTTTGATGTTTGATTGACCAACGATGATTCTCTAAAGTCTGCTGAAGATTCCTTAGTGGGGATGAAACTGATCAGTACAGACATACTATGAGATGAGTAACTTTTTTAAAGCAATAAATTAAAAATACTCTATTATGACAATATCATAAATAGAAATATTTTTGGGCCTCGAACTAGAATAAAACTCTAATCGAATATGTTTAGCAATATATTGAAAACTGTTTAACTTTTAAAATTTTTGACTTCATTTTCGGATTCAGCGCGAAATGTTACATGAAAAATAGATGCAAAATTTCGTGGATTAAAATCACTGTAAACTAGTGTAATTAATAACTTGATTTTTACTTAAAATTTTCGGATTCAGCTCGAGATTGTACATGGTAAAACTAAAAGAAAAATCTCGTGTATCGAAATGTCTATAAACTAGTGTAATTTATAACTCGATTTTTACTAGATTTTTTTTTAAGACCGAGAAGGGATGTCACGTATTCGGCCAAACCGAATTAATTTTTTATAGTAGTTTTTTTTAAGATTTTTTTTAATCCTCTTCTTAAAATTTTGTATATAATATTATTTGTTTTAGTCTGTTCAAGCAAATTATGCTGGCAATGACATGAAATGGTTTTGCAAAGAAAACAAATAGCACAAAAAAATTCCTGAGAATCGAATTTTTGTTTTGGTTTAAAGCAAAAAGATTAGGCAAACAAATTTTTGTAATAAAATTATGCATTAGAAAGGTAGCAATTGCTATTATTTTTTTTTTTTGCTAGCTGCTACTTACCCTCAGAAAATTTACAAAGTTCTTATACACTAGAGTGATTGTTAGATAGTAACAAAAAAAAAATTGCATATAAAAACCTAGAAAATTAAAATCAGAACGTGAGACACTTAAGATAAATTGACTTTCGCCTTAAGACATTTTGCAAAAAAAAAGAAGACTAAAAGAAAAACAAAACCATCATAGACATTTAGTCGCTGTTTGAGTTTTGTTACATTAAAACTCAATTTTAGTTGTGTTGCTCTGAACTGTTGTATCATTAACTGTTTTAAACCAAATGTTGACCATCATAAAAACATTATAAGGAAGCTCTATTGTTGGTGTTAACATTTTTTATTTTACTTATATAACAACCGTTACTATTTCACCTGCAAAAAAATTTTGGTATAAAAGATTTTTAGTTGATGAAAAAAAGAAAAAATGCGGGAATATAAACAAAAATTCTAGATTTTTAAAAGAATTTTTCTAATGAAAAATGACTAAGAATTTAAGAATTTGTGTATATGAAAAAAGGTATCAAAATTTGTAATATTTTTTGCGAAAAAAATGTTTTAGATTTTGTGATTTTTTTTAGAAAAATGTTTCAGAATTTTTCTTCACAAAAAATGTCTCAAAACCTGATGATTTTTTTAAACAAAAAAATATTTTTGCTTAAAAAAAAATTTTTGTCAGAAAACAAAAGACTTAAGAAAGAAGCACCAAAATAAATTAATGCTTCAGAATCTGTGAATTTTTCTTTCAAAAAAATTTATCAAAATCTGATTATTTTTTTTTTAATATTAAAAATATTAATATTTAGCCTTCTTTCTTATAAAACAAAAGACTAAAGAAATTAATTTTTGGTGCTTATTTTTCAGAAATCAGAAGACTTAAGAAAGAAGCAACAAAAACACTAGTTTTTAGAGATTTTGAGCTACGACATTTTGCATTTATTTCGTAGATCGCAGTTTTTTATTTTTTATTGTAAACTAGTGAAATTAATTATTATAGAATATTTCCCTGATTCTAAAACTTTTTAAGACTTTTTCTACTGAAAAAATATTAATTTTTAGTGCTTTCTTCTTAAGTCTTTCGTTTTCTGAAAAAAAATCTATCTCCTTTTCTCAGCTTTTCATAATTTTTCTTTAAACTTCTTTTAACACTATTTGTTTTGTTGTTTTTTCACCGAAAACTCCAAGTGCGAACCAATTTTCTTTAAAGATTCATATCATACACGACAAATGCCGCCTATAACAACAAAAAACGCCTGTTTGTAGAACAAAAAAAAAAAAAAAATCCAGCACCACCACCATCTTATACTCCACCTAACACAGTAAAAAATGTTAAAGAAAAAATACCGATAGATCTACAGCGTTATAAAGAAGCAGCAACAGCAGAAAAAAACCTCTAGAATCGCTGAATATTTCAATGTGGCTTATATAAAATGCTTTGTTTACATTACCAAACTAACCATGATCGTGTGCAACAGCTAAATTAACATAAAAAACAATTAAGGCTATCATCAAAACTGCAACAAAAATAACAACAAAAAAACCGAAATACTTTTTTTTAGGCTGACTTTGGAAGTTAACCCTTTAAAGGGGGGAGAAGTAAAAAAAAATTGGATATTTTTGGTTTAGCCCCTTTAGTTAAGCCATAAAATGAAAGTAAACTGGTTACGAAAAATGCAATGATCCGAAATTTTTGTTATGTTTTGTATTAAATTTTATTAAAAATATCATAAATTTTGTTTTATTTATAGCGATGATCCCCAATTTTAGCTATATTCGCTATATCACCGCTAGTTAAAAATAACGAAAATCACTTAAGAGAATAATCACAATTGGAGCGGGAAGCGTTTTTCCGCAACTGTTCACATACGTTTTATATGACAACAAAACTCGGCCGCGTTTTTCCGCCAAACTAGATTCAATTCCATTTTTATGAGGACAGTTGCGTTTTTCCGCTTCCCGCTCCAATTGTAATTATTCTCTAAAATGGATTTTTGGAAATGTATAGCGTTGATCCTCAATTTCAGATGTTTCCACTCTAGCATCTCTAGTTAAGGATTTAATTCCAATTTAAGTTTTTTATAGAATCACATTTTACTTTGAGGATGTTTATTCTGGCTCGAGGTCATTTTTTCTTTACTAATTAAAACCATGATATTCTCATAACATAATTTTCAAGAAAATTGTTGTTTTGTTTAAAATTTATTTATGTATAATATTTTAAAGGTCTGATAAAACAATTTAAATTTTTTAATAAAAATTAATCAGAACGAACCAAATTTTATTAAAACAGATTTTTTAAAATTTATAGCGATGATCTCTTATTTCAGCTATTTTTGCCCTTGAACCTCTCGTTGAAAATTTAATTGCAACTTTTGGAAATGTATAGCAATGATCCTCAATTTCAGCTATTTTCACGCTAGCATCTTTAGTTAAGGAGTAAGTCGCAATATAAGTTTTTTTTAGAATCAAATCATATAAAGTGGAATTTTTGAAGTTTATAGCGATGGTCCCAAATTTTCGCTATTTTTGTAGAAGAGGATTTCTGAATTTATATTTTCACCCTAGCACTAGGTTAATTATACCCTACACCACACTGTGGTACAGGGTATAATGAGTTTGTGCTGATGTTTGTAACTACCAGAAATATTGGTCCTATACCAACTTTTAAGTATACCGATCGACTTAGAATCAATTTTTGAGTCGATTTGGCGATGTCCGTCCGTCCGTCCGTCCGTCCGTCTGTCTGTCCATGTAAACGGTGTAAACACGATACAGGTCGCAATTCTTAATCAATTGACTTGAAATTTGAAACTTAAGCCTCTTTTGGCCCAAGGACGAAGCCTATTGAAATTGGAAAAAATCGGTCCATATTTAGACCTAGCCCCCATACAAAGGTCCTCTTTAGTTTTGGCACAAATGACTCTAATAGCCGCAGTTTAATAGGTATCTTTTCGAAATTTGCCAGGTAATCATGTTTTATCCACACAAATCAACATTCCGAATTTTAAAGAAATCGGACCAGTTCTTCTTGTAGCCCCCATACAAACCACCTTCCCGATTTTCACATAAATCTCTCAAATTTCATGAAAATATTTAATATTTAATTAAAATTCTGTTTGTGTATGTTAAACGCGTTCTTTAATAACCTTATCAAATCTGATTATCATCGGACCATTTTTGGACTTAGGTCCCATGTGGAAATTTCCCCCGATATTCAGTTGAAGCGATTTATTGTCAACAAAAAGAAGCCTATTCCACTCAAGTTTGATTAGTGAGTGCTTTTTACACGTATTAAAGATTTGACAAAATATAGATCTAATCAGTCCATGTTTGAACTTGGGACCCATTTTCCGGGAAACTCTGGTGTAGGGTATTATATGGTCGGTCTTGACCGACTATAATTTTCTTACTTGTTTATTATGGGTACTTGGACAAAAAGTTTTCAGAGACCAGCCGCCAACGCAGCATCCTTTTGAAAGCTCCCTCTGCCCCTGGCTGCACCCAAAAGCAAGGTGGGCTGGTTGTTTTCCCGTCTCCGACATGGAAGACATACCTGTTACGCCTGAGCATAGCGTTGTCTGCCCTTTGCAGAAAATAGACTGCGTTGGGCCATCAAAAGCATCGCTTCCTATAAATCTCAGCGTCCTGACGGTATTATCTCAGCTGACCTTCAGTGGAACGCTGATCAGATAATACCATGTCTTGTCTTAGATGGTCTAATATCCGTAGGAAATGGACTAGAGTTACTATCTACCTCCTAAAATGCCTACTAATCTACCTCCCAAAATGGTATAGGTATAGGGGTATACTGACTTTGTCATTCCGTGTGTAACGCATCCGTCCGTCTGTAGAGGGCACGATACAGTCCAAAATAATAGAGCTAGACTCCCGACATTTGGCACGAAAATGTCTTATGTTCCTAGGCAGGTAAGTTCGTAAATGAGCAAAATCGGGCCAGGGAGAAAAAGTTCCCCCTTGAAGAACTCACCCAACATCTTAAAAATATAATTTTTTTACATGATTTTTATGGTTTTGTTTAACAAATGCAATATTTTTATGCTACAAGAAGTTCAAAATCCTGCATTTGTACCCTGAGAATTAGAAAATGACGTTTTTTTCGGTACCCGCCCCCCCCCCTTTTATGGGCGTGGAATAAAAAAATATTTTTATTTATGATAAACTTTTATTTCTTTAGTGCAAAAAGCATAAGAATGAATTTTTAAACACATATTCGAGAGGAAATTTGCCCCCCCCCATTACCTCTACCGACACCCTGTCCGTTCGTCCGTCTGTCTGTAGATAACTCGATGCAGTCCAAAATAATACAGCAAGACTCCTGAAGTTTGGCACAAATATGTCTCATGTACATAGGCAGTTTAAGTTTTGAATAGGAAAAATCGGGCCAGGGGGAAAAAACGTCCCCCTTAAAGAACTGAAAAATTTCACAAAAAAACACTTTTTTACATGTTTTTTTGTATTTTTGTTAAATAAATAAAACATTTGGTATATTTATCCAACAGGAAGGTGCTCTCAAAGTCCCCACTGACCCCATCACCCTTCTCCTCAAAAAAAAAACGCCCCTGACAAAGTTTTTTTTTAGTATTTTTTACGTTTTGGAAGGTATAAAAGATTCGGCACAGCTGAATTTAACAATCTCACTTGATCGAATTAAAATTGATTTTTTTATACCCTCCACTTACAATTAATGATAGAGGGTATATATAAGTTTTTCATTCCGTTTGTAACTCATCGAAATATCGGTCTTAAACCCCATAAAGTATATATATTATTGATCAGTGATCGAATCTAAGACATTCTAGCGGTGTCCGTCTGTCTGTCCATCTGTCTGTCTGTATATGACTGAGACTTAGCACATTTACTTGTTGTTATCCTAAGTTGTTTGGTATTGCATTTGAGCAAAATCTGTTCAGCGATTCAGAAGTTATGAAGGAAAATGTAAGTTTACCTCAAAAATCTTAGTACATTCTACATAACCTAAAAATACAAAATGATTTAAATTAGCTGCTGGTTGGCATATGTGAACAGAATTAAACACAGAGTTGTATTTTTACATGTACAAACCTATTTTTTACAAAAAAAATCGCAATTGCTCTTTTTCAAATTACAAATGAAATTTTTGAATTACAAATGGAATCTTCGAATTACAATTAATCGTTTTCGAATAGCCACCGTAAACATAGTTAAGACATCAAATGCAAGTTAAGTATTTCTGAAAAATTTAATACAAAAAATTATTTTTGGGAATTTATGGGGATGATCCCCCAATTTTAGCAATTTTTTTTATCTATATTTAGCTATATTTGAAATTGCAATTCATTATGTCGACATGGATTTTTGAAAATTTAAAGCGATGCTTCGCGATGTATCCAAATTTTTGCTGTACTTTGGCACCTCTAGTTAAGCCATAAAAAACAAGTTAATATTTCTGGAAAATAAATTGTGTAAAACCCTTTTTTTTGGAAATTTTATATTGATGATTCCCAATTTCAGGTTAAGTTTTTTTTAGAAAAAAATCATAAATACACATCAAATAACAAATGTTTTTAAAAGTTCTCTGAATGCATCTTTTACTTTGGCTCCTAGGGACAATAAGATGCCTCTTTATGACCTAATAAGCGGAGATCTAGGCAGAAAGATCTCTAGTAACAAACAGTCTTAGACATCGGATCTGGCCTGCATATAGACTTCCTAGTCTATATGCAGATCAGATCAGAAGGTTTCTTCCTCTGACAATAAGTATTGGCTAACCTTAAAACAATGGTGTAATATAACTTCCTTACCCCTTATAGGATTAAACAAAAAGGTGCTGCTACTTTTTTTTGTATATGGCGTTGGTGTGTTTTTGTTTATTTTTTTTTTGTTTCGTTAGGAATTCTAACTGATTTCAGCGATGCTGTTGGTGTGTTCACTGTGTTGTTGTTAATGTTCAGTGAGAGATAGTTAAATTCCAATACCACCAATATTTTGCCAACTTTATTAGCTCATGCAAAAATTCAAGTAGTTTTTTTTCGTTAACGTATTTTGTTCTTTATTTAAAGTTTTTTTTTTGTTTGTTTGTTGCTGCTGTTGCTTTGGCGTATTATCAAGATAGTCTAGAAAATCCTTTGGAACATTGTTTCGGTTTCATTGCTTAAGCCAAAGAGCAGTAGTGTCAAATCAGCTGTTTCTAGCTTAATATAGCTATTTTGAAAAACTAGTTGCTAGAGTTAATTTACAGCGAAAAAAAATTCAAAAGTGTAAGAAATTACAAATTTTGAAAACTTAAAAATAAAAACAAAAATAACGGGAATCTCAATGCTGCTTATGGCCTCCGAGTCAATTTGCCAAATGGCGGACATCCATCCAACCTAAGCTAATCTAAAACAAAATAAATAATGTTTAATAGCAATTGCAGTTCCCCCTCTAAAATTTTCGATATACTCTAACCTTGGCATCCCAAGTTTGGACATCCCCTTTGGAGGAGACGTAGCGTCCTTAAATTGATATTTAAAAAAATTTACAAATTCTAAGTAGGTCACACACAAAAAATTATTGGCTAAAAATTTTCAATTAAATCTATTGATCAACAAAATTTAAATAAGTCAATCAATGTTTTGAATGAAATTTTTTTCAACATACTAATTTTTTTTTGGTTTAATTTATTTGAATAGAAAAATTAAAAAATACACAAAATAATCGGGTTTTACTTTTTTATTGTTTGGAAGATATAGGAAAGCAAAAAAGATGAATTTTTTTATAATTTTGTCATAACCTTACAATTCATTTGTTAAATCAATCATTATTTTGATTGACTTTAAATAAAAAATTGATAAAATTTTTGATCAAAATCGAAAAAAATTTTGATTGAACAAATTTTCAATCAATCACCTACAATTTGATGATAAGAATAACAATTTTCTTAATTGGAGGAATTTCAATCAAAAAATTGATTGAATCCGCGTTTTTGTTGATTGAAATTCGTTTCAAATTTTTTCTGTGCATGTGGAGGTGAATCTTTTAATGAAAATATAAAGTGTTACTGCAAAATTGATCTTATTTTTTAGCTATTTTTTTTTTTGCCAAAAAAATGTGTTGACATCACTGACAAAGAAGGCGTTTTTATGGTTGCTTTACAAAAAATACCCAAAAACAAAAAATAAACATTTTTTTATTTATCAAAATATTCGCATCTTTTTGTATTTAAGGAAGCTGCAAGGCACAATGTATTACATGTTTATAAAAGAATTTTTTATAAGGTGCTTACAAAAAAATAATCGCCAAGCTACCAAATAGTCTGCCATGCCCAGCTAACCAACAAAAACAACTAACTAAACCCCAGCATGCTGGTACACAGTTAACTAAAATAACAAGTCTATAAATTTGTTATTTTATTTAGTGTTAAAACAAATAATATGTTAATACATAATTAAAAGAAAATAAATAAGTAAGCTTGAAAACAGATTCAATAAAAAGTGGAAATTTTTTCAGGAATGCGTTTTTTTTTTTATAACTTTTACTGTTTCTGAAATTTTTTTACACAAAGTTGTGAGTTTTTAAAATATTTTTAATTCTAAAAAAACATTAAACATTAACATTCAGATACAGATGTAAAACAAAGCTATTATTTGAGGAGACTTTCTTAAAAATAATTTTTGGATTTTCTGACTCTAAGGGGGTATAAAAAGGAAAAAATTGTACTTTGTTGATTTCTTAATATAATGGACTTATATACTTATAAGCTTGTTGCAGCGTACGCAACAACGATTTTTCGCAATTCGCATTCGTTTTAACTCGAAAAGTAAAGCTTTGAGAAAAATGCTAATTGATGTTTTTGCATCTTCGCATACTATTTAAGTAATTAAGTTTGAGATAAAAAATTAGACTCTATAAACAATGTTGAAAATTATAGGCAAACAAAGTTGCCAAAAATCGCACTTTTTTACCTTTTAACAGCAATTTTTTCGCGACAGCGAACTTATAGAAAAAATTGGAAAATAGATTCGGAATGTGCACACTTAAAACAGTTATCAAAGGTCAGTCAAATTGAAAAAAATATGAAATTTTGTCGGACTGTGTAATAAACGTCCAAGTCTGTTTGTTTTTCTACAGACAAGTCTAAGGCTTCAGAAGATTTTCATATCGCATTCTTGATTTTTTGTCAATGTTGATTATAAAGGCGTAAAAAAGGTAAAAATAGTACTTTTGGTCCTTTTTTTTATTTCCGAAAATAATGAAATTACCTTGAAATTTGGTATGTAGGCTCACCTCCCGGAAAATAGATCCACAAAAGCTGGGTTTTTTGCAAATGTTTATTCTACGGGGATAAAAGGGTTAAAAAAGGTACTTTTAGAATTTTTTATTTTTTGAAATAATTGTCCTTGAAGTTTGAAATTTTGAATGTAGGATCCTTCGGTGAAAAAATTTTTTGGAAAAACGAATTTTTTAAAATTCCACTTCTTACAGGAAAAAATGGTAAAAACGTGTACTTTTGGTACTTTTTATATTTCTTAATAAAATTATTCTATCCACTTGAAGTTTGGAATGTAGGATCCTTTGATAAAAAAAGGATTCTGGGAAACTAATTTTTGGAAATTCCGTGTCTAAGGGGCTTAATGGGGTTAAAACGTGTACTTTTGCTAGTTTTGGTACTTTTTATATATCCTGAATAATGGGGACCTGGGATTGTAGAATCCTTCGGTAAAAAAATATTTTGGAAAAAGTATTTTTTACAATTTCGTTTCTTAGGGGGGTAAAAGGGGTATTTTTGGCACCATTAATATTTTCTGCAAGAATTATCCTAGAAACTTTAAATTTTTAATGTAGAATACTTCGGCGAATAAACATTCTGGAAAAATTGTTTGTTCGAAATTTGTTGTAAAAAATTGTATTTTTGGTACCTTATATAATTCCTGAGCAAATAGTCCCAGAAATTTAAAATTTGTAGTATATCCTTCATTGAAAAAACATTCTGGAACACCCACTCGTTGAAAATTCCGTTTTTAAAGGGGTATATGAGTAAAAAGTGTACTTTCGGTACTTTTTATATTTCCTGACATAATGGTTGTAGAAACTTTAAATTTGGAATAAAGGATCCTTCGAAAAAAAAAACATTCTTGAAAAATCACTAATAATATATTCAAAAATAATGATCCTAGACACTTGAAATTTGGAATGTAGGATCCCTCGCTGAAAAAAAAACATTATAGAAAAAGTACTTTTTGGATGTGTCGTTTTTTACGGGGGTAATAAAGTGTAACATAAAACATTCTAGCCAAAGTGCTTTTTAGAAATTTCGTTTCGTAGCGCGGTTAAAAAGTGTACTTTTGGTACTTTTAATATTTCTTGGAATAATGATCCCAGATACTTGAAAATTTGAATGTGGGATTATTCAGTGAAAAAACATTCTGGAATAAGTACTTTTTGGAGAAGATACTTTATTACTTTACGGGGGTAATAAAGTGTTCTCTTACTCAAAATTTAAAATTTTAGGATAAAAATGGGTACCAAAATTGGTAAAAATGGTAATTTTTGTTTCTATAAGATAAATACTTAAGAATTTTAGTTGGAACTGGGAACGAAATGGAATAGAATGGGGAACGAAATGGAATGGAGCAGGGAACAATATGGAATGATTTTTTTTCTCAAAGTTTTCGTACTAAATTTTTTTTTAAATAATATTTTTTTCTCTATAATTTTTTTTTCACTACAACTTATTTTAAATCAAGTTTTTTTTTTCACTGAAATTTTTTTCACTTAAAATATTTTCCACTCAATTTAGGGCTCAGAAATTGTCAATATAATTCTTCACCGGAACCAACATGATAGCGTACCAGCGAAGTTATTTTGAAGTATTTTTTATGAAATACTTAAACTTCCACAACTAAATAAAACAAAGACTTCTTAGAGGAACATTTTAGAAATTTAGATTCTAATCCTGATCCTTATATTAATCCGGTATCGAAGTTAGCTTTTATATAATAATAATAAAAATAAAACTTATTTTTATCCAATGATCAGTTTTTATTTATATACAATTTAATTACAAATATGTTTTTTAATAATTTAAACCTAGCCGAGAACTGGTAACAATGACCGTCGTCTCGTTGTAGCGAAATCGACCAAGGGATTTAGTTGGAATCGAACCCACGACCCCCTGTTTCATAGGCTAGCACGCTACCAACTAACCTACAAGGGTAGCTTTTATAAATTTTTACACCCTACACCACTCTATGGCTCAGGCTATAATGACTTTGTTGTGTTGTTTGTAACTCTCCAAAATTTTGGTCCTAGACTAGGCTGACCATTCGTACTGATTTGATCAGTACATGTACTGATTTTTGATCACGTGTACTGATCAAAAAACGTTGTACTGATTTCTTTAAAATATGTACTGATTGTACTGATTTTTGAACATTTCAACATAAAAAATAATTTTATTCGAAAATTCTGTACAAAAACTTGAATTTCCATAATATAAGTCGTCAGAGTTGTTTTTTATAACTTAAGTCTGAAAATGAGATAATTTATACTGAGATTAGAGATCGTGAATCAAGAGGTTCCTTAACGCAAAAATGAATGAGGATGAGGTTAGTTTGATCTTCCTAAATTTATATGAAAATGCGCACAGATTCTTTGAGGTTTTCTATAACGAAAATTACATTGGGCCGATGGATTTTTTTATATTTTTAGAAAGATGATGTAAATTGCACGAATCCAAATGATTCTGAGATCTTAGATGAGGTTATGTCATCAGAGCTTATTCGAAAAAGCGCTGAAACGATCAAAACATTCAAATGACGTTTAAAGTTAAATAAATTTTTCGCAAAGTAACGAAAACAGTTTTTTTTGCAGTTGTTTTTTAACAGTTGTTTTTTTGCAGTTGTTTTTACTTAAAATACTTAGGGTCAAGTTAGTTTAACCGACATTTTTTGAGTGTTTTTTTCATCAGTGTTTTCTCATAGAAAAAATTTTTGCGAGTTATTTCTAGAAAAAAACATAAAAACTTGGGCGTACTGATTTAAGCTCAAAAAAGAATGCTAAGCTCAGAAATTCTAGACATCCTTTTGAGCATACCGATCGACTGAAAATAAGCTTTTGAGCCGATTTAGCCGTTTCTGTCTGTCAATCTGTTTAATGGAATGCAATCGGTGTCAACACGATACAATTCGATATTATCAATCAATTTGGCTGAAATTTGAAACTAAAGCTTTGTTTTGGCCCAAGAATTTATTCTGTTAAAAATGAAAAATATCAGTCCATGTTTAGACCTAGAAAATTTGGCCCGATATTCAGTTAAATCGCTCTATTAGAAACCTAAAAGAAGCCCTTTTCACTTAAATTTGTTTTGAGTATGTATTCTATACTAATTAAATGTCTAACAAATGATAGATCAAATTGGTACATGTTTGGATTTGAGACCCATTTTCCGTCAAACACTGGTATTTTATGTTAAAATTTCTTACTTGTTCTTACGTTAGAAAATGTCTTTTTTGAAAAAATTTCGCTTATTTTTAAATGACAGGTTTAAATATTTTAATATTATTTTTTATGATTTTGTCGTTAGCCATTTGATTTAAATTCCCAATTATTGTTCCGAAAGTCAAACCTTATACTCCTAAAATTATTCTTATACAGAAAAAAGCTCTTGTATCATTTATAAGTAATTTTTCCTTAAAATTTGTTTTTTTTTGTCACTGTATATTTTTAAATTTTCCAATAAAAATGTTAGGAATTTATAGAAAAAAAATTATTACATGTCTAAACTTATCAAACAATTGTCATCTTTAACGACCCCAATTTAAGAAAAAAAAGTTAAAACCCAAAAAAATTTTACCAACAAAAAAAAACGCAATTGATAAATATCAGTATATAGAACCGTTTTATTAAATTTAAACTTCTTGTATACTTATCTTCATACCCACTAAGGCGGTACAACAATTTGAATTGTTTTTATTATTTTTTTTTTATGTTCAAAAAAATTTCCTCAATTTTTTTTTTCTTCAAACATTTTGGCAAATAGCTGTAATACATGATGTTGGCGGTAAAATTTCAAAACAAATTTAATAACAAAATAAGCAAAAAAAAAAACACCACAAAACATTTCAAACAGCTAACAAAAATTTAGGTGGCTTGTCAACCAATATAAACCAATAGTGTTATCTTTAATAAAATATCTAAACGTATTGAATCGAAGAAACAGCATCTTCAATATTCATTTTTAAAGTTATTTGCCATAGCAGAGTGAACAAATAAAAATAAGAAGAAGGTGTTTTTTCTAGTAATATTTAAACATAAACTAATATAGAAAAAATAAAAATAAAGTTTAAAAGGCTTTGGCAAATTAAACTGTCGCATTTATATCATGTCGCTCTAAGGCATTGTAATAATGTTTGAGAATGTAACAAAAAAAAACCCCAATAACGAAAACAATTTGTGACATTTGAATGGTCAATTGATGGCAGTTTTAAATGGTTATAGCAACGAAAAAGATAAAAAATACAATAAAAAAATTTAAAGAAAAATTATTGAGATTTAAGAAAAACTATTTAAGAAAAGTTTGTGTCCTGAGTCTTTTGTTTTTTAAGATACTGTTAGTTAATTTTCATGGTTAATGCTTTTTTCCAAAATCAATATCATTCAAAATACGAGAGATCGCCACAAAACTGGACTTAGGTACTCCGATTAACTTTATATTATGCACACGGATACTTTATGGAGCCATTTTGGCTTTTGCATTTAAAGTTTAAAAAAAATTGAAAACTCGCGATTTTATTAGCGTTTTAAATTTTTCAAAAAATGAGAAAAATGCAAAATGTAGTCAAGTTTGAAGAGCTATATTTCCTAAAGTATATATCGGATTTCAATTCTGTTCAACGCATTCGACAGGTATACTCGTCTTCTTTATAACTAATATTTCTTAAAGAAAAACTTGTGTCCAAAAATGCAGTTTTAAGACAAATGCAATTTTAAAATGCATTTTTTAAAACTTACTACATCTTGGATTTTTAAAAAACCAACATTTTTGAAAAGATTGCAATTTTTACATTAAATATAGCTAACAAATACTTTGGGACACTCATTCGTGCTATTTTAAACGATTTTATGAAAAATATCTTACTAAATTTTTCATACAAAAAGTTCAAAAAAATTTATTTTATTTACACCCAAAAAAAAACGTGGGTATACAATACTAAAAATTTAACTAATTTTAGTCCAAAAGGACCTAGTGCAGAAATTGGTAACCAATACTAAAATTTTTAACTAATATTAGTCAAAACCAGTAAAAATTACTAATGTTAGTACTTTTAAGATACTAAAATTAGTAACTAATTAGTAGATTTTGGTACAATATCACTTACTAAACCTTTTACTGTAGAATTATTTTGAGTGTAGTATTTTTAAATTTTGTATTGTAGAAATTTTTTCAAAAAGTATTCCACTTCAATACTCTTCATTAATAAAAGTAAGTATCGCATTTAACTGTCTTAAAAAGTTGTTTACAGATTTAGTGTTTCTTCACAATACAGCAGCAAGCAGCAGACAACAAAATTTTTACATGTATTTTGTTGTTGCGGCAACAACAAAATACATGTAAAAAATTTGCTGTTTGCTGCTGTATTGTGAAGAAACAACTGAGAGCCCAGTCACAATTGGAACCACCGACGACGAACCACTGCGAAAAAGAGAGCGACACATTAAAATTAAGCGACAGACGACCGGACACATTTTATAAAGAAAACGACGCTCATATCAGTCACACATCTATTTTTTTTTTCTTTTGTTATCCTATAAAAGCAGATATACAGCGTTTCTTGTGTGCAACGCACACACAATATATTAACTCCAATTGGAAAAATTAGCATATTTTGTTGAACATATGGCAACGCTACTTGATACAAATTTGAGAAAAATGAGAGGGTGGTGAGAGAGCACTACAAAAGTAGAATAGAATCTATTCTGGCGGCAGTGTGGTCGACCACAAAGCGATTTTTTGCTTTTCATACAAAATGTATGAAAACATTTTGTGGTTACCGAATGTGGTGCCAATTGTGACTCGGCTCTAACTGTGTTTTCTAAAATTATCAGTTTTCCTTTTGGAGTTAATAACAGACAAAGTTGCAGGTTAAAATTTTGTAGAAAACATATTGCAAACATTTTTTTGCAACAAAACCGATAAAATTTAAAGAAAGTAAGTAAATAAAGAAGTTTTAATCGCGGTATTAATATCTCGTTATTTTTTTACAGAAATCGCGAAGTTTTTAGCTCGGACTTTAAAAGTGCAATTTTTGGCAACAAAAACACTACAATTGCAAAAAGTGAATTTGCAATTTTATTGCATTTTCCCGAGGAATAATTTTTGTCTTTATTCTTATATAATATTTCTGATTATTTCATTTTCTCATTTTTTCAAAAAAACGGCTCCGGGGAAGATTTTGATTTTCGTCGAAAAATATGCATAGTAGTGGGGCACCCCAGATTCAAAATCAAGAAAGAAATTTACGAAAACTAAATGCATCTTAAAAATTCTACTTGAAATGCATTGTATTATTTAAAAACTGATAATTTTAGAAAACACAGTTAAATCTGTAAACAACTTTTTAAAACAGTTAAATGCGATACTTACTTTTAGTAATGAAGATTATTGAAGTGGAATACTTTTTGAAAAAATTTCTACAATAATACTAAATTTTAAAATACTAAAAAAATAAATTTTTTTGAACTTTTTATATGAAAAATTTAGTAAGATATTTTTCATAAAATCGTTTTAAATAGCACGAATGCGTGTCCCAAAATATTTCTTAGCTATATTTAATGTAAAAATTTCAATCTTTTCAAAAATGTTGGTTTTTTAAAAATCGAAGATGTAGTAAGTTCTGAAAAATGCATTTCTAAATTGCATTTGTCTTAAAACTGCATTTTTAGACACAATTTTTTCTTTAAAAAATATTAGTTATAAAGAAGACGAGTATATCTTTCGAATGCATTGAACAGAATTGAAATCCGATATATACTTTAGGAAATATAGCTCTTCAAAGTTGACTACATTTTGCATTATTTTCATTTTTTGAAAAATTTAAAACGCTAAAAAAATCGCGAGTTTTTAATTTTTTTTAAAACTCTAAATGCAATTATCCAAATTGCTCCATAGAGTATCCGTGTGCACAATATAAAGATAATCGGGGAACCTAAGTCCAGATTTATTGCGTTTTCTATTGATTTCTCGTGTTTTCAATGATATATTTTTGGGATAAAAGAGAAAATTTAGGTTTGTGTCCTAAGTCTTTTGTTTTTAGCGATGTAAAACTGTGGCTTAATTTACACGTTGCTCCAAGGACGTAAAATTCAAAAAAAAAAAAAATACAAAATGCCGTAAATACTTTTGATTTGATCGTAGTCTACCTTAATTTTTTTTATTCTCATACATCATACACTTCATTACCTCAAATCCGGAAAAGTTTAAAATTAAAAGACTTAAGACATCTACTCGAAAATTAACTTATACATTAGAACCGCATATTTTTCTATGGCAAAACAATTTTTTCTTCCGATTTTGAAGGCCCAGTCAAAATTTTATTCTGAGAATTTTTCTATACGGAAAAATGTCTCAGAATCTAAGAATTTTTCTATACGGAAAAGTATCTCAGAATCTGAAAATTTTTCTATACGGAAAAATGTCTGTTAATTTTTCCATACAGAAAAATGTTTCGGAACCTAAAAATGTATCAGAAGTTAAAAAAAGTTTCGAAATTTTAAAATTTTTTCTATACAGATGTCTAATTTTGAGAGTCGTTTAAATCAAGAGACTTAAGACAGCTACTCGATTATTAAACTAATATATCATCGAGTATCTGTCTTAAGTCATTTGAATTTATCGCTTTTTCTCCATTTTCTTAAAGAATTTTTGTGTTAAATGTGTAAATAAATATCTTCAAACAATATTAGCTTTTAACGCAGCTTTTAGTTATCTAATTTGTAAATATTTACTTACTTCTGCCAGATGCCTAAACAAAAATTTCCTCAAATTTCTACCACTATTTCATCTTATCCCACCTGTCTTAACTATCACTAACACTACCAACAACATTATTATTATTTTAATATTCAATTATTTCTTAATATTCAATTAACTCAATTTATTACATGTTATAAATTACCACCATCTATTATCACATCAACACTTGCCGTTTGATATTCAAATCACTTGCCACTAACCACATTTGAGCAATTTGAACATGCAACATGAACAAATTGTATTGATTACATACTGTTGTTGTTACTAATGCTGCTGCTCACATATTGTAATTAGCCACAAGCAAAGTTAAACAAACAAACCATTCATTTAAAGTCAAAAAGCTACTGCTCTAAATCAATTTCAATGTAACAACAAATTGCGTGTTTCTTCTGTGTTCAAATGTTGTGTGTGTGTTATGTTAGAATAAAAAGGATAAGATGTCGTTGCAAAAAACCATAGCAACAACGTCATCACTAACACACTACCACCAGGTAAATGAATATCAAGTTACACAAGAGCAGCCAAGAACAACTTTAAGCTACTTTGGTTATAAAAAGAGGCGTAGAAAAAATATTATGGAAAGAAGAAAATTTCGGTCAGAATTTTTTGAAACCTTTTTCTATAAGGAAAAAAATGTCTCAGAAACTGTGACTTTTTTCTATAAGGAAAAATATCTCAGAATCTGTGAATTTTTTCTATAAAAAAAATGTCTCAGAATCTGTGAATTTTTTTTATTAGGAAAAATGTCTCAGAATCTGAGACTTTTTTGTATAAGGAAAAATTTCTCAGAATCTAAGACTTTTTTCTATAAGAAAAAATGTCTTAGAAGCTGAGACTTTTTTCTATATGGAAAAATGTCTCAGAATCTGAGACTTTTTCTATAAGGAAAAATCTCAGAATCAGAGACTTTTTTCTATAAGGAAAAATGTCTCAGAATCTGAGACTTTTTCTATAAGGAAATATGTCTCAGAATCTGAGACTTTTTTCTATAAGGAAAAATGTCTCTGAATCTGAGACTTTTTCTATAAGGAAAAATGTCTTAGAATCTGAGACTTTTTTCTATAAGGAAAAATGTCTCAGAATTTGAGAATTTTTTCTATAAGGAAAAATGTCTCAGAATCTGAGACTATTTTCTATAAGAAAAAATGTCTCAGAATCTGAGACTTTTTTCTATAAGGAAAAATGTCTCAGAATCTGAGACTTTTTTCTATAAGGAAAAATGTCTCAGAATCTGAGACTTTTTTCTATAAGGTAAAATGTCTCAGAATCTGAGACTATTTTCTATAAGAAAAAATGTCTCAGAATCTGAGACTTTTTTCTATAAGGTAAAATGTCTCAGAATCTGAGACTTTTTTCTATAAGGAAAAATGTCTCAGAATCTGAGACTTTTTTCTATAAGGAAAAATGTCTCAGAATCTGAGACTTTTTTCTATAAGGAAAAATGTCTCAGAATCTGAGACTTTTTTCTATAAGGAAAAATGTCTCAGAATCTGAGACTTTTTTCTATAAGGAAAAATGTCTCAGAATCTGAGACTTTTTTCTATAAGGAAAAATGTTTCAGAATCTGAGACTTTTTTCTATAAGGAAAAATGTCTCAGAATCTGAGACTTTTTTCTATAAGGAAAAATGTTTCAGAATCTGAGACTTTTTTCTATAAGGAAAAATGTTTCAGAATCTGAGACTTTTTTCTATAAGGAAAAATGTCTCAGAATCTGAGACTTTTTTCTATAAGGAAAAATGTCTCAGAATCTGAGACTTTTTTCTATAAGGAAAAATGTCTCAGAATATGAGACTTTTTTCTATAAGGAAAAATGTCTCAGAATCTGAGACTTTTTTCTATAAGGAAAAATGTCTCAGAATCTGAGACTTTTTTCTATAAGGAAAAATGTCTCAGAATCTGAGACTTTTTTCTATAAGGAAAAATGTCTCAGAATCTGAGACTTTTTGCTATAAGGAAAAATGTCTCAGAATCTGAGACTTTTTTCTATAAGGAAAAATGTCTCAGAATCTGAGACTTTTTTCTATAAGGAAAAATGTCTCAGAATCTGAGACTTTTTTCTATAAGGAAAAATGTCTCAGAATCTGAGACTTTTTTCTATAAGGAAGAATGTCTCAAAATCTGAGACTTTTTTCTATAAGAAAAAATGTCTCAGAATCTGAGACTTTTTTCTATAAGGAAAAATGTCTCAGAATCTGAGACTTTTTTCTATAAGGAAAAATGTCTCAGAATCTGAGACTTTTTTCTATAAGGAAAAATGCCTCAGAATCTGAGACTTTTTTCTATAAGGAAAAATGTCTCAGAATCTGAGACTTTTTTTCTATAAGGAAAAATGTCTCAGAATCTGAGACTTTTTTCTATAAGGAAAAATGTCTCAGAATCTGAGACTTTTTTCTATAAGGAAAAATGTCTCAGAATCTGAGACTTTTTTCTATAAGGAAAAATATCTCAGAATCTGAGACTTTTTTCTATAAGGAAAAATGTCTCAGAATCTGAGACTTTTTTCTATAAGGAAAAATGTCTCAGAATCTGAGACTTTTTTCTATAAGGAAAAATGTCTCAGAATCTGAGACTTTTTTCTATAAGGAAAAATGTCTCAGAATCTGAGACTTTTTTCTATAAGGAAAAATGTCTCAGAATCTGAGACTTTTTTCTATAAGGAAAAATGTCTCAGAATCTGAGACTTTTTTCTATAAGGAAAAATGTCTCAGAATCTGAGACTTTTTTCTATAAGGAAAAATGTCTCAGAATCTGAGACTTTTTTCTATAAGGAAAAATGTCTCAGAATCTGAGACTTTTTTCTATAAGGAAAAATGTCTCAGAATCTGAGACTTTTTCTATAAGGAAAAATGTCTCAGAATCTGAGACTTTTTTCTATAAGGAAAAATGTCTCAGAATCTGAGACTTTTTTCTATAAGGAAAAATGTCTCAGAATCTGAGACTTTTTTCTATAAGGAAAAATGTCTCAGAATCTGAGACTTTTTTCTATAAGGAAAAATGTCTCAGAATCTGAGACTTTTTTCTATAAGGAAAAATGTCTCAGAATCTGAGACTTTTTTCTATAAGGAAAAATGTCTCAGAATCTGAGACTTTTTTCTGTAAGGAAAAATGTCTCAGAATCTGAGACTTTTTTCTTTAAGGAAAAATGTCTCAGAATCTCAGCATTTTTCTATAAGGAAAAATGTCTCAGAATCTGAGACTTTTTTCTATTAGGAAAAATGTCACAGAATCTGAGACGTTTTTCTGCAAGAAAAATGTCTCAGTATGTCTCAGCAAGACTCTAACTCTGAGTCTTAATATTTGGCGCCCACCAGAGAGATCTTTTTAATCATCCGTTGTTGAATCTAATTGGTTCTACCGAAACAGTGGAAAAATGTTACAGCCTTCGAGGCAAAATGTCGCCATTTCATCTCAGAGCACATGTCCCAGCCATTTAGGCCACATAATTGGCGCCCAACAAAGGGTCCCACTTTCAAAACTCCTTAGTTGAATCTGACCAGTTCCTACCGAATCAGCTTGTGAAAAAATATTTTATAATCACCAGCCAAATATCGCCATTTTGTTAATAAATAAGAATTTTTTTTGGGCGCCCAACAGAGGGCTACTTGATTTTTCATCCGTTGATGAATCTAATGGTTTCCTATCTGTGGAAAAATTTTCTCAGATTTTAAGATATTTTCGATAAGAAAAAATTCTGAGAATTTTTCTATTAAAAAAAAAAAAAAATCTCCCCCTTAAAAAAATCTTTTACCACGCCTATTGTAATCTTGTTATAAACATACATATTCTTATAACGAAGTAAAAGCGACACTTATTTAACTTCTTCCACAATTACTTGCCAAACAAACAACCAAACACTGTTATAGAGTAGCGGCGGCGGCGGCATGCATAAATATCAATTTTCTGTTGATTTGCCACCTCTTGTTTAACAACAACCATCAGGCAGCCAGCAACAACATTTGCTCTAGAACAACTCTATTGGCATGTTAAAGACAATTTATTGTATCACTTGTATATTGACTTCAATACTGTTGTTTAAGTCTACTACAACTTGCAAAATGTACAAAGAAATGGAGTCATGAAAATGAACATGAAGCTTTTTAGTAGATGAAAAAGCAAAAAAAAAAAGAAAAAACTAATGTTAATAGTTGAGGTGGCAGTTAATTTAATTTACTCAAGTTAATATAACTTGTTTAACATGGTCATTTTACCTCAAACATCGTAACAACATCACCATGCGGATGATGATGATGATGGTGGAAACACCACATAAACACCACTATGGCGATCAAAAGTAATTGATTTTAATATATGGTTGCAAAAGAAAATTGAACACACAAATGATATATTAGTACCAAGCATTAAAGATCATTTAATTATTAATAATTTTTTGAGATTTTATTTATTTACTTATTTTGAAAACAAATACAAAAAATAAATTCCAATGAAATTTTCTCTATTGCCAATTAAATATTTTAATGACTTCTTTACTTATCTTCACAAAAAAATTAAAAAAATAAAAAACCAATAATGAAGGCCATTTCAAAAATATATAATTCATATAACTCGCACCAGACTAACAGACCTTAAGACTCAAAGTTAAGCGTTTGCTTTGGTGTAAAATTTAATAAATGATGACGATGATGATTGTTAAGTTTATTCATGCCTTCATCATAATTATCATAAGCATAACTTCCATTACTTACTACCATTAAAAAAAAAAAAACTATTGTCGTTGTAGCCTTAACCAACAAAAAAACCTCTCTAACCAACGTCCACCCTCTTAAAAAATAAATAAATGCAAAACATAGCCAAACAATCATCAAATGTAGCAGAAAAATAAATATTGAAAGAATTAAACGAATTTTAAATGCACTACATCGCAAAATCTGAGACATTTTTCCTATAGAAAAAGTCTCAGGTTCTGAAAATAATGTCTCACTCTGACTCTCGCAAAGAATATCCTTAACAAACTGATTCAGTATTAAAAAAACAGATTCAAATACCAGTAGGAACTGGTCAGATTCAACAACGAAGGTTTTATCATGTGGTCTTTTGTTGAACGCTAAGTATAAATACATTTTTCTTTATAAAGACATTTTGCTTCCTATAAGAAGCTATTCAGTTTTTAAGACAGAGTTCCAAAAAAAATTGTCTCAGGCTTTGAAAAATTGTATCACCCTGACTCTCGAAAATAAAATCCTCCACAAACTGATTCGGTAGAAATCCATCAATTTCAACAACGAAGGCTTAAACATAAGCCCTCTGTAGGGCGCCTTGGAAAAAATACTTATTAAATCAGAAAAAAATTGTGGTACTGATTTAGTAGTAAATAATCAAATTCAACAGCGTAGGTTTAAACATAAGCCCTCTGTTGGGCGCCTTAAAAAAAATACTTAATAGTTTTCGAAATGGTGATATTTCGCCTCAGATTATAAAATAATTTCTCATAAGCTAATTCAGTAGAAACGATCAAATTTTACAAAGAAGGTTTAAACATAGGCCCTCTGTTGGGCACCTTGGAAAAATACTTATTAACCAGGAATTTATTCAACCTCAAATTTTAAAATATTTTTCCACAATCTAATTCAGTAGGAACCGGTCAGATTCAACAACGAAGGTTTTACTATGTGGTCTTTTGTTGGACGCCAAATATAAAGTCGCAAACTCAAAGAAATTAGTTCACTAACAATAAGTGGTGACATTTGGCCTCTGATTATAAATAATATAATTTTTCATAAACTAATTCAGTAGGAACGATTCAATTAAACAAAGATGGTTTGAACATAGGCCCTCTGTTGGGCGCCTTAGACAAATATTATTAACCAGAAAATTATTTAGCCTCAGATTTAAAAATATTTTTTCACAATCTAATTCAGTAGGAGCTGGTCAGATTCAACAACGAAGGTTTCATCATGTGGTCTTCTGATGGACTCCAAATATAAATTCCTAAACTAAAAGACATATTTCTTTATCGCTTCCTATAAGAAGCTATTAAGTTTTTAAGACATAGTTCTAATAAAAAATGTCACAGGTTATAAGAAGTTGTCTTACTTTGACAAAAATTCTCTACAAACTGATTCGTTAAGAAACCATCAGTTTGAACAACGAAGGTTTGTACATAAGCCCTCAGTTGGGCGCCTCTAAAAAAAATACTAATTAAATCAGAAACAAAAATTTTGGTATTATGACTCAGGTTTCAATACCGATTCAGTAGTAAGTTATCAGATTCAACAACGTAGGTTTGAATATAGGCCCTCTGTTGGGCGCCTTAAAACAATATTTATTAGTTCACGAAATGATGATATTTGGCCTCAGATTATAAGATAATTTTTCATAAACTAATTCAGTAGGAACTATCGCGTTCAACAAAGGAGATTTGCAGGCCCCCTGTTGGGCGCCTTAGAAAAATACTTATTTACTAAAATATTTTTCCACAATATACTAGCCTACGGGGCCCCATAAAGAAGCGAGTTTTTAAGACATAGTTCTAATAATAAAAGTCCAAGGTTTTGAGAAATTTTCTCACTCTGACTCTCGAAAATAAAATCCTCAACAAACTGATTTGGTAGGAAACCATCAGTTTCAACAACAAACGACGTCAGTTGGGCGCCTTTGAAAAAAAAAAACTCATTAAATCAGAATCATAAATTGTGGTGTTTCGCCTCAGGTTATAATATTTTCCCACAAGCTAAACCAGTAGGAACTGGTCAGATTTAAAAACGAAGATTTTATCATCTGGTCTTCCTTTGGACTATATGGTCCCAAATCCTGAGACATTTTTTTATTAGGAAGATTCTCAGACGACAGAACGACATTCTGTCTATGATTCTGCACCAATTTTCCACCAGCTTATTCGGTAAGAACCGGTTGGATTTAAACAATTTTTTTAATATGTAGGCCCTCAGTGGGGCGTCAATTACAAAACTTCAGATTCTAATAGAGGCAAGAGACTGTGGTTTGGGAGTTAATCCACGTAAAACTGAGGTTGTCTTGCTTACAAGGAAAAATAACATTCTTGCTCTTGATTTTATTTCTCTGGAAGGCATTGAATTGTCCTTCTAAGGTGGAACCAAGTATAATGGAGTATTTCCAGATAGGAAGTCGAATTTCATGCGTAATATTGAGGAACGGGTAAGAAAAACAATGATTGCTTTATATTCTGGAGTTTATTATGAATGCCTCGAAATCGGGGCCTCATTGAGACTTCCGGCTGCGGAAATCGCAACTGATAAAGTCGCGTAGAGGACCAAAACAAGGGACCTTCGTCCTTGCGTCATTAACATTTTCGTGGATAGTCTTGTAGCTCTGAAAGCCTAAGAATCGAACACTATAAAATCGGAAATCGTTAGAAATTGTAAACCTTCGTCGATTCATTTAGCACACAGCCAAGCCAATCCGAGTCCCATAGTGGGGTCGCTGGAAACGAATTGCCTGATGAATGTACGAGAAATGGCTCGGAATTGGTGGAGAAACGTATAGAACTTTACATCTCGGTTCCTATAGTAGAATTGATGAACGAAATTGATAGGATATCTGAGGATAGAATAAAGGATAGATGGATATCACTGACTATGTGCAGAATTTTGAGAACCCTGTTGTCACTGCCAAATCCCAAGAGGACAATCAGTCTTCTTGCTTTTGGCAAACGGACGGTTAGCCTATTAGTAGAAGTACTTACATTGTATAATTGGCCAGATGGCCGTGCTTAGGGGAATATCTGATAGAAACTATTGTAGAAGTTGTGGGGAAGTAGAGGAGGAGGAGTCAGTGAAGCACTTGTTATGTGAATGACCAGGCCTAATGAGCAGCCGCCTTAAGCATTTGGGGCAAACATTTTTGCCCCAAATGACCTGAATTGTCTAACAGGTATCTAATTGACGTCTCTAGCAGAAGTGGTTTAAGAAGTAGAACTTTGTATCAGAGGGGGAGTAGGGATACAGAATTTAGGGAATCACAATGGGCCTTATGGGCTTCGATTGAATTCGCCAAACGGTGAACGCCCATCCAACCTAAACTAACCTAAACCTGTAAAAGGGCCATTGTAAAACAATTAGGCTTAGCCGTATAGTCGTTCACTGGATTTATACAGCAGTGGTGCGTCGAATTCTGCAGTAGGAAATCATTGTCTGGTGACCTCATTTAGAGACAAAAGGGAACAATGTCTATGTCACTTCGGTACAGAGAATGGCGTCGATGTGTATCACAGATGCTCTTCGTACTACACCTACGGCTGCGGTAAAAACCCTTCTTCGCCCTATATATTTTTTTAGGCAGTATGCGGCTACGTCGGAAATTCGATTGAATAACACACTGGAATAGACCGATCTTGAAAAAGATAACAATAGCACGAAATGTGGACTCTGCTCCCTTTATGAGCCTTCTTGAGCGCCATTTTACACAGCGGTACAATCCAATGAGTCATGGATGAGGGGCATTCCGGATAATGGATCCTTCATAAATGTTAACAAAGATGGATCGAAACTTCACGAACAAGTGGACTGCGGACTCTATTTAAGAGTGCTAGAGTTAAGCCAGGCTCGATTTTGGCTAGATCATTGTAGTGATTACCAGGTAGAGATGCTGGAAATAAAGAAAGTATCTGACTTTTGATTGAGTTACAATGTCATGTCTTCAACCGTAATCAACATTTCTTCTGACAGTCAAGCCGCGGTCAAGTCCCTGAGTCAATGTTATTGAAAACTTGATCTGCCCTTAACTGCCTCAAGTCTTTAAATGAGATGGCCAAACAGTTTGACATACGAATCATATGAGTCACATTGCACAAAGACATTTTAGGGAACTGCGGAGATGAACTTGCAAAACTGGGAACTAACAAGGGAAGTCTCCCTAGTGTCACCCGCGGATCTTTTTGGAATTGGTTTTATTTTGTAGAGCAGAAAAAATAAAAGGACACGTATTTTTTTTAGCGGCCCTAATTCATATTTAGGGGTAAATAGAAGGGGGGAAGACAAGGTAATTTTTCAGTTTTTTTCGTTTATCTCCTAAATTATGCACAGAAACCTAGTCATGTTACATACCAAATGAAAGGTCTTTGGAAAACCTATCTACATATGCAAAGAACGTGTCCAAACATGCACAACTTTTCGTCATATGGAGTAAAATACCAAAATTTTAGGTCATTTTGGTTAATAAGTCCAAAAATATTAACTTCTTTGGCCCGTTGTTAGCACCACGAGATAGGTATTAATAGCTTTAATCTGATACCACACATGCCTATATTAATTTTGTATAAATAGGCATAAATCGTAAAACAATGAAAAAGGTCAATTTCCCCCCATACAAATCGATCCCCCCTAAAAATGAGTTTGGGTCGCTAAAAAAAAATAGGTGTCGAATTTTTTTTCGTTCTTAACAACATATCCAAATTTCATAAATATCGGAGGGTGACACCAGGGAGAATTCCCTTGTAAGTTACAGGTTCCAATGGAATTGGTATGTGTTGGTATGCCTCTATAAATTTGCGAGCAAAATATTTGAATTTGTTTTGCGAAGGAGACTATTCAGAGATGGTCACATGGATGGACGTGTGAGATTACCCGACAGATTTCGCTTTCTCTTAATCAGAAGCTCACAAGTGAGCTGATATCGCTTCCTAGACGAGAGATTGCCGGATACAGCCGTATAGGAAGGCATGCTGAGTGAGTAAATGTCCCTTCAAATGACTTTTGCCGGAGTTGCTGCATAGATGAGGAGGAGTTGGAAACTATATAACACTTTATCTGCCATTGCACGTCACTTTCTGGTCCCTTAAATGTCCCTTCAAATGACTTTTACCGGAGTTGCTGCATAGATGAGGAGGAGTTGGAAACTATAGAACACTTTATCTGCCATTGCACGTCACTTTCTGGTCCGGGACTTGCTTCACTGGGATTTAGGGAGCTGTACGATCTATTTGATTTGTCGGATTTAAAAATTCAATATCTTTGGAGTTTTATAAGGAGGTCAAATTGGTTTAATGGCAGGGACTAGAAAGGGAATCCCAATACTGTCTCATGGCACCACAACTGACCTCAGAGTCCATGTGTGCTTACTTAAAGCGTTAGCAGCCACTTACAACCTAACCTTATAGATTTTTTCTAAGAAAGCATTTTTCCTCTCGAAAAACCCTTAAACTCTGATTAGTTTTCTTCGAAATATGAACAGATGCCGAGACGTTCTTTCTAAGGAAAATGTGTGGTACTCCTTTGGGCGTAAGTTATGAAGTTTCAATTTCTGAGAAATTTTTTTCTTTAATAAAACTCTAAGATGACATTTTGTCTCAGATTTTGCGACATTTTCCAGAAACTAATTCTGTAAGAACTGGTTAGATTTAACAACGGATCTTTGAACATTTAGGCCCTTTGTTGGGAGCCAGTTATTAAGACTTAGATTCCGGTATAGTTTTTCTATCTAAAAGTCTCACATTCTCAGATATTTTAAGGAACCCCCAAATATTCTAAGAAATTTTTAAGTAGGTCTCAGATTCAGTTCAGATTCTAAGACTATTTTCTTACAAAAAAAGTCACAGATTCTAAAACATGTTTCCGTTTAAACCTCCTGTAGGGTATTCTCTTCATCTTTTTAAAAAACATTAAACAATTCGATTATCCATTACCATTCATTATAATTTATCAACATCGAGCGTTGAAATGCTCGTAATTCAACACTTTTAAACCATTAGTGGAGCTTTTGGAAAACGGAATTGTACAGCAAGAAACAACAAAAAAAATCCAAGCATGCCATTTTTTTGATGTCCAAAAAAAGATTACCCACCAACCAGCCTTTTGGTTATATTTCAAACAATTGGAGATCTCTTAAATTATGAACGAATGAACTGCAGAAAAAGATATTTTTTTTTGTAAGCAGAAAAAAATAGAAGAAGAAATGAAAAATGTTTTGGTGAAACCATTTAAGTGGTAAATAATTTTGGCACGATTTGTTCTGATTCCCACGTTTCAAGTGCACAAAAAATACAAAAAAAAAACTCCATTAGACTGGTTGGCTGGCTGGATGAATGGCTGTTAGGTTTTTTTTTTGCTTCAGCAAGTAATTCCAACATTGTTAGTCATAGCTTTGGGAAGAAGGAGAAGTTACAAAAAAAAAAAGTGTGGTTATAAGTTTTGATTGAATTTTTCGTTTAGTGGGGTAGTAGTTTTAATAGTTTTTTTTTTTGTTGGTGTTTAACTTGATTTTAAGGAATTGATAACGATGACGACAATAACCAAGGTATTTTGGTTTATAATGGCAAAAGAAACAGTTTAGTTTAAATCAATTATTTCGGTAAGAAAAGGTGGCATTTATATAAGAGGAATCTTTTATTTAATGTCTCAGATTCGCCAAAAAGACCTCTAAACACCTGGTGCCCTTTTCTGGACGCTTTAAAAAAAACACTTACTGATTCATGAAATGACATTATTTAGCTTCAGATTTTGAAATATTTTATCTCAAGCTGATTTTGTGGAAACATTTCATATTTTATAACGGAGGTTTGTATGTGACCCTCTAATCGGCGCCAATTATAATTAACATTTTGAAACATTTTTTTTATAAACAAGATTTAAGATGAACTGGCGACATTTTGTCTCAGATTCTGCAATCACAAGCTGATTCCCTAAGATCCAGTAGAATCATTAACGGGTGTTTGACATGTGTGCTTCTAAGACTCAGATTCCGAGACGTTTTTCCTACAGAGAATTTTTTCTATCAAAAAAGACTAAAATTCTAATATATTGAAATAGTCCAAAATTCTAATATATTTTTCATACCGAAGAAGTATCACATTTGTGACATTTGATCGTATCGAAATCTTTCATTCAATAACGGAGGTTGAACACGTGGTCCTCAGCCAATTATGAAGTCTAAAATTCTTAAACTTTTCCTCTACGAAGTAGAATGTGAAACGAACTAGAAACATTTTGCCTCATTTACTTCAATAATTTTCCACAAGCTGATTCGGTAGGAATTGGTCCGATTCAACAACAGATGTTTGAACATATGGGCCCTCTGTTGGGCGCCAAATATTTAGTCTTAGGATTCGAAAGATTTTTCCTACCAAGACGCTTTTCCTACCAAATTAGTCTCATATTCTAAAACTGCCCTCTTTCGGGGTCTATGATAAAACACTTTTAATTCACAAGTGATGTTTAATTGCGAAAGCCTCTGTTGGGCGCCAATTCATATAAAGAAGATTTTGTAATGAACTTGCGTCAATTTACCTCAGAGTCTGTTATATTTTTTCAGAAGTTCATTCAGTTGGATCTGTTTAAATTCAACAATGGATGTTTGAATAAGTGGGCCCTATGCTGGGCGCCAATTATAAAAATACAGACTGTGACATTTTTCCTATGCAAAATCTCGATTCTAAAGCAGCTTCAAAAACATTTTTTGTTTAAACAAAGTCCTAGATTCACAACCATTTGTTTTTAAAGTCTCAGATTCTCAGAAATTTTTCTCTTATTTTCCCCATAAATTTAAATATATTTTTTTAAATATAATCCCATAATAATGTCTTTATATGCAAAAATAATAATATCATATTTTATTTTCAATAACTACAACAACTACTACCACCACTTCCTTGCCATCCTCTTCTGCTTTGACCATGTAAAACCTACAAATAATTTAAGGCAGAATAAAGTCTGGCAGTTATAGTGCTGACAAATTTATATTTTATTGGCTTGACCGTAAAACAACAACAAAAAAAAAAGAAGCAAATTCAAACAAATACCGCCATAGCACAAATATTGCCATCACCACCGCCACCAACAACAACTACCCAATAACAGCATGCATGAACATGTTGAATCTTCGTAAAAAAAAACAATATAAGATCAATAATTTTATTTAACCAAAAACAGCAATAATAGAAGACAGTGGGGTTTTGGAAACTTTTTCGGAATATTTTTTTGTAAGTGGCCACTTAAAAAATCAATACATGGTGACGGTTTTCTTCAGATTCTGAAACCGTCTTCTACAAGCCAATTAAATAGGAACTGGTTGAATTCAATATTTTCAGGATTTTTTTAATATGGGACCCTTTGTTGGGCGCCAATTATTAAGTATCAGATACTGAATTTATTTGTAGAACAGAGTGTCATTTTTTCTTCCCCTTTTGATTTTTCCAAGTGTCCGGACAAATTTTAATTCTACGAGATCAAAATGTGTTATAAATTTGAGGGGAATCGAATTATATTAACCCGTGACCTTCAAAGTTTTGGATTTTTAATAATTTAAAAAATAAGAAAAAAAAATTTTCTTGAACACGAATATCAAAAAAAAATTTTCAAAATTTTTGTTTCTTGCCCTTTTTATGAAGCTTGATAAAAACTTCCATCTAAAATCAATTTTACCAAAATCTGATCATTTAAACTCGAGGCGCCCTTAGGTCAAAGCTTTTAGTTTTTAGAAACTTTTCACCAAAAACACTTAAATACGAGCACAGGGGCCATAGGTTAAAATGTTCTGATTTGGCTTTAATTAGGTTTAAATTGACAGTTTGTCTCCATAACTATAAAATCGTTAATGGAAACAATTTTTTAATTTTTTTTTTTTTTAATTTTTTGAAAGTGAAAAAAATCCGCCTATTTTGGAAAATTTTTGACAAATTTCAAGTGGCGATATCTCTAAAACGACTCGACAGATTTCTGAAATTTTTTGAAATCTTAAATATGATTGATTTTACTCAAATTAAGTTTAAATGAAATTTTTAGAGTCCGACCGAAACCAGTTTTCGAGGCCGAACCGAAACCGAACCGAATATTCGGCCGAAAAAGTAATATTCGGCCGAAACCGAACCGAAACCGAAACTTAAAAAAAATTACCGCTTGGCATGAATAATGTTATTAAAAAGTTGTTAAAGATAAATATACAGCATATAATGCTTTTAAACCATAGGAATTGTTGTATTTAAAAAAAAAAATATGTGTTTTAAAAAACTTACAAAAAAAATTGTATATTTCGTTTGTAGATTAGGAGAAAATAATTTTTGAACAGAAACAGTTTTACATTTATTGCACAAACTTGTAACATTTTCTTCAATTGAACTGAAACAAGTGAAATGAAATACGAAATCAAAAAATTCAGCGACTTTTTTACATATTTTTTAAAATACCAAAAAGTTTCGGTTTCGGCTAATATTCGGCCAAAATTTTGCCGAATACCGAATAGAGGCCGAAACCCCATTATTCGGCCGAAACCGAGACCGAAACCGAATATTCGGTCGGACTCTAGAAATTTTGTCTCCATCTCTATGAAATCATCAATCGAAAAAATGTTGAGATTTTTTTGTAATTTTTTTGAACGTAGGAACAAATCCGCCATTTTTTTCATTGTATATTTCTGATCTGTTATCGATTCTAAGACGTTCTATGATTGTTCGTCCGTCTAGCCTCCTGAAGTTTAACACGAATATTTCTTATGGTCATACGCTATTTAAGTTCGGAAATGGGCAAAATCGGATCAGGGGAAAAAGTTACACCTTGAAGAACTAAACCAACCTCGAAAAAATCCATTTTGTAAATTTGCTGTTGCATTTTTGTTAAACAAATGAAACACTTTTGTGACAAAAGAAGTTCAAGGTTCAGGGGCCCATTCCACTGAGCTTGTCGCAAAACTTACACTGTACTACAAAAAACACAAAATCGAATATACTTTTAAAATGAGGTACTTAAGGTTGTAGGTCTCGTCGAAAAGATCACAAATGCCCATCAAACTTGCCAGACACCCTCAAACTTTAAAGTTATTGTCAAAAAACGATTTTTTTGGGACTTTTCTCACTAAACCATGTGTAACTTAAACATTTTTCAACCGATTTTCAATTTTTCAACTGTTTTAGATAGAAGAAGGATAGGGCTTTTCATGTGTGTGAATTGGTCTATACATATAAAAAAGATATGTTTTGATTTTTTAAACAATATCTAATTTTTTATTATTTTTTGAAAAAATTTTTGTGTTTATTGATTTTTTCTGCTATAGTTCGTTCAACAACATTTATATTTATAAACGTATTCTTAAAGAAAATTTAATTGTGAATACGATGAGGTTTATGCCGAAAAAATCGGATAACAATTGACAGAGTTGTTATAATTTTCCTAAAAAACAAAGTTTAGATTTTGCTTGAAATTGCCGTTATGATAACCCAGGCAAAAAAAAAATAAAAAAATAAACGAACATACTAAGAGGTCGCGTATCATTATTTTAAAGGTTTTTGCCCCCGTGAATTCGAATTTGATCTTGAAATTGCGCTATCTTATTAAGTTTTTGATATATCAATTTATGTTGAATATCTCAAAAACCTGACGAGATAGAGCAATTTAAAGACCAGATTCGGATTCAGCGCCCCAAAAACCTTTAAAAATATTGTACATGACCTCTTATGATAAATTCATTTTTATTGCCTGGGATCTGAACGGCGATTTCCTTCAAAATCTTAATTTTCTTTTTTACAAAAATTATCACAACTCTGCCAATTATTATCCGATTTCTTCAGTATAAAGCTTATCGAATTCAGAATTAAATTTTCTTTAAAAATACGTTTTTAAATATAAAGGTTGTTAAACGAACTATAGCAGAAAAAAATTGATAATCTCGAAAAATTTTCCAAAAATAACAAAAAAATTGGACTTTTTGGACTAAAGTACTACAAAAATTAAATTTTTATGGTTTTGGGATAGTTTTTAAATATAAATTTAGGAAACGCATTGTCGCCAAAAAAAAAATCCGCGAAAAAAAAATCCCCAAAAATTTTTTTTTTAAAAATTGTGTGTCTGTAATGTAACGTATTCTACCCATTTTCATAAAATAATATCAATATAAAAAAATTTGGAAAAAATCGCGAAAAAAATTTCCAAAAAAATTTCCGCGAATAATTTTTTTTTTTTTTTGTATATTCAATAGAGCTTAGAGATAGAAATTCAGCAATTGTCTAACTAATATAAAAAAATAGTTGTTTTTACTTAACAAAAACAATAGTCGCGATTATCGCTAATACATACGCTAACTTTTGTTTTTTTTTCGCGAAAAACAAAATTCGCGAAAAAAAATATTTTCAAAAAACTTTGTGTCTGTAATGTAATGTATTTTACACATTTTCATAAATTAATACCAAAATAAAAAAAAAATTGGAAAAAAATCGCGAGAAAAAAAATTCGCCAAAAAATTTCGCGAATAATTTTTTTGTATATTCAATAGAGCTTAGATGATAGAAATTCAGCAATTGTCTGAATAATATAAAAAAAATAGTTTTTTTTTACTTAAAAACAAAATTATCGCGAATATCGGTTATACATACGCTAGTGTTAGTGTACACGAACTAGCTTTACCAGATGGGTGTCGTAAATTCAAATCAAACTAAAAATATTTATATTGAACCAATTGTTTCACGAAGATAAGGAAATTACGGTATTATGGTTTGTTATGTTAGTTTAATACACTTGAATGGTTTTAAATTTAAAAATTATCGCAAAAGTTTAAAAATATAATTTTTATTGTACATAAGCATCAAAATTTTAAATCGCGATTATTACGAATACGAGCGCTAACTTCGAAAAACGGCTAGCACCATTGAATTCAGCGTACTCGAATTACCTTTTTCAGTAGGGCCCAGCTTGTTAAAAAAAATGTCAAATTCGATCACTGTTATTGATCGCCGGGTGATTCATAGTTTTGAGTTCGATTGGCCTCAAATTTGAACCACATAAGTTTTAGACCTAGTAAAAAAAAACTTTCCGGAAGTTCAAAATCAAAATAAAAGCTTTTTTGCCTCACAAAAAATAAATAAATATTCGAGCTCAAGGCCAGATATATAATAAATCTATGACTACCCAAACTTTTGAATATGTCATTATTTTGTTTGTTCAAAGTAATGCAAATGGTAAGGAATTGTCACAAAAAAGTATATGGTAAATGTGTTGTTACTACGGTAGTCACTTGATATAAAGACGATGTTGCTAAGTTCTTTTAGATGTTGTTCCTCTTTTTTTTAATAAAAACAATCATGATTTTAAAAACATTTTTAAATTAAAAATTTTCTGAAGTTGGAATAAAGATATTAATGACCCGGATGTCTATTGTGTCCTACATGACAAAATTTGTTGTAATTGAAAAAATCATTTAGTATGTTTTGCCCCACTGTGCAACTAGCATCAATAACATCAACTATTGTTTGTTGCTACTTAAAAAAAATAAAACTCCTTCGCCACCACCACCATCACCACACCAACACTGCTGCCATCTGAGCTCATAAGTTAGTTTAAATTTTTTTAAAGAAGAAGAAAGAAGTAAGTAATCCCAACATTATTGGCATTAGTGTCCATTGTTTTTGTTGTAATATTTTGTAGCCAACATGCATATGAAATAAACCGTATGCAAGCAACACAACACAATGATCAATACATGCAGACCAACATGCCAGCATTATTGACTGCCAATTTAAGCCAAGTTGCAATTTAAAACATAATTTTCATACTACAACAACAAAAAAAAAAACTCGCATAAATGTATGTAACTTGTAACCAAACGATGTTTGCAGTTCGTTAGTAGTAAAAACCAACAAAAAAAAATCCTTTAAAAAAATATAATTTTTGCTACTGCTTTTAACGCAATATGCAACTTACAACAAAAATATTGTTGTTAGTATGTTTGCAACAAAAACACAGCATATTATTAACCACGTAAAAGAAACTAAAACTTAAGGATAAAATAAGATTTTTTTTATAAAAAATAGCAAAAAAAGTTAACAAACTATGATTTCACTTTGATTTAACAAAAAAAAAAAAAAAAAACAGCAATGTTTGTTGCACGCACTTTCTGCGTAACATAGGTGATTGTATGTAACTAGTAAAGTAAAGTGCAACATATTGTAGTAAAACATACTAGACAATAACAGACAACAAATAATAAAATGTATAATTGGCGGCTATAAACATGCTCATGGTGATGTTGTTAATGTTTTTAATTTCTTTTTTGTTGTATTTGTATTTGTTAAAGAAAAAATTTGGTTGTGGTTGTAAATTTAAAACAATAGGGTGCTAAAAATTTTAAACAAGTAAGTAAAATTTGTAATATCCGTAAAAATTTTATGTCACAAAATCTTAGACTTTTCTATAAGAAAAATGTCTCAGAATCCAAAACTTTTTCTATGGGGAAAAACATCTCAAAATTTAAGACTTTCTTCTATAAAAAAAACAAATTTCTCTGAATCTGAGACTTTTTTCTATAAGGAACAATGTTTGACAATCTGATACCTGAGACTTTTTTCCATAAGAAAAAATGTCTCAGAATCTGAGACTTTTTTCTATAAGGAAAAATGTCTCAGAATCTGAGACTTTTTTCTATAAGGAAAAATGTCTCAGAATCTGAGACTTTTTTCTATAAGGAAAAATGTCTCAGAATCTGAGACTTTTTTCTATAAGGAAAAATGTCTCAGAATCTGAGACTTTTTTCTATAAGGAAAAATGTCTCAGAATCTGAGACTTTTTTCTATAAGGAAAAATGTCTCAGAATCTGAGACTTTTTTCTATAAGGAAAAATGTCTCAGAATCTGAGACTTTTTTCTATAAGGAAAAATGTCTCAGAATCTGAGACTTTTTTCTATAAGGAAAAATGTCTCAGAATCTGAGACTTTTTTCTATAAGGAAAAATATCTCAGAATCTGAGACTTTTTTCTATAAGGAAAAATGTCTCAGAATCTGAGACTTTTTTCTATAAGGAAAAATGTCTCAGAATCTGAGACTTTTTTCTATAAGGAAAAATGTCTCAGAATCTGAGACTTTTTTCTATAAGGAAAAATGTCTCAGAATCTGAGACTTTTTTCTATAAGGAAAAATGTCTCAGAATCTGAGACATTTTTCTATAAGGAAAAATGTCTCAGAATCTGAGACTTTTTTCTATAAGGAAAAATGTCTCAGATTCTGAGACTTTTTTCTATAAGGAAAAATGTCTCCGAATCTGAGACTTTTTTCTATAAGGAAAAATGTCTCCGAATCTGAGACTTTTTTCTATAAGGAAAAATGTCTCAGAATCTGAAACTTTTTTCTATAAAGAAAAATGTCTCAGAATCTGAAACTTTTTTCTATAAAGAAAAATGTCTCAGAATCTGAGATATTTTTCTATAAGAAAAAATGTCTCAGAATCTGAGACTTTTTTCTATAAGGAAAAATGTCTCAGAATCTGAGACTTTTTTCTATAAGGAACAATGTCTCAAAATCTGAGACTTTTTTCTATAAGGAAAAATGTCTCAGAATCTGAGACTTTTTTCTATAAGGAAAAATGTCTCAGAATCTGAGACTTTTTTCTATAAAGAAAAATGTCTCAGAGTCTGAGACTTTTTTCTATAAGGAAAAATGTCTCAGAGTCTGAGACTTTTTTCTATAAGGAAAAATGTCTCAGAATCTGAGACAGAGGGCACATTCTCTAACCTCCGTTACAGAAACTGATTGCTTCTTTGCGAATGTGTTTGTGGAGGATTTTCTTTACTACAGTCAAGAGTGAGAAAATGTCTTAGTATTTTAGACCTCGATTTCCCATTGATTGTCACCCTATTAAGTTTATATAAATTTAGCTTTGTTGTTGTTGAGGGTGCTAAAGAAATGTTGTTGATAACATGTAAAATTTTTCTATTGCTGCTGCTGTTTTGGCTTTCTTAACAGTTTTTATTTTTTTTTGGTTTTGTGAAGGTGATTATAAATTATAGTTTTTTTTTTAATGTTTTTCACAGAAATATTTGTTTAATTTTAGAATTAATGATCTTTAACATAAATGGTAGTTAAAATTTTAGATAGAAAGTATGTTTGTATAGTAAAGAAAGGTTAATGGTATGTTAAAGAAATAAAAATTTAGTAATCGGTAATAATTGTGTGATATTAGTAAAGTGATCATTAAATACTCGATTAAGTCAATAATGTCTACTTAGATGACTTGTTTTTTTTTTTTTTGCAAGTGTCCATTAAATTTATTTTGGTAATTTGATCGGGGATACATAAATAAGTTTTAAATGGTGGCAGATTTAAAACAAGGGGAAACAACGAGATTTCTAACTATTTTTTTTCTGACTTTCGTCCTGCGTTTCGTAAAGTATAGAGTGTCTAAAAATTGGCAACTTCGCGGGCTACAATACGCAACGCTAGAGTTTAATTTTTTTCCAACTTCTCATTTTTGCAAGTGTTAAGGAATATTTTTATTATTTGAGTCCACCCGAATTAAATTAGCCCGCAACGCTGGGCGATCAAAGTTTTGGATTTTTGAAAATGGAAAAAAACATCTTGCAATACATCGTTGGTGAAAATGAATATCTACAAAGTTTTCATATCGGTCGAACAGTTTTCGGAATATTGCTATTTGAAATTTGTAAAAATTGGGGATTTTCCTAATTTAAAGAAATTAAAAAAAAAATACAAAATTTTTTCGTTGGCCCTTTCATAGAACTAAGGACAAATTTTCATTTAAAACTAATTGGAGTCAAATCCGATAATTTTAACCCATGACGCCCTTCGTACAAATTTTGGTTTGTTTGAAAATTTCACAAAAGCTCTAAAATTTAATCGAAGGACGCCATTGCTTAAATTAAATTAAATTTTGTCTCAGTCTCTATAAAATAGTCAATAGAAAAGAACATTTAGTTTTTTTTTGGTGAACTTAGGAAAAACCGCAATTTTCTTATCAATATCAAGTGGCGATATCTCGAAAACAGCTCGACCGACTTTGAAAATATTCGTATTCAGCATGCCAAAATTAATTTCTTAAAAATTTTTAAGGACACAAAAAGGCATCACCAACAAAAAAAATGATTTTTTTTTGTAGCTACTAGAAGAATTCAAAGTCGAAAAATTCAAAAATTAAGCTGTGTTTATATCATACCACTGAGTATTAAGACTTGTCAAAAAATCGTGTGTAATATGATTTTGTTGACAGTCCAATAAGACTTTTGATTTTATGAAATATTTCAAAAAATGGCTGTGTGTTATTAGATTTGCATACAAACAGCTGTTTTAAAAATGTCTGTTTGATTTTGCTTATGATTTTTTGACAGTATTAAGACTTTTGTAATATTTTACTTTCCCGAGTAAAAATTTTTGTATGGAGCAATATATGTTCTTATATTATTCCAGATCTGTTGATAGATCCGAGATTTGAAAGATCAGCACTGATCCGAAAAATGGATCGCTAAGATTAGATCAGTTTTAACCGGACGGATACAATTTGATCCGAAAAGTGGGTTTATCTAATTAGATCAGTTTTAATCGGTGGGATACAATTTCATCCGAAAAATGGTTGGATCTTATTGGACCAAGACAAAAAAAAAAAGATTTTTTTAGCTGGATAAAAAAAGATAAAATTTCATACGAAAGAAAAAAAAAATATTACAAAAAACTTTAGATAAAATTTTATCCGAAAAAAAAAATCTATTTTTAGAACTATATATAATTTAATCCGAACAATAAAATCTATTTTTAGAACTGATAAAGTTTTATCCAAACAATTTTTTCAAGATATAAATATATATAATTAAAATTTATTTAAAAAAAAAAAAAAACTTCGAGCGGCGGGGGAATCGAACAGCTACCAACTGTTTTGTAATCGCAATCTCTACCCTCTGACCCAGCGGACGTTGTTAATAAATGACAACTTTAAAAGACTATGTTTTAAAAAAACTTAGAAAATTTTTGAAAATAGTTTATCATATATAATTATATCAAGTTTAACTTATATATAATTAAATCCAGTTTATCTTATCGTGTATATGATTGCATCAAATTATATTCGACTTGAATTTGAACAAAATTTTAAAAAAGACTTAGAAAATTTTTGCTAAAATTTGTGATTTTTTTTTTTTTTAGTTTATTTGCTGAGCTAATAGGGGGTTTAATACTGAGTTTAACAACATGATTTTCATCTTCCAATGCTCTTAATTTTCCAAGTTATAAAGCTTTGAAGTAAAAACGGTTTTTGGCTTATGAGCTTCACATTTTTCATCGGATCCAAATTTTCTTTCTGCTGTTGTATATTTAATAAAAATACCTTTAAGATGGTATAAAACATGTATAAACTTTTTTACTCACCAACGGCCAAATAATGAGTTTTAAGTTTTTTTCGGAAGTTTTTTCAGACAAAAATAATTTTATCTGAAAATATTGCTAACATAAGTTCAAACCAAATACACTTTTAATTATTGGCAACAAATAAAGCTTTGATTTGAGCTTGATCTGAGGACTTTAGCTCTCTTAAAACCAGAGATATTGATGGTTAAACATTAAAGTTTTAAAATATTTTTTTCTTCGGATTAAATAATATATAATTATATCAAAGTATAATTATTTTTGAAATATTTTTGTTAAAATTCAGGGATTTTATTTTTTTTTAAATTTGAAAAACGAAAACGCATTAAAAAATCATTTAGATTAAAAAAAAAACTAAAAAAAAATTATTTTTTTCTTGACTTAGTCGGGAATCGAACTCAGGGTCCTCAAGAATTATATATTATCATATATGATGCAATATAGAAAGTTATATTACTATATATAAATAATATTTATTTCTAAATATTATCATAAAAAATAAATTAATCAATATTTTTAAGTTTAGTAAAAAATTAAAGCTTCTAAAACATATTTTCTTTAAAAAAATAAATAAAAAAAAACAACTTTTTTTCTTAGCTCAGCCGGGGATCGAACCCAGGGTCCCTAGGAACCATATATTAACTTATATGATGTAATATATAAAATTATATAACTATAAATAAATAATATTTATTTTTAGATTTTATCATAAAAATTTAATTATTCAATATTTTTAAGTTTAGAAAAAACAAAAAGCTTTAAAAACATATTTTCTTTTTTAAAAAATTAAAAAAAAATAGTTTTTTTCTGGGTTGAGCCGGGAATCGAACTCGGGGTCCCCAAGCATCATATATTATCTTATATGATCTTATATAAAGTTACACACAACTATTTAAGTAATATGCATTTTTTAAAAATTTAACTTTTAAAATCCAATATGCATTTTTTTAAGTTTTAAAATACAATGGATTAAACAGATTTTTTTCTATTTAAAAATTTATAGAATTTATATATATTTTTTTTTTGACTGATTTTAGGTGCTTTGAGAATCATATATAATTATACAAGCTCTCTTGTATACTTAAATAAAAATATATATGATGCAACATTAAAAAAAAATATTGAAATACTGTCATATAAAAGTATGCATAATTATATATAAAATATTGTGAAAGAAAAAAATATTTTTTACCTTATACAATTGTATAACATTTTATATGGCGTTACATGTGCCACCATTTAAAATTATATATAGAGTTTAAAAAAAAATTGTATTTATATGGTACCTTACAAAACTATATACGGTATCTCATAAGCCATTTATAATTATATCTTTGATAATATTAAAAAAATAAATGTTTGATGCCATGTATTGTTTTATATAACTGTATATGGGGCATTCCATGCCAAATCACTCACTTTTAGGCCCGACCCCCTTCGATTAATTTTATTTTTGGATATGTTTTAGTACGTATTAAATGCAACTTGCAGCCAAATTTTCAGCCTTTTATACCAAGGTGGTGTTGAGTAATCAATTTTTCAAAATGGCGATTTTTTCCAAAAAATTAAAAAATTTAAATTTTCAATCAATTTTGACCAGTAAAAAATATAGATATTTTAAAAAAAGTTGGACAACGTTTTGTTGGTATTTAAATGTAGTTTTAGAAAAAAAATAAGAAAAAATTATTCGAAGTAATTATCACTTATTTTTTGACGTTTAAAAATTAAAATCGACTTTTTGAAAAAGTCCGAAACCTTCGATTTTTTTGTAAAAAACTATAAGAATTCTACTCTAAATTATGCAACTTTTAAGCCATAACTCGAGATGTGATCACAATTCTTTCTATTTTTTTTTTTAATTTTTAAAATTGCACCTTTTATGTTTTGGCTCTGATTTATTTTATATGGAGCTCCAAAAAAAAAAAAAAAATGGTAGATACTGACCCTAACTTACCCTAAATATATTCATTTGGAGGTAAATATACGTCTCACAAAAATTTAGGACGATCGGACATGTGTAAGGCGCTTAGCATGGTCCTTGAAGTTTAAAAAACGGATTACAAGGAAAAATATGAATTTTTTTCTGTTTTCGCAATTTCTTTGGTATTTTAAGTTAAGTTTTAATTCAAGTGATTACAGAATTATGATGTGGAGTAAAATGCCTTTCTAATAAGGTACTAAAAACTAAAATCGGTTGAAAATCAGCCACGTTATTACAACTTCCCCAGGCATCTAGCGTGTGCCATACAACTTGATTAAAAAATACGAGGCCCTTTTTTTAAATTTATTGAAATTTTCTACTGTAATAACATTTTTTCATTATTCATGTTTTAGTGTAATTTTTTTTGACTTTTCCAAATTTTAAAACAAAAAAAATATATTTTTTTTTAAAATAGAGATCTCAAAAGGGTGTGGAAAATGCAGGCATTTTTAGCACAAATTTAAAAAATGTTAGCAAAACACAATATGAAAAATACTTGTCATCTAATAACATTTGAACTTGAAGAATAAAAAAATGTTATTACAGTAGAAAATTTCAATGAATTTCAAAAATCGGATAGTATTGATTAATCAAGTTGTCTGCCACACGTTAGATGCCTGGGGAAGTTGTAATAACTTGGCTGATTTTAAACCGATTTCGGTTTTTATGACCTTAATAGAGAGACATTTTACTCTACATTTCAATTCTGTAACCACTTGAATTCAAAATTAACTTAAAATACCAAAAAAATTGAGAAAACAGAAAAAAATGCATATTTTCCCTTGTAATCCGATTTTCAAACTTCAAAGCCGATGCGGCACGCCTTACCCATGTCCGATCATCCTAAAATTTTCTGAGACGTATTTTTACACCCAAGTTAATATATCTAGGGGAAGTTACGGTCAATATTTACCAAATTATTTTTTTTGGAGCCCCATATAAAATAAACCAGAGTCAAAAAAAAAAAAAGTGCAATTTTCAAAATTTGAATAAAAATAGAACGAATTACGATCACATCTCGAATTATGACTTAAAAGTTGCGTAATTTAGAGTAGAATTTTTTGACATTTTAAAAAAAAAATCGAAGGTTTCGGACTTTTTCAAAAAGTCGATTTTAATTTTTATACGATAAAAAACAAGTGATAATTACTTCGAATAATTTTTCATATTTTTTTTCTAAAACTACATTTAACTACCAACAAAATGTTGTCCATCTTTTTTTAATATATCTATATTTTTACTGGTCAAAATTGATTGAAAATTTAAATTTTTTCATTTTTTGGAAAAAATCGCCATTTTGAAAAATTGATTACTCAACACCACCTTGGTATAAAAGGCTGAAAATTTGGCTGGAAGTTGCATTTAATACGTAGTAAAACATATCCAAAAATAAAATTAATCGAAGGGGGTCGGGCCTAAAAGTGAGTGATTTGGCATGGAATGCCCCATATAGAGTTATATGTGCGACCATATATAATTATATTTGAACATTTTTTTTTTCGTTTTTTAAGATGGAACCATATATAGTTTTAAATGGTTTCTTGTAAGTCATATATAATTTTAAATGGTTTCTTGTAAGTCATATATAATTATATATATAATGATATTGGATTTTTTTTAAATATGCTCGTATACGTTATTTGATATTAAGTCACATATAAATATGTATGCAATCAGATTAAGTTATATGTGTCACATATGATTATGTCTCCCACATGTATTTATATATTAATATGGTTATCATTAGATGTAATTTTATATAACTCCATTTAAAAAATTTGGAAAAACTCAATGCGAGATATAATTATGTACTTTGTTTGATATGAAAACATATTATTTCATATGGCTATATATACATACATCAAATAATGTAAAATTATATGTATTCATTTTTACTCGGGTTCTTAAAATCAAAAGACTCTGTGGGATGATAAACACACCTTTAACAACATGGAGTGAAATTAATTTTCATATGTAGTTGGTGCATAGAATGAATTAAATAATCTCACTTTTTCAGAAATTTATTTTTAAAATTTGAACACAGAAAAAAATATTCAATAGCAAAAAACAATTAAATATTTGCTCAGCTTAAAATTTGACATTCAATTAAATTTTACTTGAATCAATTAACCATTTGCTCAAATCTGAAAAATTCACAAAAAAATTCATAAAAACAAAAAAGCTCATCATAGTAGGCTTTGAGTAACAATGCGATGAACGCTGTTGCGTTTTTTGTTTTAGTTTTCGTTAGTCGTCAAATAGAAAAGTACTTTCACGCACACAAGACAAAAAAAAACAAAATAATATAAAGCACAAAAAAAAACAATTTAAACAAAAGACTTGAAAAGACTGACAAAAAACACTACAACTGTAAAATAATGATTAACCATTCACTCAAATCAAGCATTGGATTAATCAAAAATAACACAAAATTATTGATTAACCGCTCACTCAAATCAAGCATTGGTTTAATCAAAAATAACAGAAAAATAACAATGAACAAATTACTCAAATCAAGCATTGGTTTAATCAAGGAACAGTCAATGACTGACCTACAATTTTCGTGCTTGATCCAACAATTTTCCTCATTAGATGACTTTTAATTAAAATAATGCTCAACCTGGTGTATTTCGTGCTTGATCTAACAACTCATTTTTATCTGTGAATATTTTGAACTTATTTATTAAATAATATTATGTAGCGCAAGACATATTTTGACACTTCCCTTTTTAACGCACTGAAATGTCGGTCGGGGTGCATTTGGACTCAGGGGATTAGAAAATTCCTTTTTTTCGGGCCGCCCACTTTTGTGGGCGTGGATATACAAAAATTATTTAAATAATGATAAAATTTCATTTCTTAAGAGCATAAATCATAACTAATGAATTTGTTTAAATTTATCACGAGGAGGAAGGGCTACCCAACGACCAGGGGGAAAAAAGTTTCTTCTTGAAGAACTTAGCCAACCTCTGAAAAACTTATTTTTTTACATGTAATTCTGCAGGATTTCTTTTTTTAATTTTTGGTAGGCAAATAAAACAATTTGATATCGAAAAAAGTTCAAGGTCATGCTTGGGATACAAAAAAAGTCGTTTTGTTTCGCGCCCTTTTGTGGGCGTGGTTATTAAAAACTTATTTAAATAATGATAAAATTGTATTACTTAAGTGCAAATAATAATTCAGTTTCGCGGATTTTAATTTTATAGCAATATTTTTTTAATGTCTCACGATAAACTTTGAGAAAAATAAGAGTGAAATTTTTTTGAAAAAAAATAGTTTTTTAACTTAAAGGAACAAAAACTAGGTGTGCGTTTTTAAGCTGATAACGGAAAAAAGAATAAAAAGTTCGAAGTTTTTGGAAAAAAAATATATTTTTTTTTAATTTTACGTATTCTTAAGTTACTGCAAAAAATAAGACTTGATTTTATATAAAATGGACCTTCTGAATCCGAAACTGCAATCCAAATTTTTCTAGCATGTTCCGTTTTCGTGATATTCTCATTTGATAATTTTAGAATGATTTATAAAGAACAGTTGATTTTGAGTTTTTCAAACGCCAATGTTTCAAAAACAGTACGCGTTTGAAAAATTTGGATGCCAGATTTGGAATCACGAGTTCTCATTTTTACTAAATGTAGTCCTATTTTGTGTTAGCAACTTAAGAATACGTTACAGTGGAAACCCAAAAAGTGCCAAATTACCGTTTTTCAATATTCAAATGCGAATATCTTAAAAATCTTACGTGATAGAAAAATTTGGAAGGCAGATAAGGAATTCAAAAATTTTTTACTTGGGCCTCTGTTCTGTCTTTCACAACTTTTCAATTCACATGAAAATTTCCGAATCACATGAAAACAAGTTTAGTGTTTTGTTGATCACGTTTTCATTTGAAGTTGAAATCGAATAATTTAAATTTAAAAAATTATAAGGAAAATAATGCATTCGTTTTACTTTCACCAAATTTTATTTATGTGAAACAAAACGAAAAAGAAATTCGGATGTGAAATCTAGAACACCAAAAAAATTCGGAAATTTTCATTTTCACATTTTTTATGTGAATTACTTTTTTTGGAACAGCGGCCTTGATGTATTTTTATTCATGGGAGTGCGAATTTTTATGAATTCGTTCAACAGTGTCATTATAAACTTTTTTAAGTTTTTATTAAAACTACTACAATTAATTAAACTTTACAATAAAATTTGTTTTAAATTTCTAACTATATTTATATGAGAAGTGTTTAATAAAAAAAACAAAAAAGTCGTTAAGGGGTACGCGGCTGATAAAATTTAAAATTAGTGGTACGCGAGCAAAAAAGGTTGGTAACCGCTGGTCTAGGGGAAAATCAAGTATCGACTTTTATTTATTAATTCAAGTTCATATGAATATCGCAGGTCTATGTCTTCACATTAATACCCTCCCAAAATTTACACATTTTGATGAAAAAAAATATTTAAAGAAGCCGAATTTTTACAAGATTATGCAACCGTTGTATAGGCATTAAAAAAATACGTGTCGACTTAAATTTTTTGATCACAAGATAAATTATTTTTACTTATTCTTTCTATTTATTTACAACGCATTTTTAATAATTTCAACCTAACCGAGAACTGGTAACAATGAACGTCGTCTCGTTGTAGCGAAAAAAACAAGGGTTCTGGTGGGAGTCGAACCCATGACTCCCAGGTTCAAAGGCTAGCACGCTACCAACTAGCCTACGGTGGCCCCCTTCGACTTAAATTTCATAAAGATTATTTTGTATGCATATGGATATCGTAGGACTATTTTTTCACATAAATCACCCCCATAACTTACACATTTTCATGAACATTTTTTTTAAAGAAGCCAAATTTTTACAAGATTATGCAACCGTTGGATAGGCATTAAAAAAACATTTCTTCTCATATGAAAACATCTTATATTTTCTTAAAAAGAAATGGCTGAAAAATCAAAAAACGATTTTTTCGCCATTTTTTACCCGTTTTTTGAACACCTAAATCCCCGAAATGGCCGATAAGCTGAGACAACCCAACCTTAGAATTGTCTCTTTTACATATGTTTCATGCAAATCGATTCATAAGGATACTTCCCTTGCTAGAAAAAAATGGCTGACAAATAGAAAACGATTTTTTTTTTTTAATTTTTTGACCCATTTTTTGAACCCCTAAATCCCCGATATGGCCGATAAGCTGAGACAACCTTAGAATTTTCCCTTTTATATGTATATAAGTTTCTTGCAAATCAGTTCATAAGTGTAGAGATACTTCCCTTATATGACACTTTGGTTGGTTATACAAACAAATGACTTAAGAAACAAACTTTTTTTGCAAATAAAGATCCTTTTAAACAACTAATTGATTTTTTGCACATTTTCTTTAAAAAATAATAAATTTATAAGCTGTAAAAATCTGTTTAACTGTTTTCTTAGATTTTTAATTCTCAAGCTTCTCTTTTTTTTTATCAAGAAAGAAAAAAAAAAAACTATATTATAAACTATAGCTTCTTTACTTTATTTTGTCTTGACTTAATATATTGTTATTGCAATCATTTTATATTTTAATTACTGTTTTATTATTATTGCTATTTTACTGCTTTTTTTTAATTATTTATTGTACTAATTAATTATGTCAATCTTTATGTAATACCCGTTGAACTATAAAAGAATTTATTCTTATTGTTCTAATAATGAAAAAACTAAATAAATCTAAATCTAAAAAACTAATTTAACCTTGTAATGTTAATGACTTTTGTGGCACCTCGTGGAAAGCAAAAAAATATTGATTTAAATCTAATAAAATCTAAAATCAGTAAATAAAAAAACTTTAACTAATTAATGGCATAATATTGTACATAAATCACTTCCTAGAAGCGTGTTACAATGCGTTGATTTTTTTCAAAAAAATTTACCAGGAATGTTTTAAAGCCAACAAAATTAAGGTTGCAAACCAACAAAAAAAAATCTTAGTGCACGCGTTTTTTTCCAAGGCTTAGTGTTTGCTTTAATAATGGTAAACAAACATTAGCAACAAATCTACATGTTATTGAGATGCCGCAAAGTTTTCATTTCTGTTTTTTTTTTTTAGGATAAATTTAAAGCTTAAACCTGGTGTTGTTGCAGCTCTGGACTGAATAACACAAAAAAAGAGGCCTTCAATTTTTGTTAAAAAGTTGTTGCTTTTTTTTTTTTGTTAAAGCCGTAGTGAATTGGCTCATTACAAGACAACAAACAACAGCTTTAGATACAGATTTCTTATCATTAATTAAACTTAAGCATGTTAGCTACCGTGTTAAGATATGCTGTTATTTAGCTGCCAGACTTTTAGTTTTTTAATTTTTTTTTAATTTTTTGCAAAAAAAAAAATCCAAAGCCACTAAACTGTTTATGTTGCCAGCCTAAGTGAAAAATGTTTGTTATCTTAGACATGCGATCGGTTTCGATCATTCTTAGGCTTAGGCAGCAAAGAAAAAAATTTATTTGAAAGAAAAAAACTCAAATGAAAAAAAAAAATAAAAAACACCAGTAGCTTTAGAAAAAAAGAGGATTTAAAAAAATATTAACCCTGTAACATTAAAAGAAAATAACCAGTTTTGAGCGCCATCTATGTTTTAAAATTATATTATTTTTTTGTGGCGTATTATGAAGTCAGCAATTCAGAAAATGAAAAAAGAGAAGAGAAATCTCATTGGAAAAAAATTATGTTTTTCAAAGGGCTAAAAAGAAGTAAAAAAGGTAAAAAAGTGGACTTTAATACTTTTTATATTAAAAATATCGGTATTTAAATACGGTGCTTTATTTTCACATATTCACCCGAGCTTTAACTTATTTTTTATTGCTTTTATTTAAACAAAAATACATCAATTCGTTGTAAATTGCAGTACCGTTATTTATTTTGATGTTCTTTTATTGAAATTTCTCCATTAACAGGAATTTTAGTATCTGGTTTACAGTCACTTATTAAATTTTCATATATTTGCCAGATTAAAAGAAAAAATTCCTATTTGAAAATTTGTTTCTCGAAGACAAAAAATATTTTAGAGTTTTTCAATGTCTTTTCACCGAAATATTGAAAATATCATTAAAAAATAAGTGTAAACCCTTAATATTTGCAAAAATATTCTGTTTTGACTGTTTTTAAAAAACCGGTTAACCGACAGAAAAAACCCGGTTTTCGGAGCACCGAAAATTTTTAATTCCGGTTAACCGGTTTGCAAAAAAACCGACATTTTGGTAAAAACCGGTTATTCGGTTAACCGGTTTATAAACACTATAAGAGACACAACTCGGTTCACTAGTGACCATTCACAGAACACATTAAAGATGTACCAACCATTTTGCGGAACTTAGAATTTATACCGTATTTACATAAGGCAATTTTAATTGCCGCAAATCTGATTTTTAAGTGTATCGGAGAGAGAGGGAAGAGTCTTACCTCTCTCTATGATGCACTATAAAATCAGAATTGCCGCAATTAAAATTGCCTAATGTAAATACGGTCTAAAAAAAAAAATCCAACAGCACATTTAATGAATTTTTTAGTCCAAAACGCACAAAAAACTGCCAAATATTTTTAGAAAATTTATCAACATTTTTGAAAAAAATTTTCAAAAAAAATTTGAAGTCCGGCACTATAAAATTTTCAAAAACATTTTTGGAAAAAAAATTTTATACAAAAACATTTTTGATAAAATTTTTTACACACTAAAAAAAAACTTTGTCAAATTACTAGGAAAAGTCTCGTAATCCCATTTTACCAATATTTGACAGTTTTCCTTGTTTTTTAACAAACAAATTTGGATAGAAATTTATTTTTTTTTTGTGTAATTTTACATTTTTTTTTTGTAATTTTACAAATTTTCAAGATAATTTTACAAAAAATCTAGTAAATTCACGAGAATTCCTTGTAATTTCAATTGCGCAAAAAAACTGTAAATTTACAATTTTATTGGTAAAAAGCTTGTTAAATTACAAAATTATTGGTAAAAAGCTTGTAAAATTACTGGGATATCTCGTTAAATAGGAGGTAGCAAAAAATCAAGTAAAGTTACGAAACCTCCTTGTAAATTTTATCGTGTCAAAAAATTTGTAAATTAACAATTTTATTGGTAAAAACCTTGTAAAATTACGAAATTATTGGTCAAAGCTTGTAAAATTACTAGGAATTTTTTTCAAATAGGAGGTAGCAAAAAAAAAGTTAAAAATTTTTCTTGTAATTTTACAAGGTTTTTTTTAGTGTAGTGACATGTCATAGAACACATCGCAGTTGTTTCCATCATTTTTGGGAACTTACAAGGGAACCGATTTGCCTAAAACTTAAAAAATATATAAAAAAGACAATGCTAAGGTTGGGGTGTTTCGGCTTAGCGACCATGTCGGGGATTTAGGGATTCAAAAAAGGGTCAAAAATGTCGAAATTTTTTTTTTGGATTTTTCAGCCGTTTCTTTCTAAGAAACTATATAATGTTTACATATGAGAAGAAAGGTTTCTTTAATGCCAATCCAATGGTGGCATACCCTTGTAGAAATTCGACTTTGTTAAATATTTTTTTCATGAAAATGTGTAAATTTTCGGGAGTATTTATGTTAAGACATAGACCTACGATATGAATGCGAAATAATCTTTATTAAATTTAAGTCGGCACGAATTTTTGCTTAAACGATTTTCCTGTTAGTTCGGATGTTATCGAAATTTTCCCGAAGGTCCACATTGTTTCATAAGGGAACATCGAAATTTTTAAACATTGATATGACCGATAAGCCGAGACTCCCCAACCTTAAAATCGTCTCTTTTATATATATTTTAAGTTTGAGGCAAATCGGTTCATAAGGGTTGAGAAACTTCCCTTGTTAGAATTTTGTTAAAAAAAATCCTAAAAGCATTTTTAATGAGTTTTTTACTCCAAAACGCACAAAATTTTCAAATATTTTTGTGAACAGGACTTTTTTTTGTCAATATTTTTCTTTAAAATGCTTGTTATTCCAATTCGCAAAAAAATTGGGACTTCAAAAATTTTCAAATATATTTTCGTTACATGGAAAATTTTTAAAAATTTATAAAAAAAATTATGAATATTTTTTAAAAATTTTTTCAAAACTTTGTAAAAATTGGAAAAACGCGAGATAAGTTTTTTTGAGGCAATTTTGCGATAAGCCCAATTTTCATCCGTCACCTGATAGGCATTTGATTGATATATATGCACCATTTTCACCAGTCATTTAATAGGTAATTTCGGATCGAGGGACACACTTTTGCTGCAGGGAAGTATAAATATCTAAATCTCAGCAATTTTTGAATACAAAACGAGCATTTGTCTAAGCATATCCTAAAAATGTGGTGGCTATGTGGTCTAAGATGACGACCAGACTGTGTTTCTAATGGTATTAATATGACAGAAAAATATCCGTGGTTCGATTCCAGACTAGGGTATAGACGTCAAATAAAAATGCAAGAACTTCTACATTTTAAATCCTACTGATGATAACCGCAAAACTGGAATGTTTGAAATCAAAGATGTCTATAATTTTTAGAAATTATTTTTTCTTTTTCATTTTACAACTTGATATAACAGAAAAATCAATTAATTCTACTTAGGTACATTTTCGTTGTCTGGTCCTAAAAATAATGGTCCTCCAAAAACTAATCCAGCTTATGTAAAACTCATTTTCTAAATTAAAAATTTTTTAATAGAAGGACTTCAATTTAGGGACTATAATATATTACAAAATTAGGTTTTCTGTGTTATTTTTTGTATAAACCGGAAGATATCTTTAGTGGGTTTAAAATTCAATAAGAAAGAATGAACTTTTGCCTAACTTTTGAGCTCATCGCAGTAAAGATTGATCATCTGGTTTTTGTTTTAGAGCCTTTTAAAAATGGTGCTTTTTCTATTTTTTTGACAGTGTTTTTTTAAAATGCATGTTTGGCCAATAATAGTGCAACAACTTCAAATTTTTTTGATCATATTTTTGAGATCATAGTTCAATTCTACTCTCACGCTTTATACCAAATTTTTATTCCACCCAGCGGCTGCTGTGCAGGCATTAAAAAAAGGCAAAAATGGCGTTTTTTCGTATTTTCAACCGCGAATAATTTAAATTCTAGACGTGATGGAAAAATTTGGAGCACGGATTTGGAGTCAAAATCTTTAAAAATTTATTGTGAAACTTCAAACCGAAGCCAAAAACCATCGATTTGTTGAGAGGTGTTGTAGTCTAAAATTTCATTTTGTTCGGATTTTCAAGTCAAGAACTCCATATAAACTGCCCTAAAGGTCCAATATTTTTGTGTATTTATTTTGAAATTCGAAAAAAGGAAAAATTAGAAATATCGAATTGTTACTTTTTTAAGCAACCCTTTTCCACCCCATTATCGCTTTATAGGTTTAAAAATCTTCCTTAAACATTTTGGTGTTTCTGATACACAAAGTTTTTTGTTTCGTTTTCTTTTAATTGTTTTAAAGCACGTACACCACTATACGAAAAAAGATTGAAGTCGGTTAAGCGATTTTTTTGGTTTAACTATACACACACTCATATGAAATTATTGTAGCATCGTCTATAAACAACAAAAAGATAGCGGCATGTTTGTTATTTTTTTGGACTAAAACAAAAAAAAAAAATCTGCTAAAATGCTAAAAAAATCGACAAAAAAAAGTGTGGGGTTTTTGTAATTTCCATATCAAATGCCTTGTTAGGCGGCATTTACACCCAATAATGTCATTGTCTATTTATGGCAAATTTTTATAATTTTTGACAGAGATATGAAAATACTAAATGAAAATTAATGGGGAGAGAAAATAAATATTCATCCTAACACGCAAAGTGAGTTGGAAACGAAGAGGGGAGAAATAAGGAGAAGAGGGTAATGCCAGTTTTTTTATTTTTTATTTTAGTCCGTTTTTTAAAAACTGTGATAGAAGTTCACTAAAGTATGCGTTTAAAGGGTTAAAATGTTTAAGGATTATTTTCTGCGTCAAATTTCTCTGAGGTCGTCGAAGGTTTTTAGTTTGTGCGGTATACGCAAAATGTTAAAAAAGGAAAAATTGTAAAGTAACACATTTTTATACCCTCCAACCACAGTATGGGGGTATACTCACTTTGTCATTTCGTGTGTAACATATCGAAATATCGGTCGGGGAACCCACAAAGTATATATAATATTGATCCATGATAGAATCTAAGACCTTCTAGTGATGTCCGTCCGTCCATCCGTCTGTAGAAATAACGATGCAGTCCAAACCAAAAGAGCTAGACCCCTCAAATTGGGCAAGAATATCTCTTATGCTACTGGTAAGGTTAAGTTCGAAGATGGAAAAAAAAATCGGACCAGGGGGAAAAAGTTCCCCCTTGAAGAACTAAAACGACCCCTGAAAAATACGTTGCGCTTGGACCAAGTGGGTTAGGAAATTCGATTTTTTTTTAGGCCGCCCCCCTTAGGGGGCGTGGTTATAGGTTAAGCGTAAATATCATAAACAAATAATTTGTAAACATAAAAAGCGGGGGTACAGGTGTCCCCCACCAACTCCACCGACTGTGCCCCCCCAAAAAAAAGACGCCAATGCATTTTTTTTTTTAATTTTAAACGTGTTGGAGGGTATAAAAGATTCGGTACAGCCGAATTTAACACTCTTACTTGTTTTTTCTTATTTTTGGTCAAAGTAGTGTTAAGTGAGTCAAAAAATATTTAATAAATATATGTTCTTGTAAGCCAAAAAGTATGTATGTTCTGTAGTTTATGTTCATTCTTTTCTTAGACCAAAAAATCCCTTGAGGCTAGCGGGAGGCCTCAAGGATTTTTTTTAAATATTTTTTTTTTTATATTTCGAACTATTTTTTTCTTCTCTTTAAATTTGCCGACTCTTTATTCCAAATTTAAAATGTCACCTTTAAATTCTAGACCCTAAAGAATTATTTTCCAATTTATACTCAATTCAGTGATTTATTTTCCCACATTTATTTTCTATTCCATCCACACCATACAATATGTCATCAGGTCACTAAGATATAATCCAAGTACTACGATTACTACTTCAACACTACTGTTTTTTTTTTATACTTCTAACAACCTTTTTTTTGTTTTTGTTTTTTGTTAAAAGTAAGTACTAACCAAAGCCATAAATAAAATCAAAGTAGATCGATCAACACTTTGGTAATAAAATATTTTCACAGATCGTTTCGTTAATTGCCTGGCTTAAAGGCAGAAATATATATAAAAAAAATACACAAATAACATCAATAACGGCAATGAAAACAAAACGAAAAAAAAATTTAAAGATAAAAGTTTTTAAAAAAAAACTTTAAAATGAATTTCAACTTAAGTCTTCTTAAGAGTTGACTAGTCCAATGTTTAGTTTTACAAGAGATTGATCAATGGTTTTTTTAAAACCTAAAGGCACCTTTTGAAAAAGCAGCATTAGCGGCAGCAATAATAGCAGATCACAAATGTCCCTTTTGAAACATGAGCGGTAAGCAAAAAAAAAAACAGAAGTAGTTACTTAAAAATTGTTGATATAGTAACACAAACCCACAATGAAATGGTTTTAAGATAGATGGCCATTTAAGTGTTAACGTTTTTTGGGTTGCTATGGTTAGTAAAAAATAAAATCGCAAAAAATAAAAATATCTAGGGTGACGATTGATCATCAATAACAAAACCTATAATTTATCTTAATAACAATTTTCTAGTGGCAATAATACAATAAAAACAAGTAAAAAAGTTAAATTCGGCCTTGCCGAATGTAGTGATACCCTCCACAATATCAAAAAGATTACTGCAAAAAACTTTATTTGAAAGGAAATTACTATTGAAAAAAAAAAAAATTTTTGAAAAAAAAATTTTGGTAAAAAAAATCCGCGATTTTTTTCTATTTTTGTGTTCGTACTTGTTTAAATACCATTTCGTGTTCAATTATGTTCACATATGCCAACCAGAAGCCGAATTAAAGCATTTTATATTTTTAGGTTATGTTGATTGTACTGAAATTTTTGAGGTGTGCTTACATTTTCGTTCATAACTTTTGAACCGCCGAACCGATATCGCTCAAATGCAATACCAAACTTCTCGGGAGAACTTCCAATAAATATGTTAAGTTTCAGTCAGCTCTGTGCAACATTTTGTCCGCGACAGCATTTTCCACAGACAGACAGACAGACAGACAGACGGACAGACGGACAGACGGACATCGCTAGAATGTCTTAAAATCGATCGGGCATCATGAATATATATACTTTATGGGGTACCAGATCGATATTTCGATGAGTTACAAACAGAATGACAAACTTATATATACCCTCTATCACTAGAGTGGAGGGTATAAAAACAGTAGTCAAAAATACATTATTCTTTTTAACCCTTTTAAAGACAAAAGATAGTGATAATTTTATTTACCACTTTTGGTGAAAATGTTGAAGAACTCAGTGTTTTTTCAAGAACGTAGAAAAAAACCACCATTTTTAGAAATATTTTGAAAAAATTCAAATAGCGACATGCCAAAATTAATAAGAATAACACTGTGCAACACCCAAAATCGGAATGGGATGAAACCAAAAGCAAATGAAAGATGACATATTCCATAACAAACCCCTCAAGGTTTTTTTCCAGTTCAGAGCTAGATTTTTGTTTTTACACGCATTTAAAGTTAGTGCACTTTTATTATAATTATAATAATAAATGCTTGAAAATTGTATTAGTGGCGAATGATTAATATTGTAATTGCCTTTAAATAACAATCATACGCAACGGTGTCCAGTGTTTTATATTAATAATTGCCTTTAAATAACAATCATACGCAACGGTGTTTAATGGTTTATTTTAATAATTTGGCTATTCAGTAAATAGGTACTGGACCGATTGCAGCAAAATTCATACCAGTCATAGCTGAAGTAATTTTCAGCTTAAGTTTGGAAACTGGACCCCACATGTTCAATAAGGGCACAACCAGGGGCCTTTAAAGTAGGACATGTTTAGTACACACAAACTTTAAATGCTTTAAAATCACCAACTTTAATTGCGTGTTAAATAAAATCTAGCTCTGACCTAAAAAAAAGGCCTTGTGGGTTTTGTTATGGAAAACGTCAGCTTTCATTTGCTTTTGGTTTCATCCCATTCCGATTCTGAAAGTTCGATTTTGTATCACTGTGTAATATATCGCAAGGTACATATTTATTTTTTAATTTTTCAAAAATCCAAAATATTTGTAATAAATTTTCAAAATCCAAAACTTTGATTGAAGGCATACTTGGGACCTGGTATTACATTTGTATGAAAAAACAATGCCAATGCCTGCTATTTCATGGGCATTTCACATGAAAATAACTCATGCCTCAATGATTATACACAAAAACAAAACCTTGTCAAATTACTAGAAAATGTCTCGTAATCCCATTTTACCAATATTTGACAGTTTTCCTTGTTTTTTAACAAAAAATTTTCAATCGAAATTTACTTTTTTTTGCAATTTTTGTAATTTTAAAACTTCCAAAGGTTTTTACAAAAAAAATCTAGTAAATTCACGAGATATCCTTGCAAGTTTTACTGCGCCAAAAAATTTGTAAATTTACAATTTTATAAGTAAAAATCTTGTAAAATTCAAAAACCCTCGTGAATTTTACTAGGAATTCTCATAAAATAGGAGGTAGCAAAAAATAACTCATGCCTCAATAATTACACACAAAAACAAAACTTTGTCAAATTACTAGACAAAGTCTCGTAATCCCATTTTACTAATATTTGACAGTTTGCCTTGTTTTTTTAACAAAAAATTTTCGATCGAAATTTACTTTTTTTGTTTGTAATTTTACAAATTTCCAAGGTTTTTTACAAAAAATTCTAATAAAGTCACGAAACCTCCTTGTAAGTTTTATCGCGTCAAAAAAATTGTGAATTTACAATTTTATTGGTAAAAGGCTTGTAAAATTACGAAATGTTTGGTGAAAAGCTTGTAAAATTACAAGGAATTGTTGTCAAATAGGAAATTTGCAAAAAAATTTATTTTTCCCAAATTAAAGATTTTTTTTAAGGATATCGTAAAATTTCTTTCCCCTGACTCTTTCATAGAGCTTGAGACAGTCTTTCATTTAAACCTAATTTGAGTCAAATCCGATGATTTTAACCCGTGGCACCCTTCAATCATACTTGGAAGCTACACTAAAAAAAAAACATTGTAAAACGACAAGAAAAGTTTGTAACTTTTTTTACTACCCAGTCGGCAAAAAAAATCGCACCTGACATACTGCTGACTCTCCCTTTATGAAATCGCTGACATCTTCATAGAAATTTTCAAAATGTCACCAATGACATGTCAGCAGTTGTTCAGCGGTTGTTTAAACGAACTGTTAGTGGCCACCGATTCTGGTGGACACTGCTGACCAATTGCTGTCATTGATGACATTTTGAAAAATTGTATGAAGATGTCAGCGATTTCATAAAGGGAGAGTCAGCAGTATGTCAGGTGCGATTTTTTTGCCGACTGGGTAGTAAAAAAAAGTTACAAACTTTTCTTGTCGTTTTACCACTCTGTGGTACAGGGTATAATGAGTTTGTGCTGATGTTTGTAACTACCCGAAATATTGGTCCTAGACCCACCTTCTAGTATACCGATCGACTCAGAATCACTTTTTGTGTCGATTTAGCAATGTTCGTCTGTCCGTCCGTCTGTCTGTCCGTCTGTCCATGTAACGGTGTAAACACGATACAGGTCTCAATTATCAACCGATTTGACAGTAATGGGAACTTAAGCATCTTTTGGCCCAAGGACGAAGCCTATTGAAATTGGAAAAAATCGGTCCATGTTTTGACCTAACCCCCATACAAACGTCCCCTTTTAATTTGCCTCAAATGACTCTAACAACGGTTTTATAAAATGTATTCTATCGAAATTTGGCAGGTAATCGTGTATTGTATTCACAAATCACCATGCCGAATTTTAAAGCAATCGGACCAGTTCTTCTTGTAGCCCCCGTACAAACCACCTTCCCGATATTCACAAAAATCTCTCAAATTTCTTGCAAATCAAAAATATTTTATTAAAATTTTGTTTGTATGTATTAAACGCGTTCTTTAATAACCTTATCAAATCTGATTACTATCGGACCAGTTTTGGACCTAGACCCATATAAAAATTTCGCCCGATATTTAGTTAAAGTGGTATTTGCAACAAATAGAAGCCTAATTCGCTAAAACTTGGTCTTTGGGTGTTTTTTACACTTATAAAAGATTTAGCATAAGATAGATCCCATCGGTCCATGTAAGAACTTGGGACCAATTTTCCGGGAAACACCGTTGTAGGGTATTATATGGCCGGTCGTGACCGACTATAATTTTCTGACTTGTTCTTTTGAAGGGGTTAGGGGTGCTAAAAAGAAATTCGCATCTGAAAACGCGAATTTTGAGATGAGATTTCTGCAGAGAAAAAACGGCTGAATATATCGCTAATCTGACTTCACCAGTCGATTCTACAGCAAAAAATAATGTAATGGTCGTTTTTTGAACTCTTAAAAAAATTTCAAAAACCCACCGCAGAGGGCGGAAATATAAGATTTTTCTATTTTATTTTTTAAATAATTTTTTTAATATGCACGATTAAATGGCATTTTCAGCTTAACAAAATAGTATCAAAATGTCCGTTCTATCACAACCCGCTTAAAAGTTATAAGGCCAAAAACACGTTTTTTGAGAAATTTTACCTTAATTTTCTTAAAAACATGCCGTGATAGAAAAATTTTAAAATGATATTCAGAATCAGCATCGAAATGTTAATAGAATACTAGGGGAATGAACCCATAACATCATCCGAAAGTATCACAAAAAATGCTCTCAATAATGCACAAAATTGCGTTTTTTGTGTACTTTGACCTCAATTTTCTAGAAAACCTGACGTTATGGAAAACCTTGGAAACCAGATTTGGAATCAGCATTGAGACGTTACTCAAAAACGAGTTGCCAGACCGCTGACCCATCCAAAATTTTTCAAATGTCGGTCAATGGGTTGTGATAGAAAGAAGCTTTTTGTATAAATTTTCTTCATCGTGCACTACTAAAAAAAAATTAATAAAATAAAAAAAATCAATATTCTACACTCTGCTGTGGGTTTTTGGTACTTTTTTTAAGAGTTCAAAAAATTGCCGTTGTATTAATTTTTGCTGTGGCATCGACTAGTGAAATCAGATTTGCCATATATTCATCTGTTTTTTCTCTGCAGAAAAATCAGTTCAAACTCCGCGAATTCAGATGCTTTAACCACCCCAAGGAACGAAAATTTTTCCAAAAAAAAAAAACCGGCATTTTTTTAGCTTCCCTTAATCCTTCAAAAAAAATTATAATGCCCGATAAACAGATGAAGTGACATAGTCACCAAGCGAACTCTAATAAATATACTATTATTGTATAATAGTTGATTGTGGAAATGTTAAATGGTCTTAAAGATTTCATACGTTCCACAAAAAAAGTTGTTGAACATATCCTACACCGTTGATTTATATCCGATATATACCGATATGCTAAAAGAGCTATAATTTTTTATTAAAAAAACAATTACTCGAAATAAAAATTTTCAAATTCAAATTTTTCAAGTTTTTTTTACATTAAAAAAAATAAAATTCTGCCCATGCTCGTTCTATTTAAGTTTTATGAGAAATTTTTTTTAGCATGAACTTTGATCTTCTTTTTATCCGTTCTAAATCACAGTTTTGTTCAAATGCAGATAATTTTGTCAAAAATCATATTATCACTTTAAGGGTTAACATTAACAACCTCTTACACTATTCCTTTTGTTTCAACTTTTTTGAATTAAAAAAAAACTAAAACATCAAAAAGAAGATGCCGCAAATTTTGAAAATATTTTTCAAATAGTAATTGTTTTAACAAATAGTGATTGTTCAATGTTGTATTAATGTTTCTTCCTCCTATTTACTATTCACTTTAAGCGACAAATAGTTGTCTTTTTACACCTGAATCAAATAGTTTCCATCTATCTATCTATTTAACTTAAACTCAAAACGAAAACAATCTATTTCTCACATCTTGTCAACAACTGCCGTCATACATACTAATACGCTGCATAGATAGAGTGTTGTTGTCTATAAGCTCGGGCTGCTTGGAGTTTTTAAGAGGTGCTATTGTTGAGATCATTAATCGATCACACATAAAAACAACTTAAACAAAATAAAAATAAAACACCATTTTGCGCCTTCCAAGATGTTGCCGCTTTTGGTTGTAAAAGAATCATCAAACACAATTCATCGTATGTACAACATAAATCCTTCAAATGTTTCAAATTCAAACAAGTAGTGATGTGATGTTAATGTTGCAATTGTAGTTTTTTTTCGCGTTTGTTCATTTCTAGAGAGGAGTGTGTATTTTTAGTTTTAAGAAGTGTTTTTTTTTTTTTCTTAAAGTAGTAGAAGGAAATTTAGAGGTGAGTGTGTTAAGTTGGCTCAAACTCTAACTCTATTTTGTATTTTTTTTTTTTTTTGCTTAAAAGTGACTTCCCACTACCACAAATGGTAGCTAATTATGTCACGAACCTGATAAATTATGCTGTAAAACAATGCAAAGATATTGTAATATGAACAGACAAAAAAAAATATATAAATGTTTAGTAGTTTTTATTGGTTTAAAGAAGTTATAAAGTTGTTAAGCAAACTTTGAAATTACCAACAGAGTAGTTGAGAGTTTTATTAAATTAAAAAAAGAATAATTGGAGTGCAATCAAATTAAAATCAAATTATTTGTATGGTTAGGAGATTTAAAAAAAAAATTAAGATCACGTTTGTTTCCTAAGTCTTTTGTTTTATAATAGAAGGAATATTTTTTTCAAAAAATGTTAAGGCTCTGAAAGATTTTTTTTAAAGTATCAGTTGTTTTGCAATCTAAAAATTTTTTATGTATAAAAAATGCTTCAAAATCTAAGACTCAGAGTCTGTGACTTTTTCTATAAGGAAAAATGTCTCAGAATCTGAGACTGATACAATGCAAGCTAAGGAAAAATGTCTCAGAATCAAAGACTTTTTCTATCAGGCAAAATGTTTTTTTAAATATTTTTCTAAAAGGAAAACTGTCTCAGAATCTGAGGATTTTTTTTTATAAGAAAAAATGTCTCAGAATCTTAGACTTTTTTCTATAAGAACAAATTTATCAGAATCTGAGACTTTTTGTATAAAAAAATGTCTCAAAATCTGAGTCTCAGATTCTGAAACATTTTTTAAATTCATTTTTTAAGATCAGAATTTTTTTAGATCAGAATCTGAGACTTTTTTCATAAGAAAAAGTGTCTCAGAATCTGACATATTTTCTATAAGCAAAAATGTTTCAGAACCTGAGACTTTTTCCTTAAAGGAAAAATGTTTCAGAATCTGAGACTTTTTTTTATAAGAAAAAATGTCTCTGAATCTAAAACTTTTTTCTATAAGGAAAAATGTCTCAAAATCTGAGACGTTTTTCAATAAGGACACATGTTTTCAAATCTGAGACTTTTTTACTATAAGGAAAAATGTTTCGGAATCTGAGACTTTTTTCTATAAGGAAAAATGTCTCAGAATCTGAGACTTGTTTTTATGGGGAAAAATGTCTCAGAATCTGAGACTTTTTTTTATTAGGAAAAATGTCTCAGAATCTGAGACTTTTTTCTATAAGAAAAAATGTCTGAAAATCTGATACTTTTTTCTATACGGAAAAATCTCTCAGAATCTAAGACCTTTTCTTTAAGGAAAAATGTTGCAGAATCTGAGACTGTTTTGTATAAGGAAAAATATCTCAGAATCTGAAATTTTTTCTGTAAGGAAAAATGTCTCAGAATCTGAGACTTTTTTCTATAAAGGAAAAATGTCTCTGAATCTGAGACTTTTTTCTATAAGCAAAAAAGTCTCAGAATGTGAGACTTTTTTCTATAAGGAAAAATGGCTCAGAATCTGAGACTTTTTTCTATAAGGAAAAATGTCTCAGAATCTGAGACTTTTTTCTATAAGGAAAAATGTCTCAGAATCTGAGACTTTTTTCTATAAGGAAAAATGTCTCAGAATCTGAGACTTTTATCTATAAGGAAAAATGTCTCAGAATCTGACTTTTTTCTATAAGGAAAAATGTCTCAGAATCTGAGACTTTTTTCTATAAGGAAAAATGTCTCAGAATCTGAGACTTTTTTCTATAAGGAAAAATGTCTCAGAATCTGAGACTTTTTTCTATAAGGAAAAATGTCTCAGAATCTGAGACTTTTTTCTATAAGGAAAAATGTCTCAGAATCTGAGACTTTTTTCTATAAGGAAAAATGTCTCAGAATCTGAGACTTTTTTCTATAAGGAAAAATGTCTCAGAATCTGAGACTTTTTTCTATAAGGAAAAAGTCTCAGAATCTGCGACTTTTTTCTATAAGTAAAAATGTCTCACAATCTGAGACTTTTTTCTATAAGCAAAAAAGTCTCAGAATCTGAGACTTTTTTCTATAAGGAAAAATGTCTCAGAATCTGAGACTTTTTTCTATAAGGAAAAATGTCTCAGAATCTGAGACTTTTTTCTATAAGGAAAAATGTCTCAGAATCTGAGACTTTTTTCTATAAGGAAAAATGTCTCAGAATCTGAGACTTTTTTCTATAAGGAAAAATGTCTCAGAATCTGAGACTTTTTTCTATAAGGAAAAATGTCTCAGAATCTGAGACTTTTTTCTATAAGGAAAAATGTCTCAGAATCTGACTTTTTTCTATAAGGAAAAATGTCTCAGAATCTGAGACTTTTTTCTATAAGGAAAAATGTCTCAGAATCTGAGACTTTTTTCTATAAGGAAAAATGTCTCAGAATCTGAGACTTTTTTCTATAAGGAAAAAATGTCTCAGAAGCTGAGACTTTTTTCTATAAGGAAAAATGTCTTAGAATCTGAGACTTTTTTCTATAAGGAAAAATGTCTCAGAATCTGAGACTTTTTTCTATAAGAAAATATGTCTCTGAATCTGAGACTTTTTTCTATAAGGAAAAATGTCTCAGAATCTGAGACTTTTTCTATATTAAAAAAATGTCTCATCATCTAAGATTTTTTTCTATGTAGTACAAATGTCTCATAATCTCAGACTTTTTCCCTTGTAGAAAAAAGTATCAGTTTCTGAGACATTTTTCCTTATAGAAAAAATTCTAAGGTATGTTGTAGAATCTAAAACTTTTTCTATAGAATTTTTTTATTGGAAAAATTTTTTAGATTGTGATACATTTTCTGCAGAAAAAATGTCACAAATCTTAGAAAAAAGTTTTTATTTAAATAATTTTAACATTTTCTTATATATCTTTCAAAAAAATGTGATGTTTTTATTTCAAAAGAAATTTCTCTCCTCATTATAATGATCATCAAAACAATTTTTAGCAGCACGATATTGACATAACAACCAGTACATAAAACCTATACAGGGAAATAAAACTACTACAGTAAAAACTTATAAAAATGGAAGATATACAGAGAAACTATATCCTCAAATTTCTACTATGAACTTTGAACAGTGATTTGCCCACATTTTATATTTTTCGCAAAAACCATCATGGCACTTAGATTAAAAATTGTCCAGGTAAATAAGGTTTCACTGTTAAATTTAGCAGGTGTATGCATATTTTTTGTTAAATAAATTGACCACCTTAGCAAACCACAAAAAAAAAAATTCAAACGACAGCCTCAGAAAAACTACAACAGAAAAAAAAAAAAGAAATCAACCCAAAATAATAACCAAACATCCACTTAAACTTTACAATATACAAAAACCAAAATCTACCATAAGAAGCACAAAGGTCGTGAATGCGTATTGCTTAACAACAACAATAATAGCAATAATAACAACAACATCAACAACAACAAAAATCCTAAGAAAACACCTTACCATGATGTAGATGATGAAGAAGCCTCCTTCTTTTAATATTTGTAAATCTAAAAAAGTTGGCCGTTACAGGTTTTGTTTTTTTTTTCTTCGTATAACTAACCGTATGTGTAGTTTTGTCTTTACCTATAGATCTGTCCCGCCAACAGTGGACGACAGCAAGCAGCAGCCGCTGTAGCAATAACATCATTTCTACAGCTAAAAGAATGAACAAAACGAAACATAAGACCTGGGCGATCAATTGATTGTTTAGTCACAAAAACTAACGGTCTTTTAGTATTTTTGCTATTCATCTATATGTGTTTGTTTGAATGTTTTGGGGATGTCTATAGTATACGAGTAAAGTTTAAAGCAGTGTTGACACCGGTCAACTTAAAAATTATCCAGTAGTTTGTTCGAAATTATCCAAAATCCCAAAAAAAAAAAAATTATCAAAAACGATTTTTTAACGAAACAAAAGTTTTTTTTTTTAAATTTAATTTAAAGAATACATAAAATAAGTAGTAGTTTTTCCAAAAAATATCAAAAACGATTTTTTAACGGAAGTGTTTTTTTTTTTAATTCAATTTAAAGAATACATGAAATTATTTTTTAATAAAAATCATACATTTTGTACTGTTCAAAATAAAAAATATGTTATAACAATAGTATTACACTGTAGAACAAATTCAGGTTAGCAAAAGTTCGGTCGATTCTCAGAGTAGGGGTGAAAATAGAGGGTAAATTAGAAGACCCGTATCGCGGCGTTTGTTTATGTTAGTTCGATTTTTTTTAATCGACCTTTGAACTTTGCAGTCAAATGCCGATTTTTAGCATATTGTTTATATAATTTTTTTTTTTCAATCCACCCAGCAAAATTTTCTGTTCCAAATAATCGGTTCCAGAACGCATCATATAACCCTGCAACCGATTCTACTTAACGTTCCAGAATCAATGATTTTTGTTTGAAATTGTCCTGAAAGCAACCGATTTTTAAAGCAAGTAGTTTTTTTGAAAAATAATTTTACATAGAAAATTTTGTTGTGATTACCATAGAATTTATTCAAGAATCTATTGTAGTAGGAATAGGTTCCAAAAAATTTTCCTGGGCAATTGTTGGTCGACGAGTTATAACCAAAAAACCATAAAAACAATATGCTGAAAATCGGCATTTGACTGCAAAGTTCGAAGGTCGATTAAAAAAAAATTCGAACTAACATAAACAAACGCCGCGATACGGGTCTTCTAATTTAGCCTCTATTTTTACCCCTCACTCTCAGAATCGACCTAACTTTTGCTAACCTGAATTTGTTCCACAGAGTTACTCTTTTGTGGGATCAAAATTTGTACCCCCATTTCTTTCAATGCCTTCTTTTGTAAAAAGAATTGAAGCAACAGTATTTGAAGATAATTTATTTCGTAAATCGGTTTTTGTTTTCTTTAAAAAAAAAATTATATTTTGTCCATGTAAAACTTTAAATTGTAAATGATAAAATTATCCATAAATTATCCAAAAATGTAATTATCCAAAGAGTATCCAAAAAATTTTTAATTATCCATTTTTTGGATAATTATCCAAGAAGTGGCAACACTGGTTTAAAGCCTCATCTTCATCTGCATTTTTTTGGATTGCATACCAAAAAAATATATAAAAATCCAAAAAGAAAACCATGCCACGCCACAACACACTATACACCAACCACACCATTACTAAACCTTAGCACAAAATATGTATGGGACATTCCATGCTAAATCAGACATTTTCGAACACGGCCAATTTTTAATTTTAAATGTTTTCAAAATCTCAAAAACTCTTCTCTTTTTAAACTTTGGACTTCATTTTCGGATAAGACATAAAAATCTACATGAAAAATAAATGCAAGACGTCGTGGATCGTTTTTTTTTTTTTGGGACTTTTCTCACTTAACCTTGTGTAATTCAGAAAATTTTCAACCGATTTTACATTTTTGTTTTGAATAGAAAAAGGATAGGGGTTTCCATGTGTGTGAATTGGTCAATACGTAAAAGAAAGATATCTATAAAATCAATTTTTTTGGTTAATTTTTTTAAAAATTTTTCGAGTTTATCGATTTTTTTCTGCTATAGTTCTTTAAGAAACCTTTATATTTATGAGCGGGTTTTTAAAGATAATTTAATTCTAAATACGATAAGCTTTATCTTGAAAAAATCGGATAATAATTGACAAAGTTGTGATAATTTTTCTAAAAAAGTAAATTAAGATTTTGCAGAAAATCGCCGTTCAGATAACCCAGCCAAAAAAATAAATTTATCATAAATGGTCATGAACAATATTTTTTAAGGTTTTTTGGAGCGCTGAATCCGAATCTGGCCTTTAAGTTGCTGTATCTCGTCAGGTTTTTGAGATATTTAGCATAAATTGATTTATCAAAAACTAAATAAGATAGCGCAATTTCAAGGTCAAATTCGAATTCAGGAGGTCAAAAACCTTTCAAATAATGATACGCGACCTCTCAGTATGTTCATTAATTTTTTTATTTGTATACCCTACACCACTCTGTGGTACAGGATATAATGAGTTTGTGCTGATGTTTTTAACTACCCGAAATATTGGTCCTAGACCTACATTCAAGTATACCGATCGACTAAGAATTACTTTTTGTGTCGATTTAGCGATGTCCGTCCGTCCGTCCGTCTGTCCATCTACCGATTTAAGCAAGATACAGGTCGCAATTTCAATTGACTTGAAATTTGAAACTTAAGCATCTTTTGGCCCAAGGACGAAGCCTATTGAAATTGGAGAAAATCGGTCCATGTTAAGACCTAGCCCCCATACAAACGCCCCCTTTGGAATCGGCTTAAATGACTCTAATAACCTTATTATAATAGATATCACTTTGAAATTCAGCGGGTAATCAAATTTTTTATGCACAAATCACCATTCCAAATTTAAAAAGAATCGGGTCAGTCCTTCAGTAGTCCCCATACAAACCACCTTCCCGATATTCACATAATTCCCTTAAAATTCACAAAAATGGAAATATTTGATAAAAATTTTATTTTAAGGTGTAAAACGTGTACTTTAGTAACCTAAGCAAATCGGAATATAATTGCACCATTTTTGGACTTAGTCCCCCATATAAAAATTTCGACCGATATTCAGTTAAATTGGTCTATTGTCAAAAAAAAAATAAACCAATTCCACTAAAATCTGATTTGTGTGTATTTTCCACACTTAATAAAGGTCTAACAAAAGACAGATACAATCGGTCCATGTTTGGACTTGGGACCCATTTTCCGGAAAACACTGGTGTAGGGTATCAAATGGTCGGTCTTGACCGACTATAACTTTCTTACTTGTTTTGCCTGTGTTATCCGCACGGCAATTTCATACAAAACCTTAATTTTCTTTTTTAGAAAAATTATCACAACTCTGTCAATTGTTTTCCGATTTTTTTGGCATAAATCTCATCGTATTCACAATTAAATTTTCTTTAGGAGTACGTTTATTAATGTAAATGTTGTTAAACAAACTATAGCAGAAAAAAATCGATAAACTCAAAAAATTTTCAAAAAATAACAAAAAATTAGATATTGTTGAAAATATCAATACATATCTTTCTTATATGTATAGACAAATTCAGACACATGAAAAGCCCTATCCTTCTTCTATCCAAAACAGTTGAAAAATTTAAAATCGGTTGAAAAATGTTTAAGTTACACGTAGTTTAGTGAGAAAAGTCCCGAAAAAACGTTTTTTGAAAATAACTTTAAAATTTGAGGGTGTCTGCAAGTTTGATGGGCATTTTTGTGATCTTTTCGACGAGACCTACAACCTTAACTACATCATTTTAAAAGTATATTCGGTTATGTGTTTTTTTGTAGCACAGTGTAAGTTTTTCCGCCAGTGTGGATTTCTGAAGTTTAGAACGAACTTTTCTTATGGTCAGAGCCTATTAGGAGCAAGGGAGAACAATTTTCTTCTTTGGAGAACAAAAGCAAACTCTAAATACCCCTTTAACTTTTTAACATTTTTTTTATGTTTTGTTTACGAAATGAAACATAATTTCAGAAGAAGTTCACCGACCTGTGGATCAAGGGTATTAGCAAATGCAGTTTTTTAACCCCTTCACTTTTATTGACGTAGATATAAATAATATTATAATTTTTTTTTTTTTCAAAATAATTCTTTGTTTTCTCATTAAATGCATTTTTTTCTACCAAGAATTTTTTTATGAAATCCCTGTTATGGTTATAATAAAGCCACGTACTTTGTAAACTTACTATCATGTCATATAGTGCAGGTTGTTTTTGGCTGTTTGAATGTCGTAGTTTTATTATTTTTATTTTTTTTTGTTTAAGTTAATTTTTTTTCTTCTTCTTAACTCACATGCAATTTTTTGTTGTTTAAGAGATTTTGCTTAAAAATTCTGTGTGACCGACCCATTATGGCGGTTACACAGTTCAAACTTAATAATACTTCAGTTGCAACAACAAAAAAATTAAAGATTTTTTTGATGTTGTTGTTATTATAATGTTGGTTGATTTTTTATAATTTTTTTGGTAGTTTTGGTGGGTTTGAATCAGGGGTAATATTAACAAACTACACTTGGAAGAATAATTCTGTCGAAAATCTGTAAAAAAAAAATTTCAGTTTGAATAAGCGTACTATAAGCAAATGTTTCTGCTAAAATAGATATTTTAACTAAATTCTCTGTTATTAAGAAACTACAGAAATCAGCAGATCATTCTAATTGTACAAAAAAATTTAGTTATCCTGTTTTCAAGAAAATTTTTCAAGACTTTTATCTTTAATGAATTAATTCTTTGAAAAAAAAAATAATTCAAAAAATTTATTGAAAAACAGCGTAAGTCAAAAGAGTTAACGCTTTAAAAATTTTATTGAAAAAAATTTAATCGCTTTTTTTATAAGTTTTAGAAAAATATGATGCCCAAAATCTTTTTTAACCTTTTTATTTAAAATCAGCAAATTTTGCTGCTAAAATCAACAGATTTTTCTATAAATATCGCAGATTTTATAGCTGAAATGAGCTGAGTTTTCTACTGTCTTGACAGATTCACACATATGATTCAAAATAGGTGTATATCCTGCAGATGTTTCTGATATTTTTAGTGAAGCCTTTACAGTTTCTGTCATGATATTATTTGTTCTATATCCAGGTGCTTGGAAATTAAAAATATTGCTAGTAGGGTGCTTAAAAATCCTTCTTCATTTTCATGAAGACATGATTTTTTTTTGTGTAATTTTTTAAAAAAGAATTTTTAATACTTTGTTGGTGTTGCTGTTTTTCTTATTGCTATTACCCAGCAAAAACATGGTAATGAGTTGTGAAAAGTAATCATTACCAAGTACATTATTTATAATGAGTACCCATTACCATTAACATTATTTTAAGCTCAAAAGTAACTACTTCTCAGTAATATGTTATAAAAGCACCTCTAAGTAATAATATATTCTTGCACTTGCAGTTTTTAACCTTTGCAATTCAATTAACTTAAAACGTACTTTAAAACTTAATAAAAATTACGCAATTTTTAAGTTTTAGTAAAAACAAGTTAAATTTTATAAGTTTTAATTAACTAAATATTTTACTTCTTATTGGTAATGGGTTTTTACTCCTTATTTGTAATCCGAGGCAGTAACTACTTATTTATCTCCATACTCTTCACTAGCTATTTTTGTCTCACGCCCTTGTTAAAATAATTAGTGTTTCATTCAATAAGTAACTACTGATTAACATCTGTTTCGGATTACAAAACCCATTACTAGTAATGCCAATTTTTGCTGGGTACTAGTCAATAATGGCCAATATTGCAGATATAAAAAATTTGGTGGTAAGCCTAATAGCAAAGTAACGCATACTATAAACAGGCGTAGCCAAGTGGTGATAAGTATAGACACAAAAACGCATTGGTTCTAACGGTTTCAATTTTGTTTTTAGGAATTTTTCGTTGTAGTTTGTTTTTCGATATAAAAACAGGGATTAAAATGGAAAAAAATATTTGTATACACACATCTTTCTATGGGATAATATCTGTTAGAGAAGGAGGGAGTATTTTGGAATGGAATTTATTAAAATTAACTAAAGAAAAAACAAAAGACATAAGAAACAAACTTGATAATTGAAAATATTAAGTAACAAAAAAAAAAAACACAGTAGGCTGAAATCTAAATAAAAAATCTAACAATTTTTCTATAAAAAATGCCTCAGAATCTGAGAATTTTTTTATATAAAAAAATGTATCAGAATCTGAAAATTTTTCTATATAAAAAATGTCTCAGAATCTGAGAATTTTTTTATATAAAAAATGTCTCAAAATCTGAGAATTTTTTTATATAAAAAAATGTATAAAAATCTGAAAATTTTTCTATATTAAAAAAATGTCTCAGAATCTGAGAATTTTTTTATATAAAAAAATGTCTCAAAATCTAAGAACTTTTTTTATATAAAGAATTTAAAAATTTTTCTATATAAAAAAATGTCTCAGATTCTGAGAAATTATTCTATATAAAAAAATGTCTTCGAATCTGAGAAATTTTGTTATATAAAAAAATTTCTCAAAATCTATAAAGTTTTTCTGTTTAAAAAAAGCTCAGAATTTGGGAAATTTTTCTTTATAAAAATATGTCTCAGAAATTTTTCTATAATAAAAAATGTCTCAGAATCTGATAAATTTTTCTATTTAAAGATATGTCTCAGAATCAGAGAAATTGTTCTATTTAAAAAAATGTCTTAAAATCTGAGAAATTTTTGATATAAAAATATATTTCAGAATCTGAGAAATTTTTCTATATAAAAATATATCCCAGAATCTAAGAAAATTTTCTATCTAAAAAAAATGTCTCAGAATCTGAGAAATTTTTCTATACATACAATTTTTCAGAATTTAATTTTTATATAAAAAAAACGTATCAGAGTCTAACAAATGTTTCTTTATATAAAAATAACTCAGAATCTGAGAAATTTTTCTATAGAAAAATTTCTTAAAATCCGAGAAAATTTTTTTACATAAAAAAATATCTCAGAATTTGAGAAATTTTTCTATGTAAAAAAAATTCTCAGAATCTGACAAATTTTTCTATATAAAAAATTTTATCAGAATCTGATAAATTTTTCTATATAAAAAAAGTTCTCAGAATCTGAGAAATTTTTATATATAAAAACAGTCTCAGAATCTGAAAACATTTTCTATAAAAAAATTTTTTAAGAATCTGAAAAATGTTTCTATATAAAAAAATTTCTCAGAATCTGACAAATTTTTCTTTATAAAAAAATTTCTCAGAATCTGACAAATTTTTCTATTTAAAAAATGTCTCAGAATCTGAGAAATTGTTCTTCATAAATTTGTATCGGAATTTGAGAAATTTTTCTTTTTAAAAAAATTGCGTAATAATCTAATAATTTTTTCTATATAACAAAATGTCACAGAATCTAAGAAATTTTTCGACATAAAAAAATGTCTCAGAATATGAAAATTTTTTCTGTACCAAAAATGTCTCAGAATGTAAAAAATTCTAATATATAAAAAAATTTTCATAATCTAAGAATTTTTTCTATATAACAAAATGTCTCAGAATCTGTGAAATTTTTCTACTTATATAAAAAAAGGTTCTTAGAATCGAAGAAATTTTTCTATATACAAAAATGTTTAAAAATCTGTGAATTTTTTCTATAAAAAAACGTACCAGAATCTGAGAAATTTTTTAATATAAACAAATTTCTCACAATCTAAGAAATTTTTCTACATATAAAAATATCTCTGAATCTCAAGAAATTTTTCTATACAAAAAATGTCTCAGAATCTGAGAAATTTTTCAACATAAAAAAAATCATATAAAAATTAATCTCAAAATCTTAGAAATTTTACGAAACAAAAAAATGTTTCAGAATCTGAGAAATTTTTCTATATGATAAAAAGTCTTAGAATCTGAAAAATTTTTCAATATAAAAAAATGTCTCAGAATCTGCGAATATCAAAAAATGTCTCATAATCTGAAATTTTTTTTTTATATAAAAAAATGTCTGAGAATCTAAGAATTTTATCTATATAAAAAAATGTCTGACACTCAAAAAAAAAACTGTAATGTTAGCAAAAAAAGCTTGTAAACCTACAAGAAAATTTGCTGATTTTGAACCCACAATTTTTTTGTTAAAGTTAACAAAAATTTTTTGGTAATAATTAGTTAACTAAATTTTTATTCTTTTTTGAACTTAGTTCATACACATTTGAGGACCCCATTGGGTTCGGACCCGATAGTTCCAGACTCCGATGGGCCTAGACCTAGTTGGGTTCCTTAAAAATCGTCATAGTTTTTGATCCAAAATTTTTGTCCGTTTCGCTCTACCTTGCTTAGTTTTTAAGATACGTGATTATAGGGGACCACTGGGGTCTTGAGAATTAAAAAACTCGATAACTTCAAAAATATTACTCATAGAGCTTTTTGCGGTCTTGTTCTACGTGTTGAGAGCTACAAAAGTACTTTTGGACTTTTTGTTGTGTCGGCAATATTTACCGAGATATGAGCATTTTAAAATTTTCGGGAATTGCTCTATCTGGCTTAGTTTCCGAGATAGCGCCATTTTAAGTTTTCTGAAAATAAAAAAAAATTTACCATTTATTTTGCTAATATTAGCAAAAAAGCTTGTAAAAATTTGGTCAACTCAATTTTAAATCTAGCAAAAAAAATTACTTCAAATTTTGTTTAAAATTGCTAATACGCTAAATGAAGTTTACAATATATTTTTGCTAACATGCCAATCTCAACTAAAAATTTGCTTAAAGTTAGCTAACCAGCATTAGCAAAAAAAATTAGTAAATCTACTAATGTATTATTTTGAGTGCAGAATCTGTGAAATTTTCTATATAAAAAAATATCTCAGAATCGGAGAAATTTTTCAATATAAAAAAATGTGTTAGAATCTGAGAAATTTTTCTATAAAAAAATGTCTCAGAATCTGATAAATTTTTCTATATAAACAAATGTCTCTGAGTCCGGTAAATTTTTCTATATAAACAAATGTCTCAGAATTTAATAAATCTATATATATAAAAATGGATGTGTGTATGTATGTATGTATGTATGTATGTTCCGTATGGACTCGAAAACGGCTGGACCGATCTTGGTGAAATTTTCAGGGAATATTCAGAATAGCCTGGCGAGTAACACTGTCAAGTCGGATTTTTGATTTTCCGTCTGTGGGCGGAGGGGAGTGGCAAAATCCAATTTTTGCATTCCACCACTAATTACATCTATATATAAAAAACGGATGGACCGATTTTGATGAAATTTATACCAAATATAGTACAAACTGAGTACTCACTATGTGCCAAATTTGAGCATTATCGGACAAAGAAGCGTAAAATGCCATGCAACTTTGTATTGAATTGAAAGTTATTTCAATAATGCAAAAAACGGCTATATGTATGTTCCTTATGGACGCGAAAATGGCTGGACCGATCTTGATGAAACTTTCAGGGAATATTCAGAATAGCCTAGGGAGTCACACTGTGCAGTCAGATTTTTAAGTTTTTGTGTGTGGGCGGATGGGCGTGGCAAAATTGAATTTTTACATTGCACCACTAATGACATCTTTATATAAAAAACGGATGAAATGATTTTGATGAAATTTAAACCAAAGATAGTACTAACCAAGTACTAACTATATGCCAAATTAGAGCGTGATCGGACAAATGGGCGTAAAATGCCATGCTTTATTGCCTGTGGGCGGAGGGGTGGGCAAAATCGAATTTTTACATTGCACCACTAATGACATCTATATATAAAAAACGGCTAGACCGATTTTGATGAAATTTAAACCAACGATAGAACTAACCAAGTACTAACTGTGTGCCAAATTAGAGCGTGATCGGACAAATGGGCGTAATATGCCATGCCCCTTTGTATTTAATTGAATTTTATTTCTGCATGATGCGCAATAAGGCAAAAACTGTTGATTTGATTTTAAAGAAATTTTCAGCACTGATAGTATTAACCGAGTGCGGAACTATAGGCCATGTTATACTACGATTGGAAAAGGGGCGTAAAATCCCACGCCCCTTTGTACTATATTGGACGTTGCCTGCCTCTTTCGCAATCACGCAAAAACAGCTGAACCGATTCACTTGACATTTTAAATACATACAGTGCTAATCAAGTGCATATGAAGGCCATATAAGATCGTTATTGGAAAAAGGGATCAAAATTGCAACGCCCTTTGTACTATACGGACCACGAGTAGGTCATATGTAGAGCGCGATTCAGTAAAAGTTTATAAAATGTCACTCCCGTTTTTCATAAATAAAAAGTTATTTCCTCCTCTTTCGTAATTACACAAAAACGGCAAAACTGATGTCAATGAAATTTGCAGCACAGATAGTAAGTACTAATCGAGGATGCAGCATGGAACTTTAGACTATCATGATTCGATAAAAATGCGTTAAATGACACGCCCCTTTGTGCTATAATTAACGTTATGTTTGTCTGTTTCAAAATCACGCAAAAACGGCTGAACCGATGTTCTTCAGATTTCCTATAGATAGTGCTAACCGAGGGTGGAACCAAAGTTGAATAGCTGGACCCGGACCCGTGCTTTAATTTTGTCCGACACTATATTTAAATTAAGATGCAATATACAACATTTTTTTTTTCTTAGGGCCAGCAACGCGGACCGGGTATAGCTAGTATTTCTATATTGAAAAATGTCTCAGAATATGACAAATTTTTCTATATAAAAAAATATCTCAGATGATGAGAAATTTTTCTATATAAAAATTTTTCTCAGAATCTGAGAAATTTTTCTCTATAAAAAATGTTTCAGAATCTGAAAAATTTTTCTGTTTAAGAAAAGTTCAGAATTTGGGAAATTTTCTTATATAAAAATCTGTCTCAGAAATTTTACTGTAAAAAAATGTCTCAGAATCTGAGAAACTTTTCGCAGATAAAACAAGTAAGAGTGTTAAATTCGGCTGTGCCGAATCTTTTATACCCTCCAACACGTTGAAAAAAAAGGGTCTCAGAATCTGATAAATTTTTCTCAGATATAAAAATGCCTCAGACTATAAAATTTTTCTGTATTAAAAATGTCTCAGAATCAAAGACATTTTTCTATAAAAAAAATGTCTCAGAATTTGAGAAAAATTTCTATATAAAAAATTGTCTCACAATCTGATAAATTTTTTTATATAAAAAAATGTCTCAGAATCTGAAAAATGTTTCTATATTAAAAACTTCTCAGCATCTAAGACTTTTAATAAAACAAAACAAAAGACTTAGGACACAAACTTTTTATATTTAATTTTTTATTTTTTGTTTTTTCAAAAAACTACTCTACATAAAATTTCCTTATATTTTCATACATTTTCCCACGCTTGTTAACTTAAATTACTTGCATATTTCGCTCATGCTAAAGCTCTTTATTCTTCTTCAACAAACTGCAGCCTAATTATATGCACTCCTTAACCAACCAACTCTGCTGACATAAACATTAAATTTCCCCCCACACTCTATAACCAAATTCATTTTAAACTGGCTGACAAAATTAAGGCAAACCATTGAAAAGTTAATAATAAAGAAGTATAAAAAAAAATTGTGCTGAAATTTACACCCACTATCATCACAAACCAATCGAATATAACTATAACTAAAGCATTCAACAACAAAAAGAAGACGTCAACTTTAGATTTCCAACAAAAAAAAGAACAATTTTATTTTCCCAAAAAAAAAGAATTTAAGAAGATAAAATTACCAGCACCTTAGGCCATGAAACACGATCTGTTTGTTAATATTTACTTAAGAAGAATATTTATATAAGGCATGCAAAAAGATCTTTATTTATATTAAAAAAAAAACTGAAGTTTTCTTTAGAAGGATGAAGGTTGTTGCTGCTGAAGATGATGTTGGATATCAAGATGATGATGATGATGACAAGAAACAAACGTTAAACAGTTGCCATGCTTACACTTGCTCTTGATAATGATGAAACTGACGACGACGTTGAAGATAATGATATGATCAACTTTAATCAGCTTCACGTAAGCATTAATCTTTTAAACATCTAAAGGAGAAACAGAAAGGAAATTTTAGTAATTTTTTTATACCAAAGATGTTTTAGAAATTTTCGCAGAATCTGATAAACTGTTCTATATTAAATACTTTGTTTGAATCTAAACAAATTTTTTATATAAAAAATGTCTTTAATTCCAAGAATTTTTTCTGTATCAAAAAAAATCTTCAGAATCGAAAATTTTATTTTCTATATTAAAATTGTGTCAGAATCTGAAAAAAAAACCTTCTATATAATAAAATATCTTAGAATCTGAAAAAATTGCCTTAGGGATGTGTTGGTTCACACCTTTCTCCACGATGTTAAATGGATTTGCCATTATTTTTGCACAATTTTATCATTGTCTGAATTTATTTTTTCCGCGCCTTCAAAAAAAAATTTAATTTTTAATCCCCTAACTCCAAGTTTATTACTTCAAACTTTTTCTGACAGCAAATCGCTGTATATGTTGGGATAGTTCCAATGTTATTGGTATTTTTGTACTACTATTGATATTTCTTTAGACTTTGTTTATATAATTTGTTGTAAAAACTTTATCTTCACACACCTTTAGTATTTGTCTTTGACAAAATGTTCATTGAAAAAAATCTTCTTAGCTTAAAAAGACACCTTAAGGCTTTAAAAAAATATAAAACCCTAATTCAAGCCCTAATCAAGTTGTTTAATAATAAGTTCCAACGAACTGAAGACAAAAGGCAATTTTATTTATTTATATTTTTTAAGATTTTTATAATTCCGTTCAGATTAAAGTAAAATAAAAATTTAGAAATCACGATTTTCCTGCTTTTAAAAACAATTATGTTAACAAAAATGATTTAATTAATTTTTGTTTTTAATAAATAAATCTAAAATAAACTAATATAAAATACTGTCAACAGTTAACATAACTGTTATTACAATCTTTTAACATTTTCTTAACATTCTTACTGTTAAATCTCAAACAGTTGCTATAATTTTTCTTTACTTTAACTGGTTTCCCACATATGCGTGTGTATGCGTAATAATTTTAAATCTTTGTATAGGATCATTTTAAAAACAGCCTAAAAGTATACTTTAAAATTATTTATTTCATAATTTTACAAATGCTTATCTTCAAATGAATAATCTGTTATGTGAGCTACAGAGGGTGCTGTGTTTTTGTATTTTATACGTGTTACAGTCGTTTTGTGTGTTTTCCTTATTGAAATGCTGTTTTGAATTTTTGCCTTGCATAAATTATATTATTATCTATAATTAAATTTATTTTCTAGCCTTACATTTGTAATGAACGTACTTAAGTTTTTTTTATATATTTTTTTTTTTGTTTTAGCAAACTCAATCATCTATCAAATGTATTTAAAATGTTAAACAAGTTTTGAATTTTTATATAAATGTTAATTAAATTGGCGCTTGTTTTGTCAGCATATTGTCACAATAATTAATACAAATCGTATTATAGATATAAATATTTAACATTTTTAATTTTGTTTTCAAAGTTTAGTTAGAAACAAAATGCAGAAAATTATAAAAAAACATTTTAAAAAACAAAAGACTTAAGACACAAGTGTGAAAAAAATATTTTAACAAAACTTTCAGATGTCCAAATTTTGTGAAAGAAATTTTCAGTTTCTCAGACATTTTTTTTTGTTTAAAAAAAAATCTGATTCTGTGGCATTTTTTTATCGAAAATTTTCTCAGGTTTTAGAGCATTTTTTATATGTGAAGAAGTTACTCAGATTTTGAGACATTTTTTAAATGGAAAAACATTTTTATGAATCTGAGACATTTTTTTTTTATCAAAATTTCTAAAAAAAATTTATCAGTTTCTGAAAAGTTTTTTTTTTATAGAAATATTCTTTGTGCTAAACAATTTATACAAATTTTTCAGATTTGAAATATTTTTTATTTCTAAGAATTGTTTATAAAAATATTGTTTATACATAGAAATTTATTTAAACAATTTTCTAAAATTTTGAAATATTTTTTTCGAGTAAAATTTTTTTTCGATTCAAAATGTGGAAAATTTTTTCTGTACAAAATTTTTTTTTAGAATCTGAGAAAGAAACTTTTCTATATAAAAAGATGTTTTTCCGTATAAAAAAAATTTATCAAAATCTGAGAAATTTTTCTATATAAAAAAGTGGAAAAATATCTCAGAATCTATGATATTTTTCCATATCAAAAAAAAAAAATTTAAAAAAATATGAGAAATTTTTCTAAATCAAAAATGTCTTGGAATCTTCGAAAGTTTTGAGAAAGTTTTTTATATTGAAAAATTTCTCAAAATCTTAGCAAACTTTTATTTCAGAACAGTTTCAGAGATTCTGAGACCTTTTAAAACAAAATTATAATTAGTTAATATAATTTGATTCTAACAGCAGTTTTTTATGTGGAAAAATTTCTAGATTTTAAAAAATGTTTTGTATAGAAAATTTTTTGGAAAGATTATTCTAGCTAATGGTCATATTTCTTTTACTAATCGTGTAATAAAGGGGTTTCCTTTATTAATTATTTTTATATTTAATTATTTTTATGGGTCAAATAAGGCAGAATTAACGCCAGTATTTGTCCTCATAAAGTGCTAGTCGCAATAGTCCACAAATGGTCTTCTTGCTTCTTAGCAGTTATTTATTTATAAAAAATGATGAGACGATGCGCTTTTAATTTTAATATGTCTTTATTTGTTAAATGTTGCATCAGAATGACAAAAATTATAAATGATTGTAACTAGCTAACCTTTAGTGGAATCAATAAAATAGTCTAGTAAATAAAGAAGACGAAAAAACAATAACAAAACTATGATAACTCGAAAGAGAGTGAGAGTTATCCAAATAAAGATCTCTTTTAGTGATAATGAAAATATAAAATTGTGGTTATCAATTATTCTTTCAAAAAAGGTTAGGGTGTCCCTTATTAAGTAAAACATTGAAACAAATTAAAAATGACAAATGCAATTATTACGTTATACAAACCAATAGTAATTTGATGCAAATAATAATTATTAAAATATATAAAATTAATATAAATTCAGGCTGCTACAATCGTTACGATGATATTGTCAAAGTAACAATTTTCAAGAAACTTTTTATAAAGTTGTTTGTTTTAAATTGATTGGTTTGGACATTTTGCAAGACTTCCGTGTTTCGGAATTCGTCAAATTCCATTATCAAGAGTATTTAGCAAATTGACAATCGTTAGTGGCAAAACATAAAGACTTATATTCGTATGTAAATAGTCATAACGAGAAATGTACTAAATACACAACATAATACAGCTCTAAATTTCAAACGAAAAGTCATTACCAAACCATCACTATTTAATTCAAGCATACCTTCATACCTACAGCTTGTATTACAGGCTAGTGTATACATACAGACAGTAGATTTCTTACGCGAGTAAGATGTTCACTGCTTTTGTTGTATTCCTTCTTATTCATAATATGAACAGAAGTGAGGCGTGCTATCCTTTTGTTTAAATTTTGTTTTAATTTTTAAATTAATAAAAATTATTTATTATTCGACCTTTAAAATTCTATTTTTGAGAAAGATTTTTCTAGCTCAAGGTCATATTTCTTTTACTAATCGTTACGATGAAATTGTCAAAGTAACAATTTTCAAGAAACTTTTTATAAAGTTGTTTGTTTTAAATTGATTGGTTTGGTCATTTTGCAAGACTTACTCGACACGTGTTTCGGAATTCGTCAAGTCTTGCAAAATGACCAAACCAATCAATTTGAAACAAACAACTTTATAAAAAGTTTCTTGAAAATTGTTACTTTGACAATATCATCGTAACGATTAGTAAAAGAAATATGACCTTGAGCTAGAATAATCTTTCTCAAAAATAGAATTTTAAAGTTCGAATAATAAATAATTTTTATTAATTTAAAAATTAAAACAGAATTTGTATAGAAAATTTTTGCAGATTCTAAGATATTTTTTTAATACAAAACTTTTTTGAGAGAAGTTTCTGAGAAATTTCTGAAACATTTGTTTTGTGTAGAAAACTTTGTGAAATGATGAAAATTTTTTATATAGAAAAATTTCTTAGATCGTGAGACATTTTTTTATACAAAAAAATTTCTTAGATTGTGAGACATTTTTTTATAAAGAAAAATTTCTCAGATTGAGAGACATTTTTATATAGAAAATTTTCTTAGATACTCAGATTTTTTCTCAAATTCTGAGATATATTTGTATATAAAAAATTTCTCAGATACTTAGAAATTTTTTTTTATTAAGAAATTTTTCTTAGATTGAAATGATGAACATTTTTTATATAGAAAAAATTCTTAGATGGTGAAAATTTTTTGTATATAGAAAATTCCTTAGATTGTGAGACATTTTTTTTATAAAGAAAAATTTCTCAGATTGAGAGACATTTTTTTATATAGAAAAACTTCTTGGATTCCGAAACTTTTTTCTGAGAGATATTAATATATAAAAAATTTCTCAGATACATACTAAGACATTTTTATTAAGAAAATTTTCTCAGATTCCAGAATTTTTTCTTAAAGAAAAATTCTAAGATTCTCTGACATTTTTTATACCCTTCTCTCTAGTGATAGAGGGTATATATAAGTTTGTCATTCCGTTTGTAACACCTCGAAATATTGGTCTAAGACCCTATAAAGTATTTATATTCATGATCCTCGTTCGATTCTAAGACGATCTAGCGATGTCCGCCCGTCTGTCCGTCTGTCTGTCTGTTGAAAACACGCTAACTTTTGAAAGACTATACAGAGGCTCCTGAAGTTTGGGATATATGTTGGGCATTTACCTGGTCATTTTGGTATTGCAATCCATCAAAATCAGTACAGTGGTTCAAAAGTTATCAGCAAAAGAGTGAACTTATGCAAGGGTTTTTCACGAGTTTACGAGATAAAAAACTGGATAACTTTCTTAAGGCAATTCTGAGGTTGCTGAAGCTTGGCATATATATTTGTCGTTTCCCTGAGCTGGTTCGTATTGAATTTCAGCCAAATCGGTTCGGTTATTCAAAAGTCATTAGCAAAACCGTAAATTTCAAAATTTCTTCGCCTTTTTTTACACCAAAAAAAAATATTAGTAAATTATTTTTTTTTTTAAATTAGTAAAAAAAAAAAAGGTTTTTTACAGAAAATAAAATATTTATAATCAAAAATGTTATTTTTTTTCAAGTTATAAAATTTCCCAGTTGGCAAAATAAAACCACACCTGACATACAGCTGACTCTCCCTTTATGAAATCGCTGACATCTTTATACAATTTTTCAAAATGTCATCAATGACATGTCAGCATTTGGTCAGCAGTGTCCACCAGTATCGGTGGCCACTAACAATTCGTTTAAACATCTGCTGACCAACTGCTGACATGTCATTGATGACATTTTGAAAAATTGTATGAAGATGTCAGCAATTTTATAAAGGGAGAGTCAGCAGTATGTCAGGTGTGCTTTTTTTGACGACTGGGTTACTATAACTTAAAAAGAGCATTGTAGGGGGTATTCATAGATTCGGTCAAGTCGAATTTAACTTTTCTACTTGTTTTTTATTGATTTTTTTTCACTTTGTTCGGAACTTTTCAATTTTCAAGTCAAAAACGGAACCCAAAGCCATTGCATTTCAGGTCCAATATTTGTGTGTGTTAATATCGACCCTAAAAGGCAACTTTCGCGACCCCGACGTTTTTGAAAATCGAAATAAAGCTAAATTTGCTACACCCAATTGCACATGTAGTATCAAATAGTAATTATTAATTAATATTGTAAAAATTTCGACCGATACAAAATTTAAAAATATGCGAATGAAACTGTTTTTGTCGTCCTGGAAAGTTATGTGTTTTCAGATAGCTCAAATTGAATATAAGTAGTTCAACGATATATAAAAATTTCCTAGATTTTGATTTTTTAAACACAAAAAAATTCAGATTTTTGAAAAAAAAATTTTTTTAATTTAAAAAAAACTGAAAATGTTAATGATCTATTGGCATGGTAAAAAATAATATAAAGATAATTAAAAGACCTTAAGTCAGAAAAGTTAAATACAAATTTTTTTAAAGAAAAATTTTTTTCTTCGACATTTTATCGTACAGAAAATTCTAAGATTTAGAAACGTTAAAAAATATTCTAAAATTTTTTAGAATTTTTTGCAAGATTATTTTGCTTGTTTTGTTGCTGACTCATGAATTTTAATTGTTTTCTAATTTAATTTTATTTTTTTTTTATTTTATTTTTTCATTAATTCACTTTATTAAATTACTCCATAAATTATAAAACATTTCAATTTGTCACATACACTTGATATTTTTTTACTATACCAACATACATTTATAAAAAAAAGATGCTCTCATATAAAATTTTAACATTTATAAAATAATACAATAGAGAAAAAAATTATAAAAAAAAATAGAAAACAAATAATATTTGTTAAATTTGTTGACTACCTGTCAATAACAATTGTTGCAAATTGCGCATCAATTTCCATTGAACAACAAATGTTGTTAATAGTTTTTGTTGTTGTTGTTTTATTTAAACAACAGCAACAAATACAGGAAGAATTGTTTGCTAAAAAAAAACAAGTGACACATTGAATTGTATAAAACAATTCGAAATGAAAGACAAACTGTCAGCAAGTTGAGTAGTAAAAGAAGAAGTTAGAAAAAAAAGAGAAAGATATACTAAATTTTATAGTGTTTCCTAATCTAAGAATTTTTTTTTTTTAAATAAAATAGAAAAAAAATTCGAATTTCCAAAAAAAAAACTTTTTATCAGAAAACTTTTTATCAGAAAACTTGATTAGAATCCGATATTATAATTTTTCTTTGGAATGTAAGTTTTGTTTTAATAAATATTTCCTTAATTTCGATTGTAAACAGTGTGAAAAATATGTATAAAAACCTGAGTCATGTAGGAAAAAAGAATTAACAACATTACTAAACTAAATGACACACAAAGTGTGTAATAGACTTTTTCTTTGTATTCCCCTTACTAGCTAGACAACAACATTTAGAATGTCTTCTTTTTGTTAACGACTGGAATGTGAAACCATTCAATATAAAAATTATTTCATGGCGCTAATAAATTTTATAAGCAATTTGTTAATGTAGAACATGTTACAATACAGTTTATAGTGAAGTTTGTGTCTTAAGTCTTTTGTTTTGAATGAAAGCCAAGCAAAAATAAAAACACACACACACACAACAGTAATAAAAAAATTGTTATAATTCATGTTTTATTTTATTGGTTTTATTATTATGACATTTAAACAAGTGACAACAACTATAGCAAATTATCAACAACATTATTTCCACAGCTTGAAGAAAAAGAATATGAAAAAAAGTGGCAACATTTTCTAGTTTTTTTCTTTCTTTTTTTTTTAAACTTCCTTTGATGTTTGTTTAAATTTTTGAAATTTTCACCACAATTTATCTGCCATTTTTATGTCAATCTTTATTTTTTTTAGCTTATCTTTGAAAAATGTTTTGCTTGATTTGTGTAGAAATTGATTTATAGCCTCTAATTTAGCATGCCACAAAATGTTGACAATTTATGCGGTTTTATTTTATTTTTTTTTTGTCATAGACGACAATAAAGTTACAAAGAATTGTTAAGAAAAATGTTAAGTTTTATAGCGACAATTTGATTGGTTTGTCTGAATGATTAGCATAGTTTAACTGTTTGGCAAAGCAGTTTAAATCTTTTTTTTACAGATGGATATATAAATGGTGTCTATAAAAAAAAAATTACCAGAATCTGAGAAATTTTTCTATTTACAAAATATCTCAGAATCTTAAAATTTTTTTTTTATATTAAAACAAAAATTTACATAACCTGAAAATTTTTCTAAATAAATGTCTCAAAATTTGAAAAAAAAGTTCTATAAAAATATTCTCAAACATTTGTTTTATAGAAAAATTCTCAGAAACTCAGAAATTTTTTTAGAGAAAATTTCTCAAAATCTGAGATATATTTTCTATATTAAAATTCTTAGAATTAGAAATTTTTTCTATAGAAAAATTCCCAAAATTTTAAAAATTTTCGCTGTAGAAAAATTTTCAGAATCTGAGAAATTTTTTCTACAGAAAAATTCTGAAAACCTGAGACTTATTTTCTACATTTTTTTTCTGTACAAAAATTCTCAGATTCTGAGACATTTTTTCTATAGAAAAATTCTCAGATTAAGGAAAATTTTTTCTATTGAAAAATTCTCGAACTCTCAGAAATTTTTCTATAGAAAAATTCTCAGAATCTGAGACATTTTTTCTATAGAAAATTTCTCAGAATCTGAGACATTTTTTCTATAAAAAAAAATTATCAGATTCTAAGACATATTTTCTATCGAAAAATTCCCAGGTTCAGAAATGTTTTTTCTGTACAAAAACTCTCTGATTTTGGGACATTTTTTCTACAGAAAAAATTTCAGATTATGAAACATTTTTTCTATAGAAAAATTCTCGGATTCTCAGAAATTTTTCGATAGAAAAATTCTTGATTCTAAGACATTTTTTCTATAGAAAAATTCTCAGAATCTGAGAGAGTTTTTCTATAGAAAAATTCTCAGAATTTGAGACAGTTTTTCTATAGAAAAATTCTCAGAATCTGAGACAGTTTTTCTATAGAAAAATTCTCAGAATCTGAGACAGTTTTTCTATAGAAAAATTCTCTGAATCTGAGATAGTTTTTCTATAGAAAAATTCTCCGAATCTGAGACAGTTTTTCTATAGAAAAATTCTCAGAATCTGGGACATTTTTTCCATAGAAAAATTCTTAGAATCTGCGACATTTCTTCTATGGAAAAATTCTCAGAATCAGAGACATTTTTTCCGTAGAAAAATTCTCAGCATCTGAGACTTTTTTATAGAAAAATTCTCAGAATCTGAGACATCTTTTCTATAGAACATATCTCAGAATCTGAGACATTTTTTATATAGAAAAACTCCCAGAATCTGTGACATTTTTTCTATAGAAAAATTCTCAGAATCTGAAACATTTTTTCTATAGAAAAATTCTCAGAATCTCAGACATTTTTTTTATAGAAAAATTCTCAGAATCTGAGACATTTTTTCTATAGAACATATCTCAGAATCTGAGACATTTTTTATATAGAAAAACTCCCAGAATCTGTGACATTTTTTCTATAGAAAAATTCTCAGAATCTGAAACATTTTTTCTATAGAAAAATTCTCAGAATCTGAGACATTTTTTCATTAGAAAAATTCTCAGAATCTGAGACATTTTTTCTATAGAAAAATTCTCAGAATCTGAGACATTTTTTCTATAGAAAAATTCTCAGAATCTGAGACATTTTTTCGATAGAAAAATTCTCAGAACCTGAGACATTTTTTCTATAGAAAAATTCTCAGAATCTGAAACATTTTTTCAATAGAAAAATTCTCAGAATCTCAGACATTTTTTTATAGAAAAATTCTCAGAATCTGAGACATTTTTTCTATAGAAAAATTCTCAGAATCTGAGACATTTTTTCTATAGAAAAATTCTCAGAATCTGAGACATTTTTTCTATAGAAAAATTCTCAGAATCTGAGACATTTTTTCTATAGGAAAACTCTCAGAATCTGAGACATTTTTTCTATAGAAAAATTCTCAGAATCTGAGACATTTTTTCTATAGAACAATTCTCAGAATCTGAGACATTTTTTCGATAGAAAAATTCTCAGAATCTGAGACATTTTTTCTATAGAAAAATTCTCAGATTCCAAGAAATTTTTTCTATAGAAAAATTCTCAGATTGTGAGAAGTTTTTTTTTATAGAAAAATTCTCAGAATCTGCGACATTTTTTCTATAGAAAAATTCTCAGAATCTAAGACACTTTTTCTGTAGAAAAATTTTCAGAATCTGAGACATGTTTTATATTGAAAAATTCTCAGATTCTGAGACATTTTTTATATAGAAAAACTCTCAGAATCTGTGAAATTTTTGCTATAGAAAAATTGTCCGAATCCGAAACATTTTTTCTATAGAAAATTCTCAGAATCTGACACATTTTAAAACAAAAAAACCTGAAACCTCGAGCATAAAGCTTAAGTATTGCTCTTAAGAATCCAGAACTCATTTGGCCAGAAGCATTAACCCTTCGGACATCAATTGTCTTTCAATGATGTCTTATTCCCCAAAAACCATTTATCCGCTACTAATCATATGAAAAAAAAAAACTTGATGAGATTGGAACGCCATCCTATTCAAATGATTACAATTAATCTCTTGGTCACAAATCCCTGTAACCGTTGGAGCACCAATTTTCTCTTTATAAGGCTTTCCCTCCTAAAACGTTTTTTCGATACTGGGGAATTAGTCATCATTGAAAGACAATTGGGGCCCAAAGTGTTATGGCGACTGAGTAAATAAGCTTACCCCTTGACCTATTTTGTAGTCACCATTACATCGGGTTCATCCGCTACGATTTGCCAAAAATGCCCAAAACAGCGAGATTTTGGAACCTTGAACTCAATTTTCTCAAAAACCTGATGTGATGGAAAAGTTTGGAGATCGGATTTTTGACAAGCAGAAATACTTTAATGAAATGTAAATGAAGTTTTTTTTTTCAAAGTATTTTACAGAAACAGTTTGCTATCATCCTTTCAAGAAAACTTTCTTATGTTTTTTTTCCGAGTGTTAATTTTTTTTCGTTCGAAATTTTTTTTTTATTTTTTTTTAAATTTAAATTAAGAAAAAAAACTTTTAAAGTTTTCATGACAACAAATTTTCTAAAACCAAAAATTTTCTAGATAATCATTGTAGCCTTTCCGCAAACCGTGTCTGCTAAAATCAGCAAATTTCTTATATGGCTCAAAATTGGTGTATTTTCAGCAGATTTTTCTGCTGATTGGACAGAAGGGACCGAAAATTTATTTTAAGTGTATGTATGCGTTATTAACCCATTTTGATCCTCTGTTCGATTTTTCGAACAGTAGAGAACACCTTTTTCAAAAAAATATTTATGTATGAAAGAGCTGGAATTTCGGGTGAATGTGGTTATGAATGTTAAGTCTCATCTTTCTGCAATTAAAAAAAAATATACCCGCTTGACCACCGCAATTTATATGTCCATTACATACAATGCAAATCAGTGCAGAAATTGTTTGAATCAAAAACGAAAATTTTGCATTTTTCGATTTTGGGCTTTTAAATTTTTTGACTAATTTAAAATTTTTCTAGATTTAATTTATTATCAAATTCACATAACTTGAATTATTTTGAAACTATTTACTTTAAAAATAATGAAATACATTAATAAAAAAGCAAATAAATCCAAATATTAAAATTGCATAAAAAGTTGGGAAAACGGCACATTGAAAATTTTTTTTGAAAGGATTTTTGAGATCAGCGGGTGCGAATTACCTTAAAAAAGTACCTTTTTCCAAAAAAGAAAAATAAAATCGAATCTTGGTCCAAAATGGGTTAAAGAGTAAAACCATAATTTATGTTAAATGTTGCTATAACATAAAATAAAGATGCTATAAATCTTTTATTTTAACTAATAATGTTAACTCATATTTTAGCAGTTCTGTAATGAATATAAAAAAACATACTAATGTTAGTGAAACATAGAAAACAAGAGATTTAAGACACAATTTTTATATGTCGTCCATTCCACCAGACATTTGATAATTTTAGGCATTTTTTGACCGAGGGTCTTAAGATTTTTGTTATTTTTTTCATACAGATACTCTATGGAGCCAGTTTCAAATTTCATCCATCTGATCGAAAATATTCGAAAAACTCGCGATTTTATTCACGATTTTCGTTTTTAAAAAAGTAAAAAAAATGCAAAATCTGTGTAACTTTGAGCAGCTGTATCTTCTAAACTACATATCGCATTTTAACAATCCATAGCGCATACGAATGGTATGTAAGTCTATTTTGATATCTTATAAACTAAAAAAATATCGGTGGCTTAAAAGTGCATTTTATATGCAAATGCAGTTTTGAAGTGCATTTTGCGAAACTTTTACCCCTTTTAATTTTTTTTTAATTAGCATATTTGGAAAATTTAGGATTTTTGCTACAAAAAAATGTTTTCATTACAATGGACCGAGAATGTATGATATTTTTAATATTTTTTTTTTTAAATACTTCCTTAAGTTTCCCCTATAAAAATTTTTATTTTTTAAATTATACCAAATTCATGCAAAAAGACATGTTTTTAAACCGATATATTTTCAAAAGTACTAACCGCATCTCATTGTTTTTATGCACATTAGAAAGGTATTTTTGTCTATTTTTTGCATTTAATGACCGCAAATATGTCGATGTTTCAAAAATGCATTTTAAATGCAAATGCAGTTTTGAAGTGCATTATTCGAAACTTTTACCCCTATGAATTTTTTTTTAGTTATCATATTCGAAAAGCATACAATTTTTACTACAAAATAATGTCCTCCTAATAATGGACCCACTGTGTGTGATATTTTTTAGAATTTTTTAAAAAATCATGCAATTTCAAATTTTTTTGGTTTTATTTAAAATATTAAATTTTTTTAAGGAAATTTTAAAAATAGCACACACACTGGGTCCATTATTAGCAGTACATTATTGTGTAGTAAAAATTGTCAACTTTGCGAATATGATAACTAAAAAAAAATTCAAAGGGGTAAAAGTTTTGAAAAATGCACTTCAAAACTGCATTTGCATTTAAAATGCATTTTTGTAACATCGACATATTTGCGATGATTAAATGTAAAAAATAGACAAAAATACCCTTCTAATGTGCATAAAAACAATGAGATACGGTTAGTACTTTTGAAAATATAACGGTTTAAAAACATGTCTTTTTACATGATTTTGGTATAATTTAAAATATAAAGTTTTTTATAAGGGAAACTTAAGGAAGTATTTTTTAAAAAAAATATTAAAAATATCACACATTCTCGGTCCATTGTAATGAAAACATTTTTTTATAGCAAAAATCCTAAATTTTCCAAATATGCTAATTAAAAAAAAATTAAAAGGGGTAAAAGTTTCGCAAAATGCACTTCAAAACTGCATTTGCATATAAAATGCACTTTTAAACCACCAATATTTTTTCAGTTTATTAGATATTAAAATAGACTTACATACCATTCGTATGCGCTATAGATTGTTAAAATGCGATAAGTAGTTTAGAAAATACAGCTGCTCAAAGTTACACAGATTTTGCATTTTTTTGACTTTTTTAAAAACGAAAATCGTGAATAAAACAGCGAGTTTTTTAAATATTTTCGATCTGATGGATGAAATTTGAAATTGGCACCATAGAGTATCTGTATGAAAAATATAACAAAAATCGGAAGACCCTCGGTCAGATTTTTTAAAATGACTCATGGAATGAACGATGTACGGAATTTTAAAGTGACATAGACTTAAGGCGACTACTTTAATAATACATAAAAAATTTATTTAATATGTTTTTTTTATTTATTTATTTTTTATATGATTCTAATACTTTTTGGTTTAAAAAAAAGAATGTTTGATTCTGAGATTTAAAAATAGCAGTTGAAAATAGGTTTGAAATGGATGCTAACGCCTCACATCAGAATACATTGAATCTAAAGTCCGCCAATGTTTTAAATATTTTGTAGAGCAAATATTTAAAGTTTACTAAAATTTTATTATAAATGAAGACATAAATATTTATGTTTAAAATCCATATTTAACATTAGGTCATTTTTTCTTTAAGTTAAGATTTTCCCAAGTTTTCGAATTCTCTCAAGGGTTATCACAATTTAGTTTTTCGTCAATAACTCGGGGAAATAGAGACCTTTACGTCCCAACTTTTTATGCTCTTTCAGAATATGTAACCCACATTTTTACCCTGTAAAACAAGATTTTTCGACAAACTTGGCAACCCTAGTCAGTGCGGAAGATAAAATATGGTAAAATCGTTATAACTCCAAAACTTCTGAACCGATTTATAAAATTTTAGCGTCAATGTGTCCACCATGAAATTCTAAATAATATGAAATTCTAAATAATACTATATTCTTTTAGAATATGTAACCCAAATTTTTATCCCGTAACATTTTTGTTGCTAACCCATTAATATAAAAAAATTTATGCAAGTATTATGCTTTTTTTATTAAATATCACAGAAATTTTAGTTTTTTGAAAAATTTTTACTCTTTTTAAAAAATGATTTGCAGTCCTGAAAAGGACGGATTTTGTTTTTTCAATCGTTGTGTAGAGATTTTTGTCATATATTAAGCCTTCTTTTCGGTTTTCTTGGGCAAAAGTACAGCTTGGATGTTTGGATGTTTGGTACAACACCACCTTGAGCAATAGTTACGCCAGACAACAATTTATTCAATTCTTCATGGTTATTTATGGCCAATAGTAAATTCCGATGGATAATTCTTGTCTTTTTGTTGTCACGAGCAGCATTACCACAACAACAAATACTTCGTAAAATAAAAGGCCCTTTTCATAGCCACAAAATGAATTAAAAAAGAGATTTTATTTGTGTTGTTAAACAAACGACCTATACCATAACGATTTTAAGATTTTTTTGATTTCAGAAAAATTAAAATTTCCAATTCTCTCAAGGGTTGCCACAATTTAAGTTTTCGTCAATAACTCGGGATATATTGGCCCAAATTGGCTCGGAGACCTATACGTCCCAACTTTTTATGCTCTTTTAGAATATGTAACCCAAATTTTTACTCCGTAAAAAAAGATTTTTCAACAAAATTGGCAACTCTAGTCAGTGCGTAAGAAAAAATTGGTAAAAAAAAATAAAAAATTTTTTGGCAAAAAAAAAAACGATGGACTAACCACTGCTTTTTTTGTCAAAAAACTTTTAGATTTTTTTCCTACTTATTTGGTATCTATTTTATGTAGAATTTCACGCTCGACACATTGATGCTAAATTTTTGTAAATCCGTCCAGTAGTTTCGGAGATATAACGATTTTAAGATTTTTTTGATTTCAGAAAAATTAAAATTTCGAATTCTCTCAAGGGTTGCCACAATTTAAGTTTTCGTCAATAACTCGGGATATATTGGCCCAAATTGGCTTGGAGACCAATATGTCCCAACTTTTTATGCTTTTTTAGAATATGTAACCCAAATTTTTACCCCGTAAAAAGAGATTTTTCGACAAAATTGGCAACCCTAGTCAGTGCGTAAGAAAAAATTGGTAAAATCGCTATAACTCCAAAACTACTGGACCGATTTACAAATTTTTAGCATCAATGTGTCGAGCGTGAAATTCTAAATAATATAGCAATTAAAAAATAACAAAAATCAAAAAAAAAATTTTTGGCCAAAAAAAAACGATGGACTAACCACTGCTTTTTTTGTCAAAAAACTTTTAGATTTTTTTCCTACTTATTTGGTATCTATTTTATGTAGAATTTCACGCTCGACACATTGATGCTATATTTTTGTAAATCCGTCCAGTAGTTTCGGAGATATAACGATTTTAAGATTTTTTTGATTTCAGAAAAATTAAAATTTCGAATTCTCTCAAGGGTTGCCACAATTTAAGTTTTCGTCAATAACTCGGGATATATTGGCCCAAATTGCTCGGAGACCTATACGTCCCAACTTTTTATGCTTTTTTAGAATATGTAACCCAAATTTTTACCCCGTAAAAAAAGATTTTTCGACAAACTTGGCAACCATAGTCAGTGCGTAAAAAAAAATATGGTAAAATCGCTATAACTCCAAAACTACCGGACCGATTTACAAAATTTTAGCGTCAATGTGTCGAGCGTGAAATTCTAAATAAAATAGCAATTAAAAAATAACAAAAATCAAAAAAAAATTTTTTGGTCAAAAAAAAAAAGGATGGACTAACCACTGCTTTTTTTGTCAAAAAACTTTTAAATTTTTTTACTCCATATTTTTCATCTATTTTATGTAGAATTTCACGCTCGACACATTGATGCTAAATTTTTGTAAATCCAACCAGTAGTTTCGGAGATATAACGATTTTAAGATTTTTTTGATTTGAGGAAAAATTAAAATTTCAAATTCTCTCAAGGGTTGCCACAATTTGGTTTTTCGTCAATAGCTCGGTAAGTATAGGCCCGATTTGGGTCGGAGACCTATACGTCCCAACTTTTTATGCTCTTTCAGAATATGTAACCCAAATTTTTACCCCGTAAAAAAATATTTTTCGACAAACTTGGCAACCATAGTCAGTGCGTAAGAAAAAATATGGTAAAATCGCTATAACTCCAAAACTACTGGACCGATTTACAAAATTTTAGCGTCAATGTGTCGAGCGTGAAATTCTAAATAAAATAGCAATTAAAAAATAACAAAAATCAAAAAAAAATTTTTTGGTCAAAAAAAAAGGATGGACTAACACCTGCTTTTTTTGTCAAAAAACTTTTAAATTTTTTTACTCCATATTTTTCATCTTTTTGATGTAGAATTTTACGCTCGACACATTGATGCTAAATTTTTGTAAATTTGTCCAGTAGTTTCGGAGATATAACGATTTTAAGATTTTTTTGATTTGAGGAAAAATTAAAATTTCAAATTCTCTTAAGGGTTGCCACAATTTGGTTTTTTGTCAATAGCTCGGTAAATATAGGCCCGATTTGCGTCGGAGACCTATACGTCCCAACTTTTTATGCTCTTTCAGAATATGTAACCCAAATTTTTACCCCGTAAAAAAATATTCTTCGAAAAACTTGTCAGTGCGTAAGAAAAAATCGCTATAACTCCAAAACTACTGGACCGATTTACAAAATTTTAGCGTCAATGTGTCGAGCGTGAAATTCTAAATAAAATAGCAATTAAAAAAATAACAAAAATCAAAAAAAAATTTTTTGGTCAAAAAAAAAGGATGGCCTAACCACTGCTTTTTTTGTCAAAAAACTTTTAGATTTTTTTCCTACTTATTTGGTACCTATTTTATGTAGAATTTCACGCTCGACACATTGATGCTAAATTTTTGTAAATCCGTCCAGTAGTTTCGGAGATATAACGATTTTAAGATTTTTTTGATTTTAGAAAAATTAAAATTTCGAATTCTCTCAAGGGTTGCCACAATTTAAGTTTTCGTCAATAACTCGGGATATATTGGCCCGATTTGGTTCGCAGACAGCGATTAAAAAAATAACAAAAATAAAATAAAAAAAGATTTTTCAACAAACTGGGCAACCCTAGTTAAAATCGTTGAAACTCCAAAACTACTGGACCGATTTATAAAATTTTAGCGTAAATTTGTCCAGCATGAAATTCTAAATAATATGAAATTCTAAATAATATATTCTTTTAGAATATGTAACCCAAATTTTTATCCCGTAACATTTTTGTTGCTAACCCATTAATATAAAAAAAATTATGCAAGTATTATGCTTTTTTTATTAAATATCACAGAAATTTTAGTTTTTTGAAAAATTTTTACTCTTTTTAAAAAATGATTTGCAGTCCTGAAAAGGACGGATTTTGTTTTTTCAGTCGTTGTGTAGAGATTTTTGCCATATATTAAGCCTTCTTTTCGGTTCTCTTGGGCAAAAGTACAGCTTGGATGTTTGGATGTTTGGTACAACACCACCTTGAGCAATAGTTACGCCAGACAACAATTTATTCAATTCTTCATGGTTATTTATGGCCAATAGTAAATTCCGATGGATAATTCTTGTCTTTTTGTTGTCACGAGCAGCATTACCACAACAACAAATACTTCGTAAAATAAAAGGCCCTTTTCATAGCCACAAAATGAATTAAAAAAGAGATTTTATTTGTGTTGTTAAACAAACGACCTATACCATAACGATTTTAAGATTTTTTGATTTCAGAAAAATTAAAATTTAAAATTCTCTCAAGGGTTGCCTACTTATTTGGTATCTATTTTATGTAGAATTTCACGCTCGACACATTGATGCAAAATTTTTGTAAATCCGTCCAGTAGTTTCGGAGATATAACGATTTTAAGATTTTTTTGATTTCAGAAAAATTAAAATTTCGAATTCTCTCAAGGGTTGCCACAATTTAAGTTTTCGTCAATAACTCGGGATATATTGGCCCAAATTGGCTCGGAGACCTATACGTCCCAACTTTTTATGCTTTTTTAGAATATGTAACCCAAATTTTTACCCCGTAAAAAAAGATTTTTCGACAAAATTGGCAACCCTAGTCAGTGCGTACACTCATAGAAATATCTTAGTAGAAAAATTAGTAAACCCATTGTAGATCAAGTTTTACAGAATATTGCCGTATTCAACAAAAATTAATGTTGATATCGTTGAATAATCAGTAAATTTGAATCAACTATTTACAACGCTTATACAGAATTCAATAGATAAAACCAAAAAAGAAAAATCAACCCTGTTCGTTCAATTTTGTATTATTAAGTTGGTAGCAATGCACTGCAATGTGAAATTTGTTTGTCTCTTATAAAATTATTTTATGTGTTTGTTTCTTATAAAAATATTTAACATTATAAAAATAAATAAAAATAGGATCTGATGATCAGATTCTGATCTGTAAATATTTGGTAAGTAATAAAATACATTGGTTACCTTATGTATTCATACTATATTATAATTTTTTTTTTGTTTTTTTTTAAAGGTTTTTGATTTGGTGTCATTAGAAAACTGGAGAATGGCTTACGAGTGCATAACATAAATAAACGAAGTGTGTGTGAAAATCTTGTTTAAATATTGCAGCTTAAAAAGCCGGTGATAATTCTAAAAAATATTGTGATTTATACTTAATAAAAGAATATTTACAAATAACAAAAAGCTTTTTTTTATTAATAAAATTTCTTATATCAACAAATATATGAGTTGAGTTTACAAAAAATACGAGTTGATTTACAAAAAAACGAGTTGATCAACTTTTACAAAAACTGACAACATTTTTTATTGAAATCAACATAAATATTTGTAGGGTCAAAATCAACAATGATTTCTGTTGAATTTACAACGATTTTCTTTGGGAATACAATGATTTTTGGTTGAGTGTAAGAAAAAATTGGTAAAATCGCTATAACTCCAAAACTACTGGACCGATTTACAAAATTTTAGCGTCAATGTGTCGAGCGTGAAATTCTAAATAATATAGCAATTAAAAAATAACAAAAATCAAAAAAAAAATTTTTGGCCAAAAAAAAACGATGGACTAACCACTGCTTTTTTTGTCAAAAAACTTTTAGATTTTTTTCCTACTTATTTGGTACCTATTTTATGTAGAATTTCACGCTCGACACATTGATGCTAAATTTTTGTAAATCCGTCCAGTAGTTTCGGAGATATAACGATTTTAAGATTTTTTTGATTTCAGAGAAATTAAAATTTCGAATTCTCTCAAGGGTTGCCACAATTTAAGTTTTCGTCAATAACTCGGGATATATTGGCCCAAATTGGCTCGGAGACCTATACGTCCTAACATTTTATGCTTTTTTAGAATATGTAACCCAAATTTTTACCCCGTAAAAAAAGATTTTTCGACAAAATTGGCAACCCTAGTCAGTGCGTAAGAAAAAATTGGTAAAATCGCTATAACTCCAAAACTACTGGACCGATTTACAAAATTTTAGCGTCAATGTGTCGAGCGTGAAATTCTAAATAATATAGCAATTAAAAAATAACAAAAATAAAAAAAAAATTTTGGTCAAAAAAAAACGATGGACTAACCTAAGTTTTCGTCAATAACTTTATGTAACAAAAATTAATAACAAAAATCAAAAAAAAATTTTTTGGTCAAAAAAAAAAAGATGGATTAACCACTGCTTTTTTGACAAAAAACTTTTAGATTTTTTCCTACTTATTTGGTATCTATTTTATGTAGAATTTTACGCTCGACATATTGATGCTTAATTTTTGTAAATCCGTCCAGTAGTTTCGGAGATATAACGATTTTAAGATTTTTTTGATTTGAGGAAAAATTAAAATTTCAAATTCTCTTAAGGGTTGCCACAATTTAAGTTTTCGTCAATAACTCGGAATATATTGGCCCAAATTGGCTCGGAGACCTATACGTCCCAACTTTTTATGCTCTTTCAGAATATGTAACCCAAATTTTTACCCCGTAAAAAAATATTTTTCGACAAACTTGGCAACCATAGTCAGTGCGTAAGAAAAAATATGGTAAAATCGCTATAACTCCAAAACTACTAGACCGATTTACAAAATTTTAGCGTCAATGTGTCGAGCGTGAAATTCTAAATAAAATAGCAATTAAAAAATAACAAAAATCAAAAAACAATTTTTTGGTAAAAAAAAAAGGATGGACTAACCACTGCTTTTTTTGTCAAAAAACTTTTAAATTTTTTTACTCCATATTTTTCATCTATTTTATGTAGAATTTCAAGCTCGACACATTGATGCTAAATTTTTGTAAATCCGTCCAGTAGTTTCGGAGATATATAGATTTTAAGATTTTTTTGATTTGAGGAAAAATTAAAATTTCAAATTTTCTCAAGGGTTGCCACAATTTGGTTTTTTGTCAATAGCTCGGTAAATACAGGCCCGATTTGCGTCGGAGACCTATACGTCCCAACTTTTTATGCTCTTTCAGAATATGTAACCCAAATTTTTACCCCGTAAAAAAATATTTTTCGACAAACTTGGCAACCCTAGTCAGTGCGTAAAAAAATATGGTAAAATCGCTATAACTCCAAAACTACTGGACCGATTTACAAAATTTTAGCGTCAATGTGTCGAGTGTGGAATTCTAAATAATATAGCAATTAAAAAATAATAAAAATCAAAAAAAAAATTTTTGTCAAAAAACTTTTAGATTTTTTTCCTACTTATTTGGTATCTATTTTATGTAGAATTTCACGCTTGACACATTGATGCTAAATTTTTGTAAATCCGTCCAGTAGTTTCGGAGATATAACGATTTTAAGATTTTTTTGATTTCAGAAAAATTAAAATTTCGAATTCTCTCAAGGGTTGCCACAATTTAAGTTTTCGTCAATAACTCGGGATATATTGGCCCAAATTGGCTCGGAGACCAATATGTCCCAACTTTTTATGCTCTTTTAGAATATGTAACCCAAATTTTTACCCCGTAAAAAAAGATTTTTCGACAAAATTGGCAACCCTAGTCAGTGCGTAAGAAAAAATTGGTAAAATCGCTATAACTCCAAAACTGCTGGACCGATTTACAAAATTTTAGCGTCAATGTGTCGAGCGTAAAATTCTAAATAATATAGCAATTAAAAAATAACAAAAATCAAAAAAAAAAATTTTGGCCAAAAAAAAACGATGGACTAACCACTGCTTTTTTTGTCAAAAAACTTTTAGATTTTTTTCCTACTTATTTGGTATTTTATGTAGAATTTCACGCTCGACACATTAATGCTATATTTTTGTAAATCCGTCCAGTAGTTTCGGAGATATAACGATTTTAAGATTTTTTTGATTTCAGAAAAATTAAAATTTCGAATTCTCTCAAGGGTTGCCACAATTTAAGTTTTCGTCAATAACTCGGGATATAGTGGCCCAAATTGGCTCGGACACAAATATGTCCCAACTTTTTATGCTCTTTTTGAATATGTAACCCAAATTTTTACCCCGTAAAAAAAGATTTTTCGACAAAATTGGCAACCCTAGTCAGTGCGTAAGAAAAAATTGGTAAAATCGCTATAACTCCAAAACTACTGGACCGATTTACAAAATTTTAGCGTCAATGTGTCGAGCGTGAAATTCTAAATAATATAGCAATTAAAAAATAACAAAAATCAAAAAAAAAATTTTTGGCCAAAAAAAAAAACGATGGACTAACCACTGCTTTTTTTGTCAAAAAACTTTTAGATTTTTTTCCTACTTATTTGGTACCTATTTTATGTAGAATTTCACGCTCGACACATTGATGCTAAATTTTTGTAAATCCGTCCAGTAGTTTCGGAGATATAACGATTTTAAGATTTTTTTGATTTCAGAACAATTAGAATTTCGAATTCTCTCAAGGGTTGCCACAATTTAAGTTTTCGTCAATAACTCGGGATATATTGGCCCAAATTGGCTCGGAGACCTATACGTCCCAACTTTTTATGCTTTTTTAGAATATGTAACCCAAATTTTTACCCCGTAAAAAAAGATTTTTCGACAAAATTGGCAACCCTAGTCAGTGCGTAAGAAAAAATTGGTAAAATCGCTATAACTCCAAAACTACTGGACAGATTTACAAAATTTTAGCGTCAATGTGTCGAGCGTGAAATTCTAAATAATATAGCAATTAAAAAATAACAAAAATAAAAAAAAAAAATTTTTGGCCAAAAAAAAACGATGGACTAACCACTGCTTTTTTTGTCAAAAAACTTTTAGATTTTTTTCCTACTTATTTGGTATCTATTTAATGTAGAATTTCACGCTCGACACATTGATGCTATATTTTTGTAAATCCGTCCAGTAGTTTCGGAGATATAACGATTTTAAGATTTTTTTGATTTCAGAAAAATTAAAATTTCGAATTCTCTCAAGGGTTGCCACAATTTAAGTTTTCGTCAATAACTCGGGATATATTGGCCCAAATTGGCTCGGAGACCAATATGTCCCAACTTTTTATGCTCTTTTAGAATATGTTACCCAAATTTTTACCCCGTAAAAAAAGATTTTTCGACAAAATTGGCAACCCTAGTCAGTGCGTTAGAAAAAATTGGTAAAATCGCTATAACTCCAAAACTACTGGACCGATTTACAAAATTTTAGCGTCAATGTGTCGAGCGTGAAATTCTAAATAATATAGCAATTAAAAAATAACAAAAATCAAAAAAAAAATTTTTGGCCAAAAAAAAACGATGGACTAACCACTGCTTTTTTTGTCAAAAAACTTTTAGATTTTTTTCCTACTTATTTGGTACCTATTTTATGTAGAATTTCACGCTCGACACATTGATGCTAAATTTTTGTAAATCCGTCCAGTAGTTTCGGAGATATAACGTTTTTAAGATTTTTTTGATTTCAGAAAAATTAAAATTTCGAATTCTCTCAAGGGTTGCAACAATTTAAGTTTTCGTCAATAACTCGGGATATATTGGCCCAAATTGGCTCGGAGACTTATACGTCCCAACTTTTTATGCTTTTTTAGAATATGTAACCCAAATTTTTACCCCGTAAAAAAAGATTTTTCGACAAAATTGGCAACCCTAGTCAGTGCGTAAGAAAAAATTGGTAAAATCGCTATAACTCCAAAACTACTGGACCGATTTACAAAATTTTAGCGTCAATGTGTCGAGCGTGAAATTCTAAATAATATAGCAATTAAAAAATAACAAAAATCAAAAAAAATTTTTGGCCAAAAAAAAACGATGGACTAACCACTGCTTTTTTTGTCAAAAAACTTTTAGATTTTTTTCCTACTTATTTGGTACCTATTTTATGTAGAATTTCACGCTCGACACATTGATGCTAAATTTTTGTAAATCCGTCCAGTAGTTTCGGAGATATAACGATTTTAAGATTTTTTTGATTTCAGAAAAATTAAAATTTCGAATTCTCTCAAGGGTTGCCACAATTTAAGTTTTCGTCAATAACTCGGGATATATTGGCCCAAATTGGCTCGGAGACCTATACGTCCCAACTTTTTATGCTTTTTTGGAATATGTAACCCAAATTTTTACCCCGTAAAAAAAGATTTTTCGACAAAATTGGCAACCCTAGTCAGTGCGTAAGAAAAAATTGGTAAAATCGCTATAACTCCAAAACTACTTGACCGATTTACAAAATTTTAGCGTCAATGTGTCGAGCGTGAAATTCTAAATAATATAGCAGTTAAAAAATAACAAAAATCAAAAAAAAATTTTTGGCAAAAAATAAACGATGGACTAACCACTGCTTTTTTTGTCAAAAAACTTTTAGATTTTTTTCCTACTTATTTGGTATTTTTTTTATGTAGAATTTCACGCTCGACACATTGATGCTATATTTTTGTAAATCCGTCCAGTAGTTTCGGAGATATAACGATTTTAAGATTTTTTTGTATCGTTGTAACTCCAAAACTACTCGACCGATTTATAAAATTTTAGCGTAAATTTGTCCAGCATGAAATTCTAAATAATATGAAATTCTAAATAATATATTCTTTTAGAATATGTAACCCAAATTTTTATCCCGTAACACTTTTGTTGCTAACCCATTAATAAAAAAAAAAATATGCAAGTATTATATTTTTTAATTAAATTTCACAGAAATTTTAGTTTTTTGAAAATTTTTTACTCTTTTTAAAAAATGATTTGTCGTCCTGAAAAGGACGGATTTTGTTTTTTAATAGTTGTGTCGAGATTTTTGTCATATATTTAAGCCTTCTTTTCGGTTTTCTTTTCGGTTTTCTTGGGCAAAAGTACAGCTTGGATGTTTGGTACAGCACCACCTTGAGCAATAGTTACGCCAGACAACAATCTAATCAATTCTTCATGGTTATGTATGGCCAACTGTAAATGCCGATGGATAATTTTTTGTCCTTTTGTTGTCACGAGCAGCATTACCACAACAACAAATACTTCGTAAAATAAACGGCCCTTTTCACAGCCACAAAATGAATTTAAAAAGAGATTTTATTTGTGTTGTTAGACAAACGACCTATACGATAACGATATAACGATTTTTTTTATTTGAGAAAAATTAAAATTTCGAATTCTCTCAAGGGTTGCCACAGTTTGGTTTTTCGTCAATAACTCGGGAAATATTGGCCCGATTTGGGTAGGAGACCTATACGTCCCAACTTTTTATACTCTTTTAGAATATGTAACCCAAATTTTTACCCCGTATAAAAAGATTTTTCGACAAAATTGGCAACCCTAGTCAGTGCGTAAGAAAAAATTGGTAAAATCGCTATAACTCCAAAACTACTGGACCGATTTACAAAATTTTAGCGTCAATGTGTCGAGCGTGAAATTCTAAATAATATAGCAATTAAAAAATAACAAAAATAAAAAAAAAAAATTTGGCCAAAAAAAAACGATGGACTGCTTTTTTTGTCAAAAAACTTTTAGATTTTTTTCCTACTTATTTGGTATCTATTTTATGTAGAATTTCACGCTCGACACATTGATGCTATATTTTTGTAAATCCGTCCAGTAGTTTCGGAGATATAACGATTTTAAGATTTTTTTGATTTCAGAAAAATTAAAATTTCGAATTCTCTCAAGGGTTGCCACAATTTAAGTTTTCGTCAATAACTCGGGATATATTGGCCCAAATTGGCTCGGAGACCTATACGTCCCAACTTTTTATGCTTTTTTAGATTATGTAACCCAAATTTTTATCCCGTAAAAAAAGATTTTTCGACAAAATTGGCAACCCTAGTCAGTGCGTAAGAAAAAATTGGTAAAATCGCTATAACTCCAAAACTACTGGACCGATTTACAAATTTTTAGCATCAATGTGTCGAGCGTGAAATTCTAAATAATATAGCAATTAAAAAATAACAAAAATCAAAAAAAAATTTTTTGGCCAAAAAAAAACGATGGACTAACCACTGCTTTTTTTGTCAAAAAACTTTTAGATTTTTTTCCTACTTATTTGGTATCTATTTTATGTAGAACTAGCTATACCCGGTCCGCGTTGCTGGCCCTTAGAAAAAAACTGTTTTATATTGCATCTTTATTTAAATATAGGGTCGGACAAAATTAAAGCACGGGTCCGGGTCCAGCTAGTAACCTTTGGTTCCACCCTCGGTTAGCACTATCTATAGAGAAATCTCAACAAAATCGGTTCAGCCGTTTTTGCGTGATTTCGAAACAGACAGACATAACGTTAATTATAGTACAAAGGGGCGTGTCATTTAACGCATATTTTTATCAAATCGTGATAGTCTAAAGTTCCATGCTGCATCTTCGATTACTACTGTCTGTGCTGCAAATTTCATTGACATCAGTTTTGCCGTTTTTGTGTGATTGCGAAAGAGGAGGAAATAACTTTTTATTTATGAAAAACGGCAGTGACATATTACACCCTTTTGCCGAATCACGCTCTACATATGACCTACAGTTCCCGCTCGGTTAGTTCTATCAGTAGTGACAGATTCGGCTTATACGTTTTTGCGTGATTTCAAAACAGGCAGATATAACGTTCAGTGTAAAACAAAGGGGCGTGGCAATTTACGCCTCTTTGTTCAATCGTGGTCAGTATAGTACAAAGGGCGTTGCAATTTTGATCCCTTTTTCCAATAATGATCTTATATGGCCTACATATGCACTTGGTTAGCATTGTGTGTAGTGAAAATGTCAAGAGAATCGGTTCAGCTGTTTTTGCGTGATTGCGAAACAGGCAGACAACGTCCAGTATAGTAAAAAGGGGCGTGGCATTTTTCGCCCCTTTTTCCAATCGTAGTATAACATGGCATATAGTGCCGCACTCGATTAACACTATCAGTGCTGAAAAGTTAATTAAAATCGAATCAACAGTTTTTGCGTTATTGCGGAGCATGCAGAAATAACATTCAATTCAATACAAAGGGACATGGCATTTTACGCCCATTTGTCCGATCACGCTCTAATTTGGCATAAAGTTAGTACTCGGGTAGTACTATCGTTGGTTTAAATTTCATCAAAATCGGTCCATCTGTTTTTTATATATAGATGTCATTAGTGGTGCAATGTAAAAATTCGATTTTGCCCACCCCTCCGTCCACAGGCAAATATGCATGGCATTTTACTCCCATTTGTCCGATCTCTAATTTGGCATATAGTTAGTACTCGGTTAGTACTATATTTGGTTTAAATTTCATCAAAATCGGTCCATCCGTTTTTGTTATATATAGATGTCATTATTGGTGCAATGTAAAAATTAGATTTTGCCACGCCCCTCCGCCCACAGACAAAAAATCAAAAATCCGACTTGACAGTGTTACTCCCCAGGCTATTCTGAATATTACCTGAAAATTTCATCAAGATCGGTCCAGCCGTTTTCGAGTCCATACGGAACATACATACACACATACATACACACATACACACATCCATTTTTATATATATAGATTTCACGCTCGACACATTGATGCTATATTTTTGTAAATCCGTCCAGTAGTTTCGGAGATATATCGATTTTAAGATTTTTTTGATTTCAGAAAAATTAAAATTTCGAATTCTCTCAAGGGTTGCCACAATTTAAGTTTTCGTCAATAACTCGGGATATATTGGCCCTAATTGGCTCGGAGACCAATATGTCCCAACTTTTTATGCTCTTTTAGAATATGTAACCCAAATTTTTACCCCGTAAAAAAGATTTTTCGACAAAATTGGCAACCCTAGTCAGTGCGTAAGAAAAAATTGGTAAAATCGCTATAACTCCAAAACTACTGGACCGATTTACAAAATTTTAGCGTCAATGTGTCGAGCGTGAAATTCTAAATAATATAGCAATTAAAAAATAACAAAAATCAAAAAAAAAATTTTTGGCCAAAAAAAAACGATGGACTAACCACTGCTTTTTTTGTCAAAAAACTTTAAGATTTTTTTCCTACTTATTTGGTATATATTTTATGTAGAATTTCACGCTCGACACATTGATGCTATATTTTTGTAAATCCGTCCAGTAGTTTCGGAGATATAACGATTTTAAGATTTTTTTGATTTCAGAAAAATTAAAATTTCGAATTCTCTCAAGGGTTGCCACAATTTAAGTTTTCGTCAATAACTCGGGATATATTGGAAGAAATTGGCTCGGAGACCTATACGTCCCAACTTTTTATGCTTTTTTAGAATATGTAACCCAAATTTTTACCCCGTAAAAAAAGATTTTTCGACAAAATTGGCAACCCTAGTCAGTGCGTAAGAAAAAATTGGTAAAATCGCTATAACTCCAAAACTACTGGACCGATTTACAAAATTTTAGCGTCAATGTGTCGAGCGTGAAATTCTAAATAATATAGCAATTAAAAAATAACAAAAATCAAAAAAAAAAATTTTGGCCAAAAAAAAACGATGGACTAACCACTGTTTTTTTTTGTCAAAAAACTTTTAGATTTTTTTCCTTCTTATTTGGTATCTATTTTATGTAGAATTTCACGCTCGACACATTGATGCTAAATTTTTGTAAATCCGTCCAGTAGTTTTGGAGATATAACGATTTTAAGATTTTTTTGATTTCAGAAAAATTAAAATTTCGAATTCTCTCAAGGGTTGCCACAATTTAAGTTTTCGTCAATAACTCGGGATATATTGGAAGAAATTGGCTCGGAGACCTATACGTCCCAACTTTTTATGCTTTTTTAGAATATGTAACCCAAATTTTTACCCCGTAAAAAAAGATTTTTCGACAAAATTGGCAACCCTAGTCAGTGCGTAAGAAAAAATTGGTAAAATCGCTATAACTCCAAAACTACTGGACCGATTTACAAAATTTTAGCGTCAATGTGTCGAGCGTGAAATTCTAAATAATATAGCAATTAAAAAATAACAAAAATCAAAAAAAAAAATTTTGGCCAAAAAAAAACGATGGACTAACCACTGCTTTTTTTGTCAAAAAGCTTTTAGATTTTTTTCCTACTTATTTGGTACCTATTTTATGTAGAATTTCACGCTCGACACATTGATGCTAAATTTTTGTAAATCCGTCCAGTAGTTTCGGAGATATAACGATTTTAAGATTTTTTTGATTTTAGAAAAAATAAAATTTCGAATTCTCTCAAGGGTTGCCACAATTTAAGTTTTCGTCAATAACTCGGGATATATTGGCCCGATTTGGTTCGCAGACAGCGATTAAAAAAATAACAAAAATAAAATAAAAAAAGATTTTTTAACAAACTGGGCAACCCTAGTTAAAATCGTTGTAACTCCAAAACTACTGGACCGATTTATAAAATTTTAGCGTAAATTTGTCCAGCATGAAATTCTAAATAATATGAAATTCTAAATAATATATTCTTTTAGAATATGTAACCCAAATTTTTATCCCGTAACACTTTTGTTGCTAACCCATTAATAAAAAAAAAATTATGCAAGTATTATATTTTTTAATTAAATTTCACAGAAATTTTAGTTTTTTGAAAAATTTTTATTCTTTTTAAAAAATGATTTGTCGTCCTGAAAAGGACGGATTTTGTTTTTTAATAGTTGTGTCGAGATTTTTGTCATATATTTAAGCCTTCTTTTCGGTTTTCTTGGGCAAAAGTACAGCTTGGATGTTTGGTACAGCACCACCTTGAGCAATAGTTTCGCCAGACAACAATCTAATCAATTCTTCATGGTTATGTATGGCCACTTGTAAATGCCGATGGATAATTTTTTGTCCTTTTGTTGTCACGAGCAGCATTACCACAACAACAAATACTTCGTAAAATAAAAGGCCCTTTTCACAGCCACAAAATGAATTTAAAAAGAGATTTTATTTGTGTTGTTAGACAAACGACCTATACGATAACGATATAACGATTTTTTTTATTTGAGAAAAATTAAAATTTCGAATTCTCTCAAGGGTTGCCACAGTTTGGTTTTTCGTCAATAACTCGGGAAATATTGGCCCGATTTGGGTAGGAGACCTATACATCCCAACTGTTTTTGCTCTTTCAGAATATGTAACTCAAATTTTTACTCCATAAAAAAGACTTTTCGGCAAAATTGGCAACCCTAGTCAGTGCGTAAGAAAAAATTGGTAAAATCACTATAACTCCAAAACTACTGGACCGATTTACAAAATTTTAGCGTCAATGTGTCGAGCGTGAAATTCTAAATAATAAAGCAATTAAAAAATAACAAAAATCAAAAAAAAAAAAAACGATGGACTAACCACTGCTTTTTTTGTCAAAAAACTTTTAGATTTTTTTCCTACTTATTTGGTATCTATTTTACGTAGAATTTCACGCTCGACACATTGATGCTAAATTTTTGTAAATCCATCCAGTAGTTTCGGAGATATAACGATTTTAAGATTTTTTTGATTTCAGAAAAATTAAAATTTCGAATTCTCTCAAGGGTTGCCACAATTTAAGTTTTCGTCAATAACTCGGGATATAATGGCCCAAATTGGATCGGAGACCTATACGTCCCAACTTTTTATGCTCTTTTAGAATATGTAACCCAAATTTTTACTCCGTAAAAAAAGATTTTTCGACAAAATTGGCAACCCTAGTCAGTGCGTAAGAAAAAATTGGTAAAATCGCTATAACTCCAAAACTACTGGACCGATTTACAAAATTTTAGCGTCAATGTGTCTAGCGTGAAATTCTAAATAATATAGCTATTAAAAAATAACAAAAATCAAAAAAAAAATTTTTGGCCAAAAAAAAAACGATGGACTAACCACTGCTTTTTTTGTCAAAAAACTTTAAGATTTTTTTCCTACTTATTTGGTATATATTTTATGTAGAATTTCACGCTCGACACATTGATGCTAAATTTTTGTAAATCCGTCCAGTAGTTTCGGAGATATAACGATTTTAAGATTTTTTTGATTTCAGAAAAATTAAAATTTCGAATTCTCTCAAGGGTTGCCACAATTTAAGTTTTCGTCAATAACTCGGGATATAATGGCCCAAATTGGATCGGAGACCTATACGTCCCAATTTTTTATGCTCTTTTAGAATATGTTACCCAAATTTTTACTCCGTAAAAAAAGATTTTTCGACAAAATTGGCAACCCTAGTCAGTGCGTAAGAAAAAAATGGTAAAATCGCTATAACTCTTTTAGAATATGTAACCCAAATTTTTACTCCGTAAAAAAAGATTTTTCGGCAAAATTGGCAACCCTGTAGCGCAATTCACTAACTTTTTAACGACAAAAATCGGTAGTTATATTATCAAAAATCGTTAGTTATCGACAATTGTCTTTAAAAGCGATTCTATAACATTTTTCTACCGAATTTTGTCTTTATTGAAAATCGTTTACTTATCAACAAAAATTTTTTTGAAGTTAAAGTTAACGAAATTTTTCGGTTCTCAATACAATTTCAAAATAAACAAATTTCAAATTAACTATTTTTGTCGTTAATTCTTGTCGTTAATTGAAAAATTTATAGAATCAGATATTCGATAAAACAACCGACAATTCTCGTTAATTAACGATATCGATAGTTTCGTTAAAAAAAGTTACTGAATCGCACTACTGCAGTAGTTTTGATGTTATAATGATTTTAAAATATTTTTTCTCACACACTTACAAGGGTTGCCAGGTTTGTCAAAAACTCTTTAATTTATACACTAAAAAAAAACTGTAATGTTAGCAAAAAAATCTTGTAAAACTACAAGAAAATTTTCTGATTTTGAACCCACAATTTTTTTGGTAAAGTTAGCAAAAATGTTTTGCCAAAAATAAGATAACTGAAATTTTTTTTATTTCAACTTAGTTCATACACATTTGAGGACCCCATTGGGTTCGGACTCGATAGGTCCAGACCCCAATGGGCCTAGACATAGTAGGGTTCCTAAAAATCGTCATAGTTTTTGATCCAAAATTTGTGTCCGTTTCGCTCTAACTTGCTAAGTTTTTGAGATACGTGATTTTAGGGGACCACCGGGGTTTTGAGACTTACAAAACTCGATAACTTCAAAAGTATTACTCGGAGAGCTTTTGAATATTTTGCGGTCTTGTTCTACGTGTTGGGAGCTACAAAAATGCTTTTGGACTTTTTGTTGTGTTGGCAATATTTACCGAGATATGAGCATTTTAAAATTTTCGGGAATATATATGGGGCATTCCATTTGAAATCGGACACTTTGAAAAACTTTTTTTTTAGATTTTCCCAATTTGTTTACAGTTTTTAGTACCCTTTGAAAACTCCTTCGTGGTAAATTTTCAGATTTTTTTGATGACCCGTTCAGAAGATATCGAATTTGTAAAAATTGGTAGTTTGTTCCTTTACTCAAACTTCTTTTAATCATAACTTCTTCAATAATGGTCCAAATTTCAAATTTGTTTCTTTCAAAATTTTTGTTTTTTTACGTACTTTCTAAAAAAAAATCCCAAAAAATTTTTAAAAGCGCTCTAGTATGCGATTTTTAAGTTTTAAAATTTAAATCTCATTTTTGAAAATGTTTGTACTCTTTGATTTTTTTGAAATTTTTTTATGTAAAACTTCTATCAATTCTACAAATTTTTTGCCCAGGAAGATCTTGGGATAACGATTATTACTATTTTTTAAAATTTTTTGAAAAAATTTTATTGTAATTTTCCAATCTTAAAATCATTTCTACTGCTCCAATGGTGCGTCAAAGAGGGGTCCTTTACAAGACCCACCCCCATTAATTTTTACGTCTTAACATTTCTTTGGAACAAACTAATACCCTATCTCCAATTTCTAAGGGGGCTCCCACACAAAACGACATTTTTTAAAATTTGTTCCAACCGCTCTAACTGCCCTAATAGTGCCCTTAGAGTAACAAAATGTATGACCGACCCACAATATTTTTTTAGTATAAACATTTTCTCTGAACACACCTACCCCCTATCTTTAACTGTTAAGGCGGTCCCCATACAATTTTTTTTATTTTTTGTAAATTTGTTTTACTTAATCAGCTTCTACCGGTCCAATTGTGCGTCCGAGAGGGGTCATTAGTGAGACCGACCCCCATTTATTTTTACCCTACAACATTTTTTCAAAACATACCTACGCCCTATCTCCACTCCCTAAGTAGGCTCCCATACAAAATTACATTTTTATAAAATTTGCTCCAACTGTTATTTGTATGGGAGCCTACTTAGGGAGTGGAGATAGGGCGTAGGTATGTTTTGAAAAAATGTTGTAGGGTAAAAATAAATGGGGGTCGGTCTCACTAATGACCCCTCTCGGACGCACCATTGGACCGGTAGAAGCTGATTAAATAAAACAAATTTACAAAAAATTAAAAAAAAATTGTATGGGGACCGCCTTAACAGTTAAAGATAGAGGGTAGGTGTGTTCAGAGAAAATGTTTGGATTAAAAAAATATTGTGGGTCGGTCATACATTTTGTTGCTCTAAGGGCACTATTAGGGCAGTTAGAGCGGTTGGAACAAATTTTAAAAAATGTTGTTTTGTGTGGGAGCCCCCTTAGAAATTGGAGATAGGGTATTAGTTTGTTCCAAAGAAATGTTAAGACGTAACAATTAATGGGGGTCGGTCTTATAAAGGACCCCTCTATGACGCACCATTGGAGCAGTAGAAATGATTTAAGATTGAAAAATTACAATAAAATTTTTTCAAAAAATTTTAAAAAATAGTAATAATCGTTATCCCAAGACCTTCCTGGGCAAAAAATTTGTAGAATTGATAGAAGTTTTACACAAAAAAAATTTCAAAAAAATCAAAGAGTACAAACATTTTCAAAAATGAGATTTAAATTTTAAAACTTAAAAATCGGATACTAGAGCGCTTTTAAGAATTTTTTGGGATTTTTTTTTAGAAAGTACGTAAAAAAACAAAAATATTGAAAAAAAATTTGAAATTTGGACCATTATTGAAGAAGTTATGATTAAAAGAAGTTTGAGTAAAGGAACAAACTACCAATTCTTACAAATTCGATATCTTTTGAACGGGTCATCAAAAAAATCTGAAAATTTACCACGAAGGAGTTTTCAAAGGGTACTAAAAACTGTAAACAAATTGGGAAAATATAAAAAAAAAGTTTTTCAAAGTGTCCGATTTCACATGGAATGCCCCATATATATATTCCTCTAACTCCCACTGGAGTATAGGGCGCCAAAAAATTTTCGGGAATAGTAACTTTTTTGGATCCAAAGTTAGGACCCATTAGGGTCCACACATGTGAAGAGGACCGTCAATACTATAGAGAGCCCGAGCACCAAAAATGGCCTCCATTTTGCTCTATCTGGCTTAGTTTCCGAGATAGCGCCATTTTAAGTTTTCTGAAAATAAAAAAAAAATTATAATTTATTTTTGCTAATATTAGCAAAAAAGCTTGTAAAAATTTGGTCAACTCAATTTTAAATTTAGCAAAAAAAAATTAGTTAAAATTTTGTTTAAAATTGCTAAAGCGCTGAATGAAGTTTACAAGATATTTTTGCTAACATGCTAATCTCAACTAAAAATTTGCTAAAAGTTAGCTTACTAGCATTAGCAAAAACAAATTAGTAAATCTACTAATGTATTATTTTTAGTGTATTGTGTGACAAGAACTTGAAAAAGCAAAACGATTTTGTTTCAAACTACATTTGTAATGTTTTTTTTTTTAAATCAACAATCTCAAACAATACGTATTCATTAAATTTTGTCTATACAGCTGACATCTTCATCATTATAAAAGAAACCTCAATGTTGTCAAACAACTCAAAATATTTTTCTTTTTCATGTGAACTTTTCAAAAGTCATACATAGTTTTCAAAACTTTTAAAAAATCTTAATTTCCCATTTAATAATAGATTTTTTATCAAAGTATATCCAGTAAGTGTCTTTAGTCTTTTGTTTTCGTAAATATTTTAAAAAATCCTATCAAACTATAACAAGTACGTGTCTTAAGTCTTTTGTTTGATATTACTTCAAATTCCAAGAATTTCTATTTTTCCCATTCATTAAATAAATAACAACCAAATAAACAATACTCTAAAAACTGACACATAATATAACACTTTTTAACAATCATAAAATAATAGTTTTTTTTTTTGGATTGAAATCATAATATTAAACACTTCAAATAAATTCTGGAAGTCATCTAGTTATTCATACAATAGATGAAAAATAAAAAAATTTAACACAAAACCAAACAAACAACTTCTACACTTTTTTTCATTATTATTTTCAAATAATATTTGTTTTTTTTTTTTGGTGTTATCAAACATCTAGTTTTTTATTTCTTTTTTTCTTAAAGAAATAACATTTCAATTTGTCAGTTATATATTTTTGCTTGTTATAAAACATAATTATACGATTTATAGCTTTTGTTATGGGTAGGGGAGTCGTTTTGTCCAACATCTCACTCTAAATAGGAAAACAAGACATAATAATAACCAAACAAATGCGGCAATTTTATAAAGTAATAATTTGTAACGCACTCCAAAATATCTATAGAGTAAATCATCTTAAAATCAGAGATAAGCAAAATAGTACTCGGTTTTTTTATGACCACTATAAACGAAACTACAACAAGCCTTTGATCTTTAACGATCAAATGGCTTAAATGGCGCATAAATTTGATATAAGGGTGGAGTGATTAGAAACAACTAATTTGATTTTATTTAGTTTACCAGAATTTAGATTTTGAAAAACTGTAAAAAAATCGATTAGATATTATGTGAACTGTTAAGATCTGATTATATCTATTGTATATGATAAGATTTGTTATATCCGAGATTTATTCCTTATTCCGAGATCTGAGTAGATGCGAAACTGCTCAGATCTACTTTAATCTCGAAATTGGGAACTTACCTCGGTTCTAACAAATTTGATCAGATAGAATTGATATAATTACCCGACTAAAAAAAGTAATATGGCGGCGCCATATATCATTTGATCCCAAAAATGAAGGGTCCAAAAATATATGATTATCTTATTAGATCAAATAAGATATCATTAGATATAATTATATCCCAAAATGAAACGGTAAATATTATCTAATTTGATCTAATCTTGATGTAATATTTTAGATCTAAAAAGATCTTATAATATATAATTATATCTTATTATATCTAATATGATCTTCAATATCAAATCAGATAAAATTTACCGTTCCATTTTTGGTATCTAATTATATCTAATTATATCAACTTTTATCTAATAAGATATAATCATATATTTTTGGATCCTCCCTTTTTGGGATCAAATGATGGATCTATTTATATATAATTATATAAAAAACTATATGATTATATCAAAACTTTTTTTTTCGGATAGTTCGTAATAGATCAGTCAGATCTAGTTAATTTTTTCAAAAACAATTTTTCTTAGAGCATAAGTGTCAGATTATGAGAAATTTTTCCCATATAAAAATCTCAGATTCTGAGAAATATTTGTTAAAGAAAAAATATCAGATTCTGAATTTTTCTCTACAGAAAATTTATCCAATTTTTACACGTTTTTTTGCTTACCACAATTCTCAGATTTTACGAAATTGTGTGTTGAAATATTTTCAGATATTGAGATATTTTTAGTAGAAAAAATGTTCCAGAAATTTTTTGTCGAAAAAAATTCTCGAATTCTGAAAATTTTTTATAAAAACTGTTTAGACTGTTCAGACATTTTTTGAGATATTTTTTGTATATAAAAACTCTCAGATTCTAATAAATTCGTTAAAAAATCGCTCCGCCTTGTGTTTTAAAGTTTTCTGTTTTTTTTGTCTACTTAAATGATGAATCAGCTGTTTTTTTTGTCGACTTTTAAGATTTGGAAGTCTTTTAGGGAGTCTTTATTATCAAGTAAACCATTTAATGTTGTTTTTGTCTTTTGATTTGAGGTCTTTATTTTGTTAGAAAAGTGTGAAGAATTTCAATTTTTTTTTGTGTTAGTTGTTAGAATCAATTTTGATTTCTATTCATTGTTAAATAATTACAAAGTGTTTTTAACCTTCGGATGTTCAACATATTTTTGGGGTCAGTAAGTGCGCGGATCCACGGAAATTTCCTTTCCCCCCACCACCAAAACCGAATTTGAAAGAAAAAAAAGGAAAAGGAAAAAAGAAAAAAAGAAAAGAAGAGAAGAGAGAAAAAGGAAAGTAAAAAGTAAATAATCTGAAAAAAAATTTCTATGAAAAATGTCCAAGGATCTGAAAAAATCCTTAAAAGTTTGCTATTGAAAAAACTAGAAATTTTTCTATAGGATCATTTTTTTCTATAGAAATTCTTGTATGAAAAATGTCTAAGAATCCTTAAATGTTTCTGACTGTTAAAATTTGTCTTCGTGATAACTCTTTTCTTTATAAAAAATAAAAAAAAATCATAGACGAAATATTTCGGAATTTTTCTAGACGAAATTTTTTTTTAATTTTTCTAAATGAAAAATTTGGGAATTTTTCTATAGAAAAAATTTGGGAATTTTTCTATAGAAAAACTTTGATAATTTTTCTTAGAATTTTTTTATAGTAAAAATCTTACAACTGAAAATTTTTGTATAAAAAATAAAACAGTTTTTCTATAGGAAAAAGTTGATAGTTTTTTTTAAGAAAAATCTGAGAATTTTCTATATTGAAAATTTGACAATTCTTCTGGGTAAAAAGAATAGAGGAAATGAAATCATCGGTGAGAATTTTTTCTAGAATTTTCAAGAATCTCATAAGTTTTCTTTTGAAAAAATGTTTTTAAATCTTAAATTTATTTACCGAAAAAAAAGTAAAATTAAAATAAAAATTTTCTGAAGGAAAAATAAGAAAATTTTCTTCTGGTAAAATTTGAGAATTTTTTATACAAAAAATGCAATAGAACTTTGACTTTTTCTAAAGGAAAAATTATACAGAATCTGGGACTTTTATAGAAAAAATTTCTCGGAATCTAAGTATTTTTCCTTATGAAAAATGTATCAGAATTTGTGATTATTTTTATTAGAAAGATGTCTCAGAATCTAAGACTTTTTAATTAGGAAAAGCTGAGACCTTTTCTATAGGAAAAAAGTCCTAGTATACTAGAAAAAAAATCTCATTTTTTTTCGAAAGAAGAAATATCTCTGAATTTTTGAGTTTTAATATTAAGAAAATATTCTAAAATTTATGACTTTTTCGATAGGAAAAATAACTCACAAGGGAAGTATCTCAACCCATATGAACCGATTTGCATGAAACGTAAAATATATATAAAATGGACAATTCTAAGGTTGGGGTGTCTCGGCTTATCGGCCATATCGGGGAGTTAAGGGTTCAAAACATGGGTCAAAAAATGGCGAAAAAAACGTTTTTTGGATTTTTCAGCCATTTTTTTCGAAGAAACTATATGATGTTTACATATGAGAAGAAAGGTTTTTTTAATGCCTATCCAACGGTGGCATAACCTTGTAAAAGTTCGGCTTTCTTAAATACTTTTTTCACGAAAATGTGTAAATTTTGGGGGGTATTTATATGAAGACATAGACCTACGATGTCCATATGAATACGAAATAATCTTTATTAAATTTAAGTCGACACGTATTTTTGCCCTAGAGGATATTCCTATTAGTTCGGGAGTTATCGAAATTTTCCCGAAGGTCCACTTTGTTTCATAAGGGGACAACGAAATTTTAAAACTCTGATGTGGCCGATAAGCCGAGACACCCCAACCTTAAAATCGTCTCTTTTATGTATATTTTAAGTTTCAGGCAAATCGGTCCATAAGGGTTGAGATACTTCCCTTGTCAGGATCCAAGTATTTTTCTAAAAAAAAATGCCTTAGATTCTAAGAATTTTAGAAAAAATATTCTGAGAATTTTAGAAGAAATATCACAGAATCTAAAAAAGATCTTAGATTCCAAATTTGTTTTTAATTTGAAAAAAATGTCTCAGAATCCAAGACTTTATTTGTAGAAAAAACATCGGAGACTCACACTCTGAGACTTCTTCTATGGGTAAAATGACTTAGAATCTAAAAAATTGCTTCCCAAAATTTTAAAAAGCATTTAATTTTTTAATTTTTCTAATCTCAGGTACTATGGAATATTTTTTTCAAACCCTAAAAATGTAGGTGTAAAAAGATCGTTTCGGTATCTTAAACCTTTTTTGTAGAAAAATATGTAGAATAGATAAAAATATTTCAGACGTTTTAAGTTTTAGATGTGAAAATCACTTAATCTGAGAATTTTTCTTTACGAAAATTGTTTCTAAACATGAAATTTTTTGGTGTGAGAATTCCATAAGTATCTGAGAATTTTCTATGTGAAGGTGTATCAGAATTTAAAATTTTTTGTATTAATTCTGATTAATTTTATTCAAAAATTTCACCATTGACGTTTTATTTGACCTTTAAAATATTATATTTTTAGTAGGTTTATTTTAGCTCGAGGTCATAATTTCCTTTACTTATTTAGACTATGATATTCTCATAGAATAATTTTTTGAAAATTATTCTATGAGAATATCACAGTTTTAAAAAGTAATGAAAATAATGACCTCGAACTAGAGTAAACCTGCTCAAAATATTTTTGTAAAAATTTTAAAGGCTTTTCTGTATCAAAATGCCTCAGAACCTCAAAAGTTTTCTATTAAGATAACGTCTCAGAATTATCTCTATCTATTTTTCTATTAGAAAATTATGCCAGAATCTGGTCAATTGCTATCAGAAAAATGTTTTAGAAGCCGAAAATTTTTCGAAGAGACATTTTTCAAAGTATCAAACATTTAAGTTTTTTTTTATTATAGGAATAAATTTTTAAAATTTGAAAATGTTTCTATAGAAAAAATCATAATAAACAAGTAGAAATGTTAAATTCGACTTTGCCGAATCTATGAATACCCTCCATAATGCTCTTTTTAAGTGATAGTAAATTTTCTGACGTGAAAAAAATAAAATTTTTGATTAAAAATATTTTATTTTGAGTAAAAAGACTTTTTTTTAGTAATTTTTGAAAAAAAAAAAATAATTTACTAATTTTTTTTTGAGAGTAAATTTTTTTTGAGTGTACATTTTTTTTGAGTGTATTTTTTTTTTTGTTTTAGTTTAAAAATATTTTTGAGTGACAAAAATACGTTGTAAAATATTTTTGTGACTTACTAATGTTTTTAAATATGTTTAACGGGTTTGCAACACGTGAATTTAAGGTGAAACTAATCTGAAATTCACGGTTTTGCTAATAACTATAGAACCACTTGACCGATTTGGCTGAAATTCAATACGAACCAGGCCAGAGGAACGACAAATTTATATGCCAAGCTTCAGCATCCTCAGAATTGTCTTTCGAAAGTTAGCGTATTTTTTATCTCGTAAATTCAACAAAAACCCTTGCCGAAATTCAGTCTTTTGCTCATAACTTTTGAACCACTCGACCGATTTCGCTGGATTGCAATACCAACCTGACCAGGTCCAACATATACCAAACTCCAGGAGTTTCCGTAAAGTCTTTCAAAAGTTAGCGTGTTTTCTACAGACGGACAGACAGACGGACGGACATCGTTAGATCGACTTAGAATCAATCGAGGATCATGAATATATATACTTTATGGGGTCCTAGACCAATATTTCGCGGAGTTACACACGGGATGACAAACTTCACTCTATCACTAGAGTTAAGGGTATAAAAATAATATTCCGTATATTTGTTGCTATTTATCCGATTGGGTCAAAATTTTATGTAACTACATATTTTCCCATAAAAATCCTTTTTAAGTAAATTTGGGTCCATCCACCTTAATTTTTACATTTGAGGGTTAAAAAAAATGCTTTATTATGACGGTTTCTATTTTTATAGATAACAAAAAAAAATATATATTCAAACATTCCGAAATATGCCAATTCATGTCAAGAGTTTGTTGTGAGTTGATAGAGTTTTTTGTTTGTTAAGTGGTAGCGGGTGTCTTTATAAAATAAATATTAAATTGATTTAAACAAATATTTTTTTTTTATTTAATAGCAAATTATTTTCAATTTTAAATAACTTGACATGCTCACCATTAGGGCTGTCAAACGGGATGGGTTTTTTAAAATCCCGGGATTCGGGATTTGAAAATCGAAATCCCGGGATCCCGGGATTTTTCGGGATTACGGGATTTTTCGGGATCCCGGGATTTTTCGGGATTCCGGGATTTTTTGGGATTAAATTTCTTTGATTATAAAAGGAAAAAAATAGTAGACTCTTTATGTTTCAATTTTATTGTGCATATTGAGGGGGCTACTGTGGGTTAGTTGGTAGCGTGCTAGCCTATTAAGCAGGGAGTCGTGGGTTTGATTCCCACGAAAACCCTTGGGTCGATTTCGCTACAACGAAATTATTAAAAAAAAAACATTTCTAATTATTCTGATTGTTATTTAAAGGCAATTAAAAAATTAAGTATACGCCACTTATGCAGATTTCAAGTAATTATTATTGTTAAATATTTAGCAATGAACTAAAAAAAGCCTTTAGGGGTTTCTTATGGAAAATGACAACTTTTATTTGCATTTAGTTTCATCCCATTCCGATTTTGGTTGTTGCACCGTATAATTTTAAAACTAATTTAAAGAAAATTTAAAATAATAAAAACATTTAAAGGAGAAAAGTTATAATATAATACATTAGACTTTTGTATAAAACTTTTTTTGTATAAAACAAGTAGAAAAGTTAAATTCGACTTGGCCGAATCTATGAATACCCTCCACAATGCCCATTTTAAGTGATATTAAATTTTCTAGCATGAAAAAAATAACAGTTTTGATTAGAAATATTTTATTTTGTTTAAAAAAAAAATTTTTTAGTAATTTTTAAAAAAAAAAAAAAAAATTTACTGATTTTTTTTTTGAGTGTAAATTTTTTTTTGAGTGTAAAATTTTTTTCGAGTGTATTTTTTTTTTTTGTTTTGGTATAAAAATATTTTTGAGTGACAAAAATACGTTGTAAAATATTTTTGTGACTTACCACTGTTTTTAAAACAGGTTTAACGGGTTTTCAACACGTGAATTTTAGGTGAAGCTAATCTGAAATTCACGGTTTTGCTAATAACTTTTGAACCAGTGGACCGATTTGGCTGAAATTCAATACGAACGAGGCTGGAGGAACGCAAAATATATATGCCAAGCTTCAGCATCCTCAGAATTGGTTTTCGAAAGTTATAGTGGTTTTTTTCTCAAAAATTCACGAAAAACCCTTGCCGAAATTCAGTCTTTTGCTCATAACTTTTGAACCACTGGACCGATTTCGCTGGATTGCAATACCAACCTGACCAGGTAAATGCCCAAAATATATGCCAAACTTCAGGAGCCTCCGTTAAGTCTTTCAAAAGTTAGCGTGTTTTCAACAGACAGACAGACGGACGGACGGACGGACATCGCTAGATCGTTTTAAAATCGATCGAGGATCATGAATATATATACTTTATGGGGTCCTAGACCAATATTTCGAGGTGTTACAAACGGAATGACAAACTTATATATACCCTCTATCACTAGAGTGGAGGGTATAAAAAGTTTTTCTTGCAATTTTGAACGTTTCAAAAGTTAGCGTGTTTTCAACAGACAGACAGACAGACAGACAGACGGACAGACGGACGGACGGACGGACGGACATCGCTAGATCGTCTTAAAATCGATCGAGGATCATGAATATATATACTTTATGGGGTCCTAGACCAATATTTCGAGGTGTTACAAACGGAATGACAAACTTATATATACCCTCTATCACTAGAGTGGAGGGTATAAAAAGTTTTTCTTGCAATTTTGAACGTCTGGGAAAATTTTTATTCTCCTACGTCTAAAACTTATGTGGTACAAATTTGAGGCCAATTGGATTAAATTTACCAGTGGCGTCCATCGATCAAAGTTTCGTTTTTTTAGAAAATTTTCGCCAAAACCTGCAAACTTTGGTCGAAGGGCTCCGTGTCTGTGGCTAAATGGTTAGTGTGTTCGAACTCTCAGCTCAGCCAAATCGTGGCCAGCTACGTTAAAAATTAAAAAAAAAATTATTTTAATTTGTTTATGTAAATGTAACAATAATTGAACAAAATTGTATTTTTAAAATAAATTCTCAAACATTTTGAATATTTCAAAAATCCCGGGATTTGAGTTTAAAAATCCCGGGATTCGGGATTCATTTTATGACAAAAATCCCGGGATTTCGGGATTCGGGATTTCGGGATTGACAGCCCTACTCACCATATTTATCTATTATGCTCATAAATTTAGTTTTTGTTAAAAAGATTTTTCTTTACAGTTAAAATTTATTATTATTAATAATTTTTTAATTAAAATTGTATAAATAAAGTACATAACACCCACCTTTAACTAAAAAAAAAATATTTAAAGATCATAGAATTAAAACAAAAAAAAAATTTCAGTCTTCATAAAGAATTTAGTTAACCCTTAGAAAAGGGATACTTTCGCCAGAGGGTAACAATGGAGAATTCCACTATTTAACGATTTTTACAGGAAATCTAATTTTTCAGGAAAGCTTAAACTTTCAAAGTCGCCGTATCCTCACAAATCCCTCAGTGGTGGAATAATTTTAACATTTGCTGAAATTTTAGTAAATTCAGAGTTAAAGTGTCAACTGTGCCTTCTTCCACCTATTTTATAGATTTTTTTCCTGAAAACTAAAATATTGTTTTTAAATGTTTAATCTTAAATTGTGATTAAATTTTGCAATGTCCTCCCTTAAAGGATTAATATTTTTCTTTTCGTGCCATAATTCATATTTTCGTTAACATTTTCTTTATTGATCTTTTCTGTCCAGTCCATTGGAAAGAAAGTTCAAAAGTTTATAGTGCAAAAATAAAATACAACACTACTATTTATTGAGTTTGCACTAGAACTATAGAGAATACTAAAACACCATTTCCAATATAAAAATTTATTTTTGCTAAATAATCTTGACAATGGAATTTGACAAATTCCGAAACACGTGTCGATTAAAACTAGCAAAAAAAAAAATGGTCAACACAAATAAATTTAAAACAAGAAAATAATTTTCTTGAAAAAAATTCTATGAGAATATCATAGTTTTAATAAGCAAAGAAAATATTGACCCCGAGCTAGAATTAACCTACTCAAGATATAAAAATATACTTAATAAAACACAATTTTTAAATTCCAATTGAAGTTCAGAGCATTTCAATATAAATTCAGAAATCCGCAGTTGAAATTTCAAGAAACCCGATTAAAATTAGAGAAATTCAATTAAAATTAATGCCATCTCTTTATCATCAGCGCTTTTTGGTTGTTCACACTTATACTTCAATTTATAATCATAAGATACCAATTGAAATTAAGAGCAACCAAAAAAACTATTTGAATTAATTTTCTGCAATTAAGGACAGTTTTCATAAAATTTTCTTTAAAAAATTTAGCAAATGGTGTTTTTATATATTTGTTGTATTTTCTTTATTCATGGTTAATATGTTGTCTAGCTTAAGGTATATTGTGCCGGCCTTTTGGCCTTAATAATGTTTAGCTCATATATAATTTTTCGTTTTTGTTGCCAATGCTGTTGTTTTCCTGCAATATACATGGGTTTTTGGTCTATGTATAAAACTCATCGACACGTTAGTAAAAAAACAAGTAAAAAAGTTAAATTCGGCCTTGCCGAATGTAGTGATACCCTCCACAATTTCAAAAAGATTATTGTAAAAAACTTTATTTAAAAGGAAATTACTTTTGAAAAAAAAAAATTTTGAAAAAAATTTCCGCAAAAAAAAATTTTGGTAAAAAAAAATCCGCGATTTTTTTCTTTTTTTGTCAAAAAATATGTTCGTACTTGTTTAAATACCATTTGGTGTTCAATTATGTTCACATATGTCAACCAGAAGCCGAATTAGAGCATTTTGTATTTTTAGGTTATGTTGAATGTACTGAAATTTTTGAGGTGTGCTTACATTTTCGTTCATAACTTTTGAACCGCTGAACCGATATCGCTCAAATGCAATACCAAACTTCTCGGGAGAACTTCCAATATACATTTTAAGTTTCAGTCATCTCTATGCAATATTTTGTCCGCGAGAGCATTTTCCACAGACAGACAGACGGACAGACGGACAGACGGACATCGCTAGAATGTCTTAAAATCGATCGGGCATCATGAATATATATACTTTATGGGGTCCCAGACCGATATTTCGATGAGTTACAAACAGAATGACAAACTTATATATACCCTCTATAACTAAGTGGAGGGTATAATAAGTTTAATTTTTGTTGTTGTTTTGCTGTTGATGATGTTGGGATTTTAAGGCCATACCCAGCCAAATTTTGAGTTATCAAAAAACAGTTAAGGGGAACTTTATACTTGCACAGAGATAGTTAGTCTTTCCACACCAGAATAGATTCAAAATTATCCTTGAAACGAAATATTATCATTTTTCCTACATAGAAAAATTTTTAGATTCTAAAACATTTTTTTATACAATAAATCTCAGATTCTAAGACATTTTTCCAAGAGAAAAAGTTTCGGATTTTAGCAGATTTTTCTTAGAGAAAAATGTTCAGATTTTTAGACATTTTTGCAATAGAAAAAAGTCTCAGATTCTGAGACATTTTTCCTAAATAGCAAAAGTCTCAGATTCTGAAAAATTTTTTGCTAAGAAAAAGTCTCAGATTCTGAGACATTTTTCGTAAATAGAAAAAGTCTCAGAATTTGACACATTTTTTCTATATAGAATAAGTCTCAGATTCTGCGACATTTTTCATATATAGGAAAAGTTTCAGATTCTGAGATATTTTTCCTAAATAGAAAAAGTCTCAAATTCTGAGACATTTTTCTTATATAGAAAAAGTCGCTGATTCTGAGACATTTTTACTTTAGAAAAAGCCTCAGATTCTACTTTAGAAAAAGCCTCAGATTCGGAAACATTTTTCTTATACAGAAAAAGTCTTAGATTCTGAAACATTCTACCTTTTCTGAAAAGTCTCAGATTCTAAAAAATTCTTCATATAGTCTCAGATTCTAAAAAATTCTTCATATTCTTCCTATGTAGGAAGAATTTTTCAGATTCTGAGACTTTTTCTGTATATGAAGAATTTTTTAGAATCTGAGACTTTTCAGAAAAGGTAGAATGTTTCAGAATCTAAGACTTTTTCTGTATAAGAAAAATGTTTCCGAATCTGAGGCTTTTTCTAAAGTAGAATCTGAGGCTTTTTCTAAAGTAGAAATGTCTCAGAATCAGCGACTTTTTCTCAGATTTTGAGATATTTTTCTTATTTAGAAAATGTCTCAGATTCAGAGACATTTTTCCTAAGAAAAACACTCAGATTCTGATACATTTTTCCAATTAGAAAAAGCCTTTGATTCTGAGACATTGTTCCTATAAGAAAAGTCTCAGATTCTGAAACATTTTTCCTATACAGAAAAATTCTCAGGTTCTAAAACATTTTTCCTATATAGAAAAAGTCTCAGATTCTGAGATATTTTTCCTATAAGAAAAAATGTTTCAGTTTCTGAGGCATTTCTTCTTTAGAAAAAGCCTCAGATTCTACTTTAGAAAAAGCCTCAGATTCTACTTTAGAAAAAGCCTCATATTCGGAAGAATTGTTCTTATACAGAAAAAGTCTCAGATTCTGAAACATTCTACCTTTACAGAAAAAGTCTCAGATTCTAAAAAATTCTTCCTATACAGAAAAAGTCTCAGAATCTGAAAAATTCTTCCTATATAGAAAAAGTCTAAGATTTTGAGACATTTTTCCTATATAGAAAAAGTCTAAGATTTTGAGACATTTTTCCTATATAGAAAACATTGAGACATTTATCCTATATAGAAAAAGTCTCAGATTCTGAGACATTTTTCCTATATAGAAAAAGTCTCAGATTCTGAGACATCTTTCCTATATAGAAAAAGTCTCAGATTCTGAGACATTTTTCCTATATAGAAAAAGTCTCAGATTCTGAGACATTTTTCCTATATAGAAAAAGTCTCAGATTCTTAGACATTTTTCCTATATAAAAAAAGTCTCAGATTCTGAGACATTTTTCCTATATAGAAAAAGTTTCAGATTCTGAGACATTTTTCCTATATAGAAAAAGTCTCAGATTCTGAGACATTTTTCCTATATAGAAAAAGTCTCAGATTCTGAGACATTTTTCCTAATAAAAACACTCAGATTCTGAGACATTTTTCCTATATAAAGTCTCAGATTCGGAGACATTTTTCCTATATAGAAAATGTCTCGGATTTTGAGACATTTTTCCTTTAGAAAAAATCTCAGAATCTAAGACAATTTTTGCTAAGAAAAAGTCTAAGATTCTGAGAAATTTTTTCTATATAGAAAAAGTCTCAGATTCTGAGACATTTTTCCTATATAGAAAAAGTTTCAGATTCTGAGACATTTTTCCTATATAGAAAAAGTCTCAGATTCTGAGACATTTTTCCTATATAGAAAAAGTATCAGATTCTGAGACATTTTTCCTATATAGTAAAAGTGTCAGATTCTGAGACATTTTTCCTATATAGAAAAAGTCTCAGATTCTGAGACATTTTTCCTATATAGAAAAAGTCTCAGATTCTGAGACATTTTTCCTATATAGAAAAAGTCTCAGATTCTGAGACATTTTTCCTATATAGAAAAAGTCTCAGATTTTGAGATATTTTTCTTATTTAGAAAATGTCTCAGATTCAGAGACATTTTTCCTATATAGAAAAAGTCTCAGATTCTGAGACATTTTTCCTATATAGAAAAAGTCTCAGATTCTGAGACATTTTTCCTATATAGAAAAAGTCTCAGATTCTGAGACATTTTTCCTATATAGAAAAAGTCTCAGATTCTGAGACATTTTTCCTATATAGAAAAAGTCTCAGATTCTGAGATATTTTAAAATACAGAAAAAGACTCAGATTCTTCGACATTTTTCCTATATAGATAAAGTCTCAGATTCAGCGACATTTTTCCTTAATAGTAAAAGTCCTAGATTCTGAGACATTTTTTTCTTTATAAAAAATGTCGCTGATTCTGAGACATTTCTCAGATTCTAAGACATTTTTCCTATATAGAAAAAATCTCAGATTCTGAGACATTTTTTTCGCAGAAATTTTTCCTACAGAAAAAATATCAGTTTCTGAGACATTTTTCGTATAGAAAAAGTCCTAGATTTTTCCGATTAAAAAGATTTGGGGACATTTTTCTTAAATAAATAATCATAGATTTTGAGAAAATATTCTTATAGAAAAAGTCTAAGGAAAAATTCGCATATTCTGAGATATTTTTTATTGGAAAAAGTCTCAGATCCTGAGAAGTTTTTCATAAATAGAAAATGTCTCAGATTTTAAAAAAATGTTCCCATAGAAAAAGTCGCAGACATTTATCCTACCGAAAAAGTCCCAGATTCTGAGATATTTTTCCTATAGAAAAAGTCTTAGATTTTGAGTTATTTTTCTGACAAAAAGTCTAAGTCTTAGACTTAGACTCTAAGATTCTGAGATATTTTTCTTTTAGAAAAAGTCTTAGATTCTGAAACATTTTTACTGTAGAAAAGTGTCTGTTTGTGAGACATATTTCCTATAGAAAAAATCTCGAATTTCAGTTTCAGATTTTTCCTATAAAAAATATTTTGAAACATTTTTCCGAAAGAACTAATGACAGATATTGAGACATTTTTCTTATAGAAAAGGAAAAATTCTTAAATACTGAGAAATTTTTGCTTTAGAAAAAATCTCAGATTCTAAGAAATTTTTTCTTAATAGAAAATGTCTTAAATTCTAAAACATTTTGCCTATAGAAAAAGTCTCAGTTATTTTTTCTACCGAAAAATTTTTAGATTCTGAGATATTTTTTCTTTAGAAAAATTTTCAGATTCTGAGCCGTTTTTACTAGAAAAAATCCCAGATTCTGAGAAATTTTTACTATAGAAATGTATCAGATTCTAAGACATTTTCTTATAGAAAAGGTCTCATATTCTGAGACATTTTTCCTTAGAAAAAATCTTAGATTCTGAGACATTTTTTGTATAGAAAAAGTCTTAGATTCTGAGACATTTTTCCTATAGAAAAAGTCTTAAATTCTAAGACATTTTTTCTACAGAAAAAGTTTCAGATTCTGAGAAATTTTTTAAAAATTTTTCAAAAAAGATACAGAGAATCCCGTTTCCTTAAAGTGTTCCTGGGTATTCACTTAATACTGTCATAAACTTTTAATACACTTTGTACATTGTTTTGTAGGAGATGAGAACACTCAAAACAATATGTTCGGAGACATAGTTTGGGAATGCAGTTGTAATTTATATAACAAAGAAAGTATGTAAAGTGGTAGCACTATGCCAGTTTCGAAAGAGTCTTAGTTCAGAGACATTTTGCCTATAGAAAAAGATTCTGAAGAGTTTTTAAAACTCAAAAAAAATTTTAAACTAAAAAAAAGTTTTCCCATTTTTTTTACAAAAAAAAAAAGAAAAAGTTTTTTCTCAAAATTAAATAGTACTAGAAAAATTACAATCCCATTTCACTCACTTTTAGACATTTAAAATAACATTTTAAAGCGTATTCGTGTCCATGAATACGCTTTAAAATGTCATTTAAAATGCCTAAAACATTATTGAGTGAAATGGGATTGTAATTTTTCTAGTACTATTTAATTTTAACTTTAATACTTTTCTTTTTAAGAATTTCTTGCTTGCTATTACAAAAGCTTTCTGTTTTGTTTATTTCACTGTTTTCTATTTTCGAGCGTATCAATAATGATTTAGTTGCATGTTTAGAAGAGGTACAATATACTCGTATATTATAAATCCATATAAGTGTAAATGGTTATAAAGTTTAGTGTTTATGTGATTTTAGTGTATACTTGATCTTTTTTCGATAATAAATCATGCTGAGCGACATAAATCGATTAAAAAACATGTTTTAGATTTTTTTTTGCTGTTTTTCATTTAAGATTAGATAATAAAATTAAACAAAACAAAAGTGAAAATTATGATGATGAGAGTTTAGTTTACCATATAAACAAAGATGTAATGAAAAATTAGTGGGAAAAAAGGAAAAAAAAAAAACTGATACAAAGTTTTAGCAAACTATTTTTAAAAAAAGTTTGTGTCTTAAGTCTTTTGTTTGTATAACATTTTATGCATTGTATTACTAAATAGTTTTTCAATAGTTGGTTTTTTGAATTTTTCATTGTATTAACAATTATTTTTTTAATAGATTTCTTATTACCAGATTATTAAGTTTTTATTATAGTTGAATTTTTGTTGTGTGGTTGCTACTTTGCTCCTCTTCTAACCCAACTTAATTAGTATTCAACACCTTTATTATAACGACATATAAATAATACATCTATACACCCTCAAAAATATCAAGAGACATTTAAATACTTAATATCATTGATATTACTTTAACATATAGAGAAATAAAAATATCATTTCATACATATTTCAAAATGCAAGCAACAAATCAATTTGTTGTTCATTATACACATTAAAAAAAAAAATCAAAAACTTCTTTCATTATAAATCGTATAAATATGTGTAGTAGAGGGTGCGGAAAATTAAAAAATTGCTATTTTTATTTGAAAAAAGGTTGTCTGAATTAAAAGAGAGTGATTTTTTTTAGTTAAATTTGGGATTTTATAAATTTAAGAAAGTATTTCAACAAAAAAAATCAATATAAAACGTTTTTTCAGTAGAAATATTCTCAAATTCGGAGACGTTTTTTTGCTGAAAACAAATTTTTAAATTTCGAGAATTTGTCTATAGAAAAAATCACAGATTCATTTTTCCTAAAGAACAATTCTTTGATTCTGAAACATTTCATTTAAAGAACAATTTCTACATAAAGTTCTCAAATTCTGAAACATTTTTTCCATAACAATTTTTTTTTTATAACACAATTTTCAGATTCCGAGACATTTTTCCTATAGAAAAATTTTCAGATTCTGAAATCTTTTTCCTATAAAGAAGGTCTTAAATTCGAAGACATTTTTATTACAGAAAAACATTTTTCCTATAGGAAAATTCTCAGATTCTGAGACGTTTTTTCTATAGAAAAATTCTAAGATTCTTAGAATTTTCCCAATAAAAAAATTCATAGATTCTGAAACATTTTTCCTATAGAAAGACTCTCAGATTCTTATACTGAAGCATTTTTCCTATAGAGAAATTCTCAAATTCTTATAAAGTTTAATATAGAAAAAATTCACAGACTCAGGGAAATTTTTCATAAAGAAATATTTTCAGATTTGTCATATTTTTGCAAGGGAAAAATTCTTAGATTGTGAGGCATATTTCCTATAGAAAAATTTTCATTTTCTGAGACATTTTTCCTATACAAAAATTCTTAGACTTTAAGAATTTTTTCATATAGAAAAATTTTTGGATTCTGAGAAATTTTTCCATTTACAAATTCTGAGACATTTTCCCATTAAAAATTTCTTAGATTCTAAAAAAATTTTCCTTTAGAAAAATTCACAGATTCATAAACATTTTTCATATTAAAAAATTCTCAGATCACACAGTGATACGAAGTCAAACTTTCCGATTCGGAATGGGATGAAACCAAAAGCAAATGAAAATTGGCATTTTACATAAGAAAACCCTCAATGTTGTTAAGTTCAGCGCTAGATTTTTTTTACACGTATTTATTGTTGGTGAAGTATTTAATGTTTTTGTGTACTAAACGTGTCCTATGCAAGATGCCCCTGGTGTTGTCTTTATTGGACATGTTGGGTTCAGCGTCAAAACTTAAGCTTGAAATTACGTAAGCTACAACCGGTATGAATTTCGCTGCAATCTGTCCAGTGCCTACTTACTGAATAGTCAAGTTATTAAAAATAAACCACCGTTGCTTCGGATTGTTATTTAAATGCAATTGCAACATTAAGAATACGCCACTTATACAGTTTTCAAGCAATTATTATTGTTTTAATAAAAGTTCAGCAACTTTTAATGCGTGCAACAAAAAATCTAGCACTGAAATAAAAAAAAACTTGAGGATTTTGTTACGGAATATGTAAAATTTCATTTGCTTTTGGTGTCATCCCAATCCGATTTTTGTTGGTGCACTGTTATTAGATATTTTTCCTATACAAAAATTCCTATAGATTCCTAAAGAAAACTTCTCAGTTTCTGAGTCATGTGTCCTATAAAAATTTTATTTTCTTCCTACTCTAATCTATAAAAAAAAATTAATGATTGAGAGCCATGATTGTATCGATATGATATAAAATTAAATGAGGATTTTAATTTTGCAAAACACGTAATTGAAATTAAATCATTTTTGTAAGGCACATAAACAAAAACACTTTTTTTTTTTAAACATGGCAGACACTGATATGGCAGAAATAAATACTGTTGTCATACAGACTAATATATTTAACCCTAGAATGATTGATTAAATAAAAAAATTTCAAGGAATGCTAAACAAACAAAAAAAATTATGACCAACTTTGATGAAACAAGTAATTGGCACAATTAAAATTATTAGTAGAATTGAATATTATTTTAATTGGTTTAAATACAGCAATAATCGAGTTATCCAAAGTCTTAATATAATCATTAAAATTTTTTATTAATACTAAATATTTCTGAATTTAATTTTTTAATTGTGTTAACTCACTATTTTTTTAGTTGTGTTAATTTTATATTCAAAGCAAATAGCGATATCTGTGTTTGTTTTTAATATTATGGAATTGTTAAAATATGTGAGCTGATATCGCTTCCAAGAGGAGAGATTTCGACGTTGGTTTCTATAATTACCGGACTCTGTCTTAAAGGGAAGCACGCAGAGCGGTTAATTGTGACGTCGAATGACTTTTGCCGGAGTTGCATGGATGAAGAGGAGTTGGAAACTATCGAACACTTTATTTGCATTGCCCGGCACTTTCCGGTCAGAGACTTGCTTTACTGGGATCTAGGGAGCTGTACGATCTTTCTGATTTTTCAGATGTCAAAATTCAATATCAAAGGAGTTTCATAAGAAGCTCAAACTTGTTTAACGACAGGGACTAGTAGGGAAACCTATTACGGTCCCGTGGTATCACAAAGGACCTCAGAGTCTACGTGTGTTGACGTAAAACGTCAGCAGCCACTTACAACCTAACCTAACCTTACTAAAATTTGTACGTATGTATCTCAAAAGTGTAGAAACAAGTAATTTTTCAATGAAATGTCATTATTCTTGAGTTTAGTTCATAATGAAAATTTCATACAATATTTGCAATGATGTTTGTCTTTTTTAATTTTGGTTGTTTAAGGGTTAAAATTTTCAATATTTTTTTATAATGGTTGTCTACGAAAAAAAACTATGCTTATTTAAATTTTTAAAACAAAATATCAATTTTATCGATTTTTTAACGGAATTTTTTAAAATGTTTCTTTGGTGTGTTGTCACAGTTTACTATTAAATTTTAAATAAATAGCTGTTAATGAGGGGACATTACTTCTTGTAGCTGCAGTTAAAATTATTTCATGGTTTATTTGGTAATTATTGTTATTTTGTTGGAATATTTATTAATTTAAATTTTTTGGTTAACAGAAATGAACAACATTTTGGTTACTTAAATTAAAAGGAATGAACTTGAATCTGAATCCAAGAAATTTTCTATGAGAAAAAAATTTATCAAAATACAAGAATTTTTTAGACCTCTTTTTATAAGGAAAAATGTTTCAGAATATGAATCTTTTTTTTTAATGAAAAATGTCTCATAGTCTGAGAATTTTTGTTATAAGGAAAAATATATCAGAATCTGAGACTTATTTTGAAAAGTAAAAATGTCTCAGATTGTGAAACTTTTATTTTTAAGAAAAGATGCCTCAGAATGTGAGACTTTTTTTATAAGGAAAAATGTCTAAGAGTCTGAGAGATTTTTACACCCTAAAACAACAGTATGGGGGTATACTCACTTTGTCATTCCGTGTGTAACGCACCGAAATATCGGTCTAGGACCCCATAAAGTATATAAATTATTGATCAGTGATCGAATCTAAGACATTCTAGCGATGTCCGTCCGTCTGTCCGTCCGTCTGTGGAAGACACGATACAGTCCAAAATAATAGAGCTAGACTCCCGACGTTTGGTACGAAACTGTCTTATCGTATTAGGCTGGTTAAGTTCGAACGTGGGCAAAATCGGATCAGGGGGAATAAGTTCCCCCCTTAAGAACTAAACCAACCTCTGAAAAACGCCATTTTTATACCCTCCAACTACAGTATGGGGGTATACTCACTTTGTCATTCCGTGTGTAACGCATCGAAATATCAGTCTAGGACCCCATAAAGTATATATATTATATATATCGTCCGTCTGTCCGTCTGTCCGTCTGTCCGTCTGTCCGTCTGTGGAAGACACGATACAGTCCAAAATAAAAGTGGTAGACTCCTGAAATTTGGCACATGTATGTCTTATGTTCATAGGCTGTTTTTTTTTTTTTTACTTTGAGGCAACACTCAGGGGATGCCCCCTACTAATGCAATGCATTGGAAAATAGGTTATGAGGAGAAGGAAAGAGGGAGTAGTGTTTGTTGACATTTAATTTGAACTTTTCTAAATTATAGCCTACTGGAAAGATTTCTGCTGGGAGTTTGTTCCACATACGGCTAGTTCGACCGAGAAACGAATTTTCTCTGTAATGCGTTGTGCGGTACATTGGACAGTCGACAACAAACGGATGTGAGTTGCTGGAAAGGCGAGTACTACGGGCATGCACCCGCGTCTCATTGATGAGTTCACCCATCTCAGCTGAGCACTTACCGTGGTAATATCGATAGAACAATGACACACAACCCACATTCCGACGATGCTCCAATGAATCAATAGAGCTGGATACCCTACTGTCATTGATGAGCTTCAACGCACTCCTTTGCACCCGATCCAGAAGCTTCAAGATAGACCTTGAGGCACCTGCCCAGATATGGGAGTTGTATTCCATTTTCGGTCGGATATAGGCGGTATAAATAGTGAGAAGATCAGACGGGGTGAAGTAATTCTTGCACCGTTTTAAAAAACCAAGACACTTGAATGCTTCTTTTGACACTTGAAAAACATGTTGGTTCCATCGAACATCACATTGGATTTTCATGCCTAGAACATCAAGAGTGTCTGATTCCTCAATAGCTATACCGCCCATGGATACAGATGACGCTGATTCCACAAGACGTCTGTGGGTCAGCATACAACATTGGGTTTTACGAGCATTAAAATCGACCTGATTCGCAAGACCCCACTCGGAGATTTTCGTAAGGTCATGATTGAGTGTGTCATTCATGTTCTGCCTCATAGCATCTACCTCAATAAGGCTTGGTCTATGATTAAAGGAAAATGAATGACAAATGTTGCTGTCATCTGCAAAAGAATAAATAGGATTGAAAGTTAGACCCAGAAGGTCGTTAAGAAAAATAAGAAAAAGTGTAGGAGATAGAACAGAACCTTGCGGTACCCCTGAATTCAGATGAAACTCATCCGATGAGAACCCATCTATAACAACACGTATAGAGCGGTCTCTAAGAAAGCTCGATATAAATCGAGAAAAATCACTACCGACACCAAACGCAATAAGCTTCGAAACGAGTGCACCGTGCCACACACGATCAAACGCCTTGGAAATATCTAGAGCAACCACCTTGCTTTCACCAAATTGGTGAATAGAACGACTCCAGCGTTCCGAAAGAAACGCTAACAGGTCTCCCGTAGAACGACCTCTACGAAAGCCATACTGTCGATCGCACAAAAGTAAATTTGACTCTAAATAATTTACCAGCTGGTGATTCATCATGCTCTCCATGACTTTCAACAGCGTAGAATAAATTGCTATTGGGCGGTAGTTTTCAGGGTTTGTAGCCTCTCCCTTTTTTGGGATTGGCTGGACGTTGGCCACCTTCCAGCAAGAGGGAAAAACTCCCACCCGGTACGAGTAGCTAAATAATGTTGCCAAAGGACGAGACAAAGACAAAGCACACCGTTTCAGGACCACAGCCGTAATACCATCCGGCCCCGGAGACTTGTTTATGTTGAGATCCTCAAGGACCATTTTAACTTCGGAGATGGGCAAAATCGGACCAGGGGGGAAAAAGTTCCCCCTTGACGAAGTAAACCAACCCATAAAAAAGGGAACTTTCTATAGGTTTTTTTTTTTATTTTTGTTAAACAAATTTAACATTTTTATGCTTGAAAAAATTCAAAGTCTTGGACTTGGTCCGAGGAAATTGAAAATTACTTTTTTTTTTGTCCGCCCCCTTTTGTGGGCGTGGATATTAGCAAACAATTTTTATAATGATGAAATTGTATATCTTTTGTACAAAAAGCATAGTAATTAAATTTGTGAACATTTTTGACCATAGAGAAGTTGTCCCCAAGGACCCCCGACAAGCCCCCCCCCCCCCCCAAAAAAAACGCCCCTGCAATTTTTTTTTTATTTATTTTTAACGTTGGAGGGTATACAAGATTCGGCACAGCCGAATTTAACACTCTCACTTGTTTATAGGTTCTTTGGTCTTTTGCTTAGCAAACAAAACATTTTTTTATCAGAAGAAGTTCAAAGTCTTACAGTTGGATCCATGAAGGTTGTCGCTAGAGAGTTTGTCATTCCGTTTGTAGCACCTCGAGATATTGGTCAAGGACCCCATAAAGTATATATGTTCATGATCCTCGATCGCTTTTAAGACGATCTAGCGATGTCCGTCCGTCCGTCTGTCTGTCTGTTGAAAACACGCTAACTTTTGAAAGACTCTACGGAGGCTCCTGAAGTTTGGCATATATGTTAGGCATCTACCTGGTCAGGTTGGTATTGCAGTCCAGCGAAATCGGTCCAGTGGTTCAACAATTATGTGCAAAAGACTGAATTTCGGCAAGGGGTTTTCGTGAATTTTCGAGATAAAAAAACACCCTAACTTTCGAAAGGCAATTCAGAGGATGCTGAAGCTTGGCAGATTTGTCGTTCCCTTGCTTGGTATCGTATATCTCAGCCAAAGCGGTCCAGTGGTTCAGTAGTTATTAGCAAAACCGTGAATTTCAGATTAGTTTCACCATTCACGTGTTGAAAACCCGTTAAACATGTTTTAAAAACATTGGTAAGTCACAAAAATATTTTACAACGTATTTTTGTTACTCAGAAATATTTTTACACAAAAAAAAAAAAAATACGCTCGAAAAAAATTTTACACCCAAAAAAAATTTTACACTCAAAAAAAAAAATTTAGTAAATTATTTTTTTTTTTTTTAAATTACTAAAAATAGTTTTTTTATACAAAATATAATATTTCTAATCAAAAATGTAATTTTTTTCACGTTAGAAAATTTACCATCACTTAAAAAGGGCATTGTGGAGGGTATTCATAGATTCGGCCAAGTCGAATTTAATTTTTCTACTTGTTAATAACTTAAAATATCTAAGAATTTTCTTTTTATAAGGAAAAATGTCTCAGAATGTGAGACCTTTTTTTATAAGGAAAAATGTCTCAGAATCTGAGACTTTTTACAAGGAATCTGTTTTTTTTTAAGGAAAACTGTCTCAGAATCTGAGACTTTTTACAAGGAATCTGAGTTTTTTTATTAGGAAAAATGTCTCAGAATCTGAAACTTTTTTTTATAAGGAAATATATCTTGGAATCCAGTTTTTGTAAATATATAAAAATGCCTCAGAATCTGGAACTTTTTTTGAAAGACAAAATGTCTAAGAATCTGAAACTTTTTTTTTTTAATTTCTTTGCATTTATAATTTTTTACCTTCATTACTGTCTAAATCCATAATTCCTTTTAACAAAACCCCCCTGCCGACATAAATTGGCCATATCAGATCATGTTTAACGATAAATATTTTGTGTTAATTTGTATATAAAATGGTGCGATTTATGACTGGTATCATTTTAACATGCAAAAAGCGTGAGTTAGTTGAAAAAAAAAAAAAAAAAATAAACAAATAATTCGTTATAAATTGACAAGAAAACTGAAATAAATACAAAATCTGAAACCAATCATGCATTTGACTTTATATGGTAAGTTATGACAAACCTATTTATAGCCATATATATTTTTTCCTTCCATCATCAAACTCCAAAAAAAAATTTTTTTTAAATGATCATTTCTTCATTAAAAACAAAATATAAAATAATTAAAATTCATTTACTATAACTTGCCATAATTCATGTCAACATTTAGTTCAGCTTTTGCAACGTTAATATTTTGAATGATGCAAGATAAAAAGAAAAAAAAAGAGTTCTGCTCTGCCTCCAATCAAGTCTCAGTTTATTTTTTTTTTGCTTTCTTGATTTTAGCAGTTATTTAAACAAAATGTCAACACAAATGGTCAAGACAAGTCATATAAACAAACAAACTCACACAGAGACTTTGACAGACAGACGGACATACAAATGTATAAACAAAAAAAAAAAAAAAAAAAACATTTATACATTCTTGGCCTCTAGGCTGCCAAATATAATTTATGCCAACTCAACACAGTAGTAACCCTGCCGTGTAGTAATTTACGCTTTGGCAACACATTCAACAACTACAATAACTAACAAACAACAACAACAACAACAGTAACTACAAAAGCAGACATGATGTTAAGGAGATGATGCCCAAGAACAACCTTAAACACGTTCTTGGGCAAATATGTCACATTGGTCTCTGTCTCCAAAATGTACTAAAAAAAAGGGAAGCAGGCAACCAAACAAGCAATCAAAACCTTACAACATTTTAGCAAATAACAAATAAACAATACAACCCAATACAACACACTTCTTACGAACACACAAACATAATAGAAGAGGGTGAAAATACAAAAAAATTCTGAAAAATTTCATTGGGAACCCACAAAAAAAAATTATTGACCTAATATTACAATTAAATATTTCATAGAAATTAAATTTATTTTCAATAAAAATTTTAATTGAAACAATTACGTTTTTTAATAAATTTTGAGACATTTTTATATAAAAAGATTCTAAGAAATTTTTTCTTTTAGAAAAAAAATATCAGGTTTTAAAACATTTTTCCTTTAGGAAAAAGTCTCAGATTCTGAGACATTTTTCCTTATTAAAAATGGTCTTAGATTCTGAGACATTTTATTAGAAATTTTTTCTTATAAAAAATTATATTATTTAAAATTGTCTCAGACTCTAAACTTTTTTCTATAGGAAAAATTAAAATTAAAAAAGTCTCAGATTCTAAGACCTTTTATCTTATAAAAAAATGTTCAGACTCCGAGACATTTTTCTTATAAAAAATTCACAGCTTCTGTGACATTTTTCCTTATAAAAAAATTCTCAGATTTTGAGACATTTTTCCTTATAAAAAAATTCTCAGATTCTAAAACATTTTTCCTTACAAAAAGTCTCAAGTTCTGAGACATTTTTTTATAAAAAAAATTTTCGGATTATGAGACATTTTTCCCTACAAAAAAAATCTCAGATTCTGAGACATTTTTCTTATAAAAAAAGTCTCAGATTCTGAGACATTTTCCCTTATAAAAAAGTCTCAGCTTCTGAGGCATTTTTCTCAGATTCTCAGATTCTGAGACATTTTTCCTTATAGAAAAAAGTCTCGGATTCTGAGACATTTTTCCTTATTGAAAAAAGTCTCAGATTCTGAGACATTTTACCTTATAGAAAAAAGTCTCATATTCTGAGACATTTTTCCTTATAGAAAAAAGTCTCAGATTCTGAAACATTTTTCCTTATAGAAAAAAGTCTCAGATTCTGAGACATTTTTCCTTATAGAAAAAAGTCTCAGATTCTGAGACATTTTTCCTTACAGAAAAAAGTCTCAGATTCTGAGACTTTTTTCCTTATAGAAAAAAGTCTCAGATTCTGAGACATTTTTCCTTATAGAAAAAAGTCTCAGATTCTGAGACATTTTTCCTTATAGAAAAAAGTCTCAGATTCTGAGACATTTTTCCTTATAGAAAAAAGTCTCAGATTCTGAGACATTTTTCCTTATAGAAAAAAGTCTCAGATTCTGAGACATTTTTCCTTATAGAAAAAAGTCTCAGATTCTGAGACATTTTTCCTTATAGAAAAAAGTCTCAGATTCTGAGACATTTTTCCTTATAGAAAAAAGTCTCAGATTCTGAGACATTTTTCCTTATAGAAAAAAGTCTCAGATTCTGAGACATTTTTCCTTATAGAAAAAAGTCTCAGATTCTGAGACATTTTTCCTTATAGAAAATAGTCTCAGATTCTGAGACATTTTTCCTTATAGAAAAAAGTCTCAGATTCTGAGACATTTTTCCTTATAGAAAAAAGTCTCAGATTCTGAGACATTTTTCCTTATAGAAAAAAGTCTCAGATTCTGAGACATTTTTCCTTATAGAAAAAAGTCTCAGATTCTGAGACATTTTTCCTTATAGAAAAAAGTCTCAGATTCTGAGACATTTTTCCTTATAGAAAAAAGTCTCAGATTCTGAGACATTTTTCCTTATAGAAAAAAGTCTCAGATTCTGAGACATTTTTCCTTATAGAAAAAAGTCTCAGATTCTGAGACATTTTTCCTTATAGAAAAAAGTCTCAGATTCTGAGACATTTTTCCTTATAGAAAAAAGTCTCAGATTCTGAGACATTTTTCCTTATAGAAAAAAGTCTCAGATTCTGAGACATTTTTCCTTATAGAAAAAAGTCTCAGATTCTGAGACATTTTTCCTTATAAAAAAAAGTCTCAGATTCTGGGACATTTTTCCTTATAGAAAAAAGTCTCAGATTCTGAGACATTTTTCCTTATAGAAAAAAGTCTCAGATTCTGAGACATTTTTCCTTATAGAAAAAGTCTCAGATTCTGAGACATTTTTCCTAATAGAAAAAGTCTCAGATTCTGAGACTTTTTTCCTTATAGAAAAAAGTCTCAGATTCTGAGACATTTTTCCTTATAGAAAAAAGTCTCAGATTCTGAGACATTTTTCCTTATAGAAAAAAGCCTCAGATTCTGAGACATTTTTCCTTATAGAAAAAAGTCTCCGATTCTGAGACATTTTTCCTTATAGAAAAAAGTTTCAGATTCTGAGACATTTTTCCTTATAGAAAAAAGTCTCAGATTCTGAGACATTTTTCCTTATAGAAAAAAGTCTCAGATTCTGAGACATTTTTCCTTATAGAAAAAAGTCTCAGATTCTGAGACATTTTTCCTTATAGAAAAAAGTCTCAGATTCTGAGACATTTTTCCTTATAGAAAAAAGTCTCAGATTCTGAGACATTTTTCCTTATAGAAAAAAGTCTCAGATTCTGAGACATTTTTCCTTATAGAAAAAAGTCTCAGATTCTGAGACATTTTTCCTTATAGAAAAAAGTCTCAGATTCTGAGACATTTTTCCTTATAGAAAAAGTCTCAGATTCTGAGACATTTTTCCTTATAGAAAAAAGTTTCAGATTCTGAGACATTTTTCCTTATAGAAAAAAGTCTCAGATTCTGAGACATTTTTCCTTATAGTCTCAGATTCTGAGACATTTTTCCTTATAGAAAAAAGTCTCAGATTCTGAGACATTTTTCCTTATAGAAAGAAGTCTCAGATTCTGAGACATTTTGCCTTGTAAAAAAAAGTCTCAGATTCTGAAACATTTTTCCTTACAGAAACAAGTCTCAGATTCTTAGACATTTTTCCTTATAGAAAAAGTCTCACAAGTTGAGAAATTTCCGTTTTCTATTCCCTCTATCACCAAAGTGTTTCTGGAGAATGGATGTTGGAAGAAAAATAAGAAGTGTTCAACTTTAACACAGCGGGTGTGCATGAATTATTAACGACAAGCTTCAGCGAAAAAAAAAATATATGTATATTGATATAAGAAAAAAGTTTAAAAAGCAGAAGAAGAAGATGAACTTACTCATACTCTATGCCAAAAGATTCTTGTCAGTATAAAAACTCATCTCATAGCTTTTGATTTTGTTTTTTCTTTTTTAAACTACAGATGCATGAAGATGAGTTCTTGCTTATTTTATTTTTTTGTTTTTGTTCTTATTACACTTGCATGCAAGGCACTATGGGAATGGATTTTTTTTTATATAAAAAGAAAGGACACTTTGTTAAAAATAAAGGATTTTTTTTGTATTTTTTCTAAATTTTTTACTATTTAAGTATGTACTTTAGCCTGTCCTGCAAATGAATTCTTTTTGGAATTTCGCTTGGTAGAAAGATAATGCATATTACAGAGCTGATAATTAGAAAAATAACAAAATAAATGGAATCTGTCTTTGACTCCCTACGATCGGTTTAAGTTCGCAATCGTAGTGTATTTAGTCAAAATAAAATATTTTTTGATAAAAGAGCTAGACTTCCGAAGTTTGGTAATGGCAAAATCGGACCAGGGGGAAAAAGTTGCCTCTCTAATACATTATGTTATGGTTGAAGGGTTCAAGTACATATTACATTAAAATTTGAAAAAATATCAATTACAATTGAAAAATAATTTACTTAAGTTCGCGAAAAAATGGATTTAAATTTGAAAAAGGATCTGAGACATTTTGGCTACGTTGTAAGAGGCTAATGACGCTTTACATCAGCACACATATACTCTGGTGTCCATTGTTATTTAGGGCTAAAGTTGTTAAGAATTGAAAAAAGTTTTTATAAATTTATAATTTAAGGTTCAAGGCGTATAAGCGATATTTTATTTTTATTTTATTTTTATTAAGAATTACCATATAATTACAAATCATATACTAATTTTACCTAACCGAGAACTGGTAACAATGACCTTCGTCTCGTTGTAGCGAAACAGACCAAGGCCTCTGGTGGGAATCGAACCCACGACCCCCAGACTCATAGGCTAGCACGCTACCAACTAGCCTACTGGGGCGCCTGAGCGATATTTTAATTTTATATGTAAATATAATATTCATCATACGCCTTACTTTTTAAAGTATATTCGAAACAATTTTTTTTTTTTTCGATTCAAACTTCACTTTTTGATTACTCTTTTGAGTAGGGGATTCTTTAAGAACTATTAAAAGGAATTGGAATTATTTTTAGAAATTTTTCGAAGAATGTGGACTTTATCAAGTGCCCAGTTGGCAAAATAAATCTCCGCTGACATACTACTGACCTTCCCGTTATGAAATTGATGAATCTTTATAAAATTTTTTTAAATGTCCATAATACAAGTCAGCAGTGCGCACCATTATCGGTGACCACTAACTTATGCTTTGAGACAACCGTTACCCAATTTTTTTTGGGAATATTTAGAAAAATGATGATGTGAGCAACAAGAGGGTCAGCAGGATGTCTAGAGGTTTTTTTGCCGACTTCATACTTTTGAGCAGAAGTGTGATTTTTTATCACTTCTTTACAGAAGTTGGCTTTTGATATCAACATTTTTCAAGAAATTAAAAATATTGTTCTGTATTATTGGAAAATAGGATTTTCTTAATTTTTCGAAAATATTCATTAAAATCTAATAACGAAAAAATTCTAAAAACTTACAAAAAAAAATTTAAAAAAAATACCCCAAAAATCTTTCTTGAATAGACGCTTATCTTGGCCCATTGCTTTAGGAAACCGCAATAATTTCACAACCATTCTAGCAAATAAACATTCATTTATACCAACCAGGTGTATGAATGGCACTTGTTCTTTTGCCTCGTTTAACAATGTACTGTGGCAAAACAACTGAAAAGGTTTTGAACAAAATATATATGGGGCATTCCATGTGAAATCGGACACTTTGAAAAACTTTTTTTTTAGATTTTCCCAATTTGCTTACAGTTTTTAGTACCCTTCGAAAACTCCTTCGTGGTAAATTTTCAGATTTTTTTGAATTTTTAAAAATTGGTAGTTTGTTCCTTTACTTAAACTTCTTTTAATCATAACTTCTTCAATAATGGTCCAAATTTCAAATTCTTATTTTTCAAAATTTTTGTTTTTCTAAGTACTTTCTAAAAAAAAAACCCAAAAAATTCTTAAAAGCGCTCTAGTATGCGATTTTTAAGTTTTAAAATTTAAATCTCATTTTTGAAACTGTTTGTACTCTTCGATTTTTTTGTAATTTTTTTGTGTAAAACTTCTATCAATTCTACAAATTTTTTGCCCAGGACGATCGTGGGATAACGATTATTACTATTTTTTAAAATTTTTTGAAAAAATTTTATTGTAATTTTCCAATCTTAAAATCATTTCTACTGCTCCAATGGTGCGTCATAGAGGGGTCCTTTATAAAACCGACCCCCATTAATTTACGTCTTAACATTTCTTTGGAACAAACTAATACCCTATCTCCAATTTCTAAGGGGGCTCCCACACAAAACGACATTTTTTTAAATTTGTTTCAACCGCTCTAACTGCCCTAATAGTGCCCTTAGAGCAACAAAATGTATGACCGACCCACAATATTTTTTTTGTCCAAACATTTTCTCTGAACACACCTACCCTCTATCTTTAACTGTTAAGGCGGTCCTCATACATTTTTTTTTATTTTTTGTAAATTTGTTTTATTTAATCAGCTTCTACCGGTCCAATGGTGGGTCCGAGAGGGGTCATTAGTGAGACCGACCCCCATTTATTTTTACCCTACAACATTTTTTCAAAACATACCTACGCCCTATCTCCACTCCCTAAGTAGGCTCCCATACAAATAACAGTTGGAGCAAATTTTATAAAAATGTAATTTTGTATGGGAGCCTACTTAGGGAGTGGAGATAGGGCGTAGGTATGTTTTGAAAAAATGTTGTAGGGTAAAAATAAATGGGGGTCGGTCTCACTAATGACCCCTCTCGGACGCACCATTGGACCGGTAGAAGCTGATTAAATAAAACAAATTTACAAAAAATAAAAAAAATTGTATGGGGACCGCCTTAACAGTTAAAGATAGAGGGTAGGTGTGTTCAGAGAAAATGTTTGGACTAAAAAAATATTGTAGGTCGATCATACATTTTGTTGCTCTAAGGGCACTATTAGGGCAGTTAGAGCGGTTGGAACAAATTTTAAAAAATGTCGTTTTGTGTGGGAGCCCCCTTAGAAATTGGAGATAGGGTATTAGTTTGTTCCAAAGAAATGTTAAGACGTAAAAATTAATGGGGGTCGGTCTTATGAAGGACCCCTCTATGACGCACCATTGGAGCAGTAGAAATGATTTTAAGATTGGAAAATTACAATAAAATTTTTTCAAAAAATTTTAAAAAATAGTAATAATCGTTATCCCACGATCGTCCTGGGCAAAAAATTTGTAGAATTGATAGAAGTTTTACACAAAAAAATTACAAAAAAATCGAAGAGTACAAACAGTTTTAAAAATGAGATTTAAATTTTAAAACTTAAAAATCGCATACTAGAGCGCTTTTAAGAATTTTTTGGGATTTTTTTTTAGAAAGTGCTTAGAAAAACAAAAATTTTGAAGAAAAAAAATTTGAAATTTGGACCATTATTGAAGAAGTTATGATTAAAAGAAGTTTGAGTAAAGGAACAATCTACCAATTTTTAAAAATTCGATATCTTTTGAACGGGTCATCAAAAAAATCTGAAAATTTACCACAAAGGAGTTTTCGAAGGGTACTAAAAACTGTAAACAAATTGGGAAAATCTAAAAAAAAAGTTTTTCAAAGTGTCCGATTTCACATGGAATGCCCCATATATATTTTTTTTATTATTATTCATTTTTTTATTGTATTAAAACAGTCAAGTCATACTAAAAACATGACTGTTGTCTAAGTATTTGTCAACTTTTTAGATCACATTCATTTAGTTTTGAGAAAAAAAAAACGAAAAAATGGGTTTTACTTAAAGTAAAGAGAAAAAGAAATCATATCTTGTTTGGCTGAACTTCAACATTGACTTCCATACAACTAAGAGGTAGTAATAGTAGTGGTGGTGGTAGTAGTAATGCTGAAGATGGTGTTTAGTAGTTTGGGTTTGTTTCAGTTTTGGTGCTTTTGATAGTTGTATGTTGACAATGATCATGATAATAACATGATAAATGGCATTCTCTGGTTGTGTTAGACATTTATGGTTTGCCAATAATTGTTTTTTGTTACTTTTGGAGTAACACTAGATTGTATGCTATGGTTTTTAGTGATAAAAAAAATGGATAGATAAAAGGGAATTGGAAAAAATGGAAAGAAAAACTAAATTAAAACAAAAGACTTAAGAAACAAACTTAATGAATATCTTTTTTTTTGTTTTAAGTGAAACAATGTACTAGATTTTAAAGTAATTAAAGGATATTTAAGATCTAGAATTATTAAATTTTTAGTGATTTTTAAAGTCCAAAAGGGGTTAATGAACAACAAATTTAACCTCCAAGAGATACAAACATACAAGTCTTATACTAATAAGTCTTATACTAAAACAAAAGTCAAAAACTTAATTAAAAGTCTTATACTTCAACAAGAAACTTATAATACACTACTGCAAAGTTTTACACTATGACCTAAGTCTTAAATTAAGACAAAAGTCTTATATTAAGAAAATATTCTTATATTAAGACTTGTGTCTTATATTAAGACACAAGTCTTATACTTAGACAAAAGTCTTATACTAATACAAAAGTCTTACAATAAAAAAAAGCGTTATACTAAAACAAAAGATTTATACGAAAACAAGAATATTTAACTAACACAAAAGTCTTATAATAAGTCAAAGGTCGTATTCTAAGACAAAATTCTTATACTAGGACAAAACTCTTATACTAAGACAAAGGTTCTGTAATAAGACAAAAGCCTTATTCTACACTCGAAAAAGTTTTACAGCAACTATTTACGGTTATTAAAAAAGTTTTTTGTTGGAGTTGTTTCATCTCTTGGATTTCAAGAAACTTAAATATTTAATAATTTAAACAATTGGTAAAAAAAATAAACTCCACAAATTACGGAATTTCAGTAAAAAAGTATGTTGTTTCAAATGAAATATATGAAGTCCATTTGTTAAATGAAAAACAATTGGTTTAAACCGTTTTTCAGGTCAATTTTCTAGCAAAATATTTTGAGTGTTGGACAAAAGTCTTATACTAGAACAAAAATCTTATACTAAGAAAAAACTCTTTTACTAAGATACAACTTTATACAAAAGTCCATTACTAAGACAAGTCTTATACTAAGACAAAAGTCTTATACAGGGTGATCCAATAACAAGTATCTTTTTAAAACATGCAATGAAATGAACAATACTCAATAGTTTTGGAACCTTATAGCTTTATTTGAAAGAGCAAATATTCCCACTATTTATGGCAAACGACTTCATTCATGCGGCTGCCTGGGTTAGCTCCGCAGTAGCTCATTCTCGGCACCCATTTTTCTAATGTTTCTGTTTCTATCTCACGAATGGCTTGAACGACATTCGTCGAAAGGGCCTAGAACATTTCTGGATTTCCCATGTTGCATGAATCTTTAACGAAAACCCTTAAAAAAATTTCTAAAGGTTTTAATCGGCAGCTCTGAAGTGATCAATTGTCACCGCGAAAATGGCTAAAAACACGATTTTCGAACTAAGTGCGCAAAATATCGCTTGTTTGATGGACAGTGGGACATATTACGACATCCTTCTGAAAATAAATGTCATCCAAGTTGTTGTATTCTATTACGGCCAACAAAAAGTCGATAATCATGGCTCTGTAGCGCTCATCTTTGACGAAAATGGGGGTTTCAGCTGTGTTTTTGAAAATATTGTGTAATGATGCTTATACTCAAATCTGTTGCTTCCTATAGATGAATCCCAAGATGCAGCAATTTGTTTGTTAACATAACCTCATTTGAGTGCCTTATTTCGGTTAAAAACTTTTTTTCGAAAAACGTGCAGTTTGGCAGCGCAGTACTGCGCTACAACGCGATACAGCGGAGCAACCAGAGGACGCATCAATGAAGTCGTTTTCCATAAAAAACGGAAATGTTTGCTCTTTCAAATAAAGCCATAAAAGTAAAAAAAAAGTTGAGTATTGATCATTTTATTGCATTTTTAAAAAGTTACTTGTTATTGGACCACCCCTTACAAAGTCAAAAGTCTTATACTAAATTAAAAAAAAATTTAAATAGTTGTTAGGATTATGACCAACTACTTCCACACAAGCATAAATGTTGTAGTAGTGTGTGACCACCACTGGTTTAATGCATGGAGTTTGAAATCCCTCAGCCCGGCTACGCAGAAAAACTAGAAAAAAAACTATACAATTTTTGGGATTATGACCTATAAGTAAAGTGGGCATAATCCCTGTAATGGGGATTACTTATGGTCATTTGTTACGTTGTCATTATCCCCATTAATCTAGGAATTATGTAAATTTTTTAATGGGACAAAATTATTTTCGGTCATAAAAGAGACGATTTTAAGGTTGGGGTGTCTCTCCTTATTGGTCATATGAGTGTTTAAAAATTTCATTGTCCCCTTATGAAACAATGTGAACCTTCGGGAAACTTCGATAACTCTTGAACTAAGAGGAATATCGTCTAGAGAAAAAATAAAAAATATCGATTTAAATTAAGTAAATAAGGAATGAAAAAAATATATAAGGAAGCCGAGTTTTTACAAGATTATGCCGCCGTTGAATAAAAACCTTTCTTCTCATATGGAAAAATCATATAGTTTTTTAAAAAGAAATGACAGAAAAATCCAAAAAGCATGTTTTGGTCATTTTTTGACCCATTTTTTGAACCCCTAAATCCCCGATATGGCTGATAAGCCGAGACACCCCAACCACACAATTGTCTCTTTTATATGTATTTAAACCCAGCAAAACTTTGGTAATGGGTAGTGATTATATAACACATTACCAAGTAATGTATATACCTTTTTTGTAGCATTATTTTAGGATGTCTTACCAAACATTTGTTCCACAACGTATTATTTTAAAGTGAAAAATAATGCATTACTAATAATTATTAGTAATGCATTATTTTTCACTTTAAAATAATACGTTGTGGAACAAATGTTTGGTAAGACATCCTAATAATTTGCTACGTAATGCATGATTATTGGAAAAAATGTATTTCATATTTATTATTTCTAAACATTAAATCATGGATGACTTATATTTGGTTACATTATGTATTATTTGAAAGTTTGAAATAATGCATTATTTATAATTGGATGCATAATGCATTACAATAACATAAAAAATAATTATTTTATAAAAAAATTCATAAGTTTTAACTAGAGATGGGCTCACGACAGGAAATTTCTAACGACACACACTCACGAGCATATTTTATCTACTTACACTCACTTACAATCACGTGAGTAAATTTAATACAAAATTACTTTTTCACTACTCGTAACACCTAATATATTATCTTCTGGTATGCTATATTATTTCGTTTCACGTAACCTATAAAATATCATATATTTTACACCTTACTCGTATTCTTCGTTATAAATTTATGACTTATTTTATACCTTACCGGTATTCTTTGTGATAATGTGGATGCATTACTTTGAGTCTCATCGCCTGTTAAAATCATCAATGCTGCAATGTATAAAATAAGAGATCCTATACCTTATTTTATACCTTATTTGGTAATCTAAGTTTTGCTGGGAAGTTTCATGCAAATTGGTTCATAAGGGTTTAGGTATTTCCCATGTAAAGAAGCCTTATATTAAGACAAAAGTCTTATACTACGACAAAGGTCTTATACTAAGACAAATGTATTTTGGTTCATATTAAACGATTATACTACCATAAAACCAAAATGTTATATAAGAAAGTCATACACTAGCACACAAAGCCTTATACTAAGACAAAAATCCTTATATGGGAAAATTGGGTTTTTCCGAGATTGTTTAGTTCTTTACTAGTCAAAAGTATTATATTAAGACAAAATCCTTATACTAAGATAAAAGCCATATACGAAGCCAAAAGTCTTATAGAAGATAAAAGACTTATACTAACAAACAGAGCCTTATACTAAGACAAAAGAGAATCTCTCTTTTCTTTAGTTCTTCAATGGGGGAGTTTTTCCACCCTGCTCCCATGTGCGACCTAAACCTACCCATGACTATTATCCTAGCTCTATTTGTTTGGACTGTACCGCGTTTTTCAAAGACTGATGCATTAAATTTATAGGGAGGCCTGTCCAACAGCCCTGTTAATTGTATTAAGCATTTTGGTTCATATTAAACGATTCGGCGCAACAAAATTTAACACTCCTACTCGCTGTTCAATGATTTTTTGAAATAAAAAACAAAAGACTTACGTCACAAGCTTTAGTTTTCTTTCGGTTATTCTCCCCCTATATTCCTCCGTATCCCTTTACAATTTTAAATAAATATTTAATTCCTACAGTAGCCTCACCTTAACATGTAACAATTACCCCCAAAATACATACATTCTCTGGACAACATGATCTTTTTACAATTGGTTAAAAAAAAATAACAAGAACGAAAACCAATTTCCATTCACTAAGAATAAAATGTGAGTCACACTTTGGTCTTCTTTAACGCACGACCTTTAAAAATCATGTTCAGAAATTCGAGCAGACCATGTTACTTAGTTAACACAATCGAAAGAAATGAAGCAAGGCAAAAGGATGACAATTTTTTTTTTAAAGCAGTAGCCTTAACAACCAACCCAGACATAAATGTTATGTAGCATTTAACATTTTTAACAAAAGGTTTAGTTACATATAAAACTTAAAATATAAGAAAAAAAAAGTAAATCAGAAATGTTTTGAAAAATCTGTTGTTCATTTTTTTTTGGTGGTTTTGGTTCTCTGATAAATTGTTGTTAAGCATTTAAAACACAATAAATAATGGCTTAAAATACAAAACAGAGATACCACAACATTGAAGTTGGATATCAATTTACACTTAAACATAAATCGATTGTTTTTGATAATCGTGCGTGATTTTTTTTTTTTTTTGTGGTTTAAACTTAAACATATTTATAAAAAATAAAATTTAAAAGATGTTTTTTTTTTAAACGTATCAAGCTAGATGTTATGATAAATTCATGTATGGGTAAAGAAAGATCCTGGGCTGATTTATTCAAAGTTACAAAAATAGAAATTTTTGATAGGAACTGTAATCAGATTGTGAAGGTTTTTTCCCTTAAGTCATTCTATTTTATTAATTTTTACCCCTTTAAACCCATAAGAGGATAACGCCTTTAACAGTCAAATAAAAGTAAAATTTTGAAAAAAAATAACACCGTCCAACAGCCAATATTAAACATGAACCGGATGATATACGTCTGAAAGTAGAGATCAAATAGAGTAAAACTGCATTTACAGTTTTTCATTTCGTGATCCTGTTTCCTTTAAAAAGGACTTCAAAATTTTAAAGGATACATTTTGTAAAATATTTCTGAAATATGGATGCCACTGTTGATGCCAAATGAAAGAGGAGGGTCTCCCCGTGGTATCACAATGGACCTCAGAGTCTACGTGTGTTGACGTAAAACGTCAGCAGCCACTTACAACCTAACCTAACCTCCCCTAATTTTTCCATTTTTTTATTTTGCCATATCAGGATAAAAGGATGTGAATAAATTCCTTTGAAGACTTTATCAACATATTTTGTTGAAAATTTTGATTGGTATTAAAGGATAAAGTTGTGAAAGTTTGTAACTTACAAAAAAAGGCATTTTAAAATCCCCTCATTTGTTTAACAAAAATATAAAAAAACCTAATAAATATCAGCTTTTTTCAGAGGTTGGTTTAGTTCTTCGAGGGGGGACTTTTTCCCCCTGTTCCGATTTTGCCTATCTCCGAACATAACAAGCCTATTATCAAAAGACATATAAAAGACAAATTTCAGGAGTTTAGCGCCTTATTTTGGACTGTATTGAGTATTTCACAGATGGACGGACGGACATCGCTATAATGTCTTAGAATCAATCGCTGATCTATAATATATATACTTTGTTGGGTCCTAGACCAATATTTCGATGCCTCACACATGGAATGACAAAGTGTAGTGGAGGGTATAAAAATCGTATTACCCAGGAAAATTTTTTTGAATAGATTTCTATTGCAATAGATTTTTAAATATATTTTACGGTAATCACAACAAAATTTTTAATGTATTACAACTTTTAAAAAAACTACTTGATTACTTTCGGGACAATTTCGAACAAATATCTTTGATTCTGAAAATTAAAGTAGAATCAGTTGCGTTCTAGAACTTTTTAATTTTTTTTCAAATTTTCAAATTTAATTTTTTAGATTTTTTGTTTTTGGTTGTATTATTTTTATCAAGTTAGGCGACTAAAAGGAATAAATGTTAAAAAAGTTAAAGTAATCAAAAAAATCAAAAAAGGTTCAAAGAATCTATAGAAAAAGTCGACTTTCGACTTTTTAGCAACAAAAAAAGTCGATTTTGACTTTTTTCAACAAAAATGGGTTAGTCGACTGTTCGACTATAGAACCATACACAGAAAGAGTTTGAAACAAATTTCAATCAACAAAAACGTGGATTCTATTACTTTTTTGATTGAAGTTCCTCCAATAAAGAAAATTGTTATACCAATTACACTGTGCTACAAAAATCACAAAATCGAATATACTTTTGAAATGAGGTAGTTAAGGTTGTAGGTCTCGTTGAAAAGATCACAAAAATGCCCATCAAACTTGCCAGACACCCTCAAATTTTAAAGTTATTGTCAAAAAACGATTTTTTTGCACTTTTTTCACTAAACCACGTGTAACTTAAACATTTTTCAACCGATTTTCAATTTTTCAACTGTTTTGGATAGAAGAAGGATAGGGCTTTTTATGTGTGAGAATTGGTCTATACATATAAGAAAGATATGTATGGATTTTTTCAACAATATCTAATTTTTATGTTATTTTTTGAAAATTTTTTGAGTTTATCGATTTTTTTCTGCTATAGTTCGTTCAACAACATTTATATTTATAAACGTATTCTTAAAGAAAATTCAATTGTGAATACGATAAGCTTTATGCCGAAAAAATCGGATAACAATTGACAGAGTTGTGATAATTTTTCTAAAAAAGAAAATTAAGATTTTGCTTGAAATTGCCGTTCGGATAACCCAGGCAAAAAAAATAAAAAAATAAACGAACATACTAAGAGGTCGCGTATCATTATTTTAAAGGTTTTTTGCCTCCTGAATTCGAATTTGACCTTTAAATTGCGCTATCTTTTTTAGTTTTTGATATATCAGTTTATGTTAATTATCTCAAAAACATGACGAGATAGAGCAATTTAAAGGCCAGATTTGGATTCAGAGCGCCAAAAACCTTTAAAAATATTGTACATGACCTCTTATGATAAAATTATTTTTTTTGCCTGGGATATCTGAACGGCGATTTCATGCAAAATCTTAATTTTCTTTTTTAGAAAAATTATCACAACTCTGTCAATTGTTATCCGATTTCTTCAGGATAAAGCTTATCGTATTCAGAATCAAATTTTCTTTAAAAATACTTTTATAAATATAAAGGTTGTTAAATGAACTATAGCTGAAAAAAATCGATAAACTCGAAAAATTTTCGAAAAATAACAAAAAAACTAGATTTTATAGAAAAAATCAATAAATATCTTTCTTATATGTATAGACAAGTTCACACAAATAGAAAGCCCCATCCTTCTTCTATCAAAAACAGTTAAAAAATTTAAAATCGGTTGAAAATTTTCTGAATTACAAAAGGTTTAGTGAGAAAAGTCCCAAAAAAACGTTTTTTGACCATAACTCTAAAATTTGAGGGTGTCTCGCAAGTTTAATGGGCATTTTTGTGATCTACTCGACAAGACCAACAACCTATACTATGTCACATCAGAAGTATTTTTTCACTGTAGCACAGTGTTATTAAGTTGTAGGTGATTAATTGTATATTTTTTCAATCAAACATTATTTCGATTTTGATCACAAATTTGACAAATTTTTTATTTATAGTCAATCAAAATAATGATTGATTTAACAAATAAATTGCAAGCTTATGATAAAATTGTGAAAAAATTCAATTCTTTTGCTTTAAAATATGTTGCCAACAATAAAAAACCCGATTATTTTGTATTTTTTTGAATTAATGTACTCAAATAAATTAAAGCGAAAAAAGATCTGGTATATTGAAAATTTGTAATAGGACAGTTAATGAAAATAACAAAAATTTTAATCAAAACATTGATTGACTCATTTAAAATTTGTTGATCAATAGATTTAATTGAAAACTTTTAGCCAATTATTTTTTGTGTGTAGTTTATAAATGGAATAATATTTAAAGAACATAAATATTTATAGGGTTGTTATTTCCAAAACTGGAAAAGTACTCAATTTTCTAAAAAAAAGCTACTTTGCCAGTACTTTATTTTTAGTACCGCTGGCAATTTCTGGCTGGGGTGTACTGTGACAAGCACGTGCTATGATTCTCAAGGACATTCCGTGTGACACGTCACAGGTTATGTATCCAATAGGGATATAACCATTTGCATATTTTTGCAAATATCAAAAAGGACCTATCATATCGAGAAAGTACATGAAAAATCAATAAGAAATGTGTGTTCTTTTGTTCGCGAATGTTAAAAAAGGTTCGGCACCAATCGCGATGAAGTTTTCGCTAAAATTTTTTTCAATTATCCAGGAAACCCATATTTCAAATGCTAAAATCCATACTGTTAGTTTTTTCTTGTTTTATTTTTGTTGTAAAACGACGAAAAACAAAAAAACGGTGGAAGGGAAGGATTCCCACCATAAAACATATAAAAATTTAAAATTAAAGTGTTATAGAAATTGAAATCGGTGCCGAAGATTTTTGGACCAAAATGACTCCGGATAACGATTTTTGTTATCCGTATAACATGCCCCATACCGTAATGATAGGTTCTTATTTTGGTTATACCCCTAGTATCCAAGCTTAATACATTTCCTCTCAAAAAAGGGAGGTGTTTTGATATGAAAACTGTCTAGTTTGTGAAAGGTCATTTGAATCCATATGACATGGCAACTGGCTGCCAACCTTATGTGCCGGCAGTGAAAAAAAAATATCTCAAAAATTCCTAGCAGCATTATTAAGTTTTTTGAAAACCTATAAGGTGTTTCAAAGGAAACACTTCTGAGATTCTAAGAATTCAAAAATGTTCACTAAAATCTAAATCTAAAATATCACTTGTTCAACTATCCTAGTTAACTGAACTCCCACTGTTTAAAGAGAGTTCATCAATAGTAAATACCAAAAAAGTTTTTAACAACCTGTACTGCAATAATGCTAATGATGTTCATTATGATGGTGATGTTCTCAGAAAGAGTTGTGTTAAATTGTTTGAGACTATTATAATGACTACAATGACGATAATGATGTTAAAAATAAACATAATGATGCGTTGATTTTAAAGTTAGTGTTGTTCTGTTTGCTTATTTTTATACCCTCCACTTAGTGATAGAGGGTATATATAAGTTTGTCATTCCGTTTGTAACTCATCGAAATATCGGTCTGGGACCCCATAAAGTATATATATTCATGATGCCCGATCGATTTTAAGACATTCTAGCGATGTCCGTCTGTCCGTCTGTCCGTCTGTCTGTCTGTCTGTCTGTCTGTCTGTCTGTCTGTCTGTCTGTCTGTCTGTCTGTCTGTCTGTCTGTCTGTCTGTCTGTCTGTCTGTCTGTCTGTCTGTCTGTCTGTCTGTCTGTCTGTCTGTCTGTCTGTCTGTCTGTCTGTCTGTCTGTCTGTCTGTCTGTCTGTCTGTCTGTCTGTCTGTCTGTCTGTCTGTCTGTCTGTCTGTCTGTCTGTCTGTCTGTCTGTCTGTCTGTCTGTCTGTCTGTCTGTCTGTCTGTCTGTCTGTCTGTCTGTCTGTCTGTCTGTCTGTCTGTCTGTCTGTCTGTCTGTCTGTCTGTCTGTCTGTCTGTCTGTCTGTCTGTCTGTCTGTCTGTCTGTCTGTCTGTCTGTCTGTCTGTCTGTCTGTCTGTCTGTCTGTCTGTCTGTCTGTCTGTCTGTCTGTCTGTCTGTCTGTCTGTCTGTCTGTCTGTCTGTCTGTCTGTCTGTCTGTCTGTCTGTCTGTCTGTCTGTCTGTCTGTCTGTCTGTCTGTCTGTCTGTCTGTCTGTCTGTCTGTCTGTCTGTCTGTCTGTCTGTCTGTCTGTCTGTCTGTCTGTCTGTCTGTCTGTCTGTCTGTCTGTCTGTCTGTCTGTCTGTCTGTCTGTCTGTCTGTCTGTCTGTCTGTCTGTCTGTCTGTCTGTCTGTCTGTCTGTCTGTCTGTCTGTCTGTCTGTCTGTCTGTCTGTCTGTCTGTCTGTCTGTCTGTCTGTCTGTCTGTCTGTCTGTCTGTCTGTCTGTCTGTCTGTCTGTCTGTCTGTCTGTCTGTCTGTCTGTCTGTCTGTCTGTCTGTCTGTCTGTCTGTCTGTCTGTCTGTCTGTCTGTCTGTCTGTCTGTCTGTCTGTCTGTCTGTCTGTCTGTCTGTCTGTCTGTCTGTCTGTCTGTCTGTCTGTCTGTCTGTCTGTCTGTCTGTCTGTCTGTCTGTCTGTCTGTCTGTCTGTCTGTCTGTCTGTCTGTCTGTCTGTCTGTCTGTCTGTCTGTCTGTCTGTCTGTCTGTCTGTCTGTCTGTCTGTCTGTCTGTCTGTCTGTCTGTCTGTCTGTCTGTCTGTCTGTCTGTCTGTCTGTCTGTCTGTCTGTCTGTCTGTCTGTCTGTCTGTCTGTCTGTCTGTCTGTCTGTCTGTCTGTCTGTCTGTCTGTCTGTCTGTCTGTCTGTCTGTCTGTCTGTCTGTCTGTCTGTCTGTCTGTCTGTCTGTCTGTCTGTCTGTCTGTCTGTCTGTCTGTCTGTCTGTCTGTCTGTCTGTCTGTCTGTCTGTCTGTCTGTCTGTCTGTCTGTCTGTCTGTCTGTCTGTCTGTCTGTCTGTCTGTCTGTCTGTCTGTCTGTCTGTCTGTCTGTCTGTCTGTCTGTCTGTCTGTCTGTCTGTCTGTCTGTCTGTCTGTCTGTCTGTCTGTCTGTCTGTCTGTCTGTCTGTCTGTCTGTCTGTCTGTCTGTCTGTCTGTCTGTCTGTCTGTCTGTCTGTCTGTCTGTCTGTCTGTCTGTCTGTCTGTCTGTCTGTCTGTCTGTCTGTCTGTCTGTCTGTCTGTCTGTCTGTCTGTCTGTCTGTCTGTCTGTCTGTCTGTCTGTCTGTCTGTCTGTCTGTCTGTCTGTCTGTCTGTCTGTCTGTCTGTCTGTCTGTCTGTCTGTCTGTCTGTCTGTCTGTCTGTCTGTCTGTCTGTCTGTCTGTCTGTCTGTCTGTCTGTCTGTCTGTCTGTCTGTCTGTCTGTCTGTCTGTCTGTCTGTCTGTCTGTCTGTCTGTCTGTCTGTCTGTCTGTCTGTCTGTCTGTCTGTCTGTCTGTCTGTCTGTCTGTCTGTCTGTCTGTCTGTCTGTCTGTCTGTCTGTCTGTCTGTCTGTCTGTCTGTCTGTCTGTCTGTCTGTCTGTCTGTCTGTCTGTCTGTCTGTCTGTCTGTCTGTCTGTCTGTCTGTCTGTCTGTCTGTCTGTCTGTCTGTCTGTCTGTCTGTCTGTCTGTCTGTCTGTCTGTCTGTCTGTCTGTCTGTCTGTCTGTCTGTCTGTCTGTCTGTCTGTCTGTCTGTCTGTCTGTCTGTCTGTCTGTCTGTCTGTCTGTCTGTCTGTCTGTCTGTCTGTCTGTCTGTCTGTCTGTCTGTCTGTCTGTCTGTCTGTCTGTCTGTCTGTCTGTCTGTCTGTCTGTCTGTCTGTCTGTCTGTCTGTCTGTCTGTCTGTCTGTCTGTCTGTCTGTCTGTCTGTCTGTCTGTCTGTCTGTCTGTCTGTCTGTCTGTCTGTCTGTCTGTCTGTCTGTCTGTCTGTCTGTCTGTCTGTCTGTCTGTCTGTCTGTCTGTCTGTCTGTCTGTCTGTCTGTCTGTCTGTCTGTCTGTCTGTCTGTCTGTCTGTCTGTCTGTCTGTCTGTCTGTCTGTCTGTCTGTCTGTCTGTCTGTCTGTCTGTCTGTCTGTCTGTCTGTCTGTCTGTCTGTCTGTCTGTCTGTCTGTCTGTCTGTCTGTCTGTCTGTCTGTCTGTCTGTCTGTCTGTCTGTCTGTCTGTCTGTCTGTCTGTCTGTCTGTCTGTCTGTCTGTCTGTCTGTCTGTCTGTCTGTCTGTCTGTCTGTCTGTCTGTCTGTCTGTCTGTCTGTCTGTCTGTCTGTCTGTCTGTCTGTCTGTCTGTCTGTCTGTCTGTCTGTCTGTCTGTCTGTCTGTCTGTCTGTCTGTCTGTCTGTCTGTCTGTCTGTCTGTCTGTCTGTCTGTCTGTCTGTCTGTCTGTCTGTCTGTCTGTCTGTCTGTCTGTCTGTCTGTCTGTCTGTCTGTCTGTCTGTCTGTCTGTCTGTCTGTCTGTCTGTCTGTCTGTCTGTCTGTCTGTCTGTCTGTCTGTCTGTCTGTCTGTCTGTCTGTCTGTCTGTCTGTCTGTCTGTCTGTCTGTCTGTCTGTCTGTCTGTCTGTCTGTCTGTCTGTCTGTCTGTCTGTCTGTCTGTCTGTCTGTCTGTCTGTCTGTCTGTCTGTCTGTCTGTCTGTCTGTCTGTCTGTCTGTCTGTCTGTCTGTCTGTCTGTCTGTCTGTCTGTCTGTCTGTCTGTCTGTCTGTCTGTCTGTCTGTCTGTCTGTCTGTCTGTCTGTCTGTCTGTCTGTCTGTCTGTCTGTCTGTCTGTCTGTCTGTCTGTCTGTCTGTCTGTCTGTCTGTCTGTCTGTCTGTCTGTCTGTCTGTCTGTCTGTCTGTCTGTCTGTCTGTCTGTCTGTCTGTCTGTCTGTCTGTCTGTCTGTCTGTCTGTCTGTCTGTCTGTCTGTCTGTCTGTCTGTCTGTCTGTCTGTCTGTCTGTCTGTCTGTCTGTCTGTCTGTCTGTCTGTCTGTCTGTCTGTCTGTCTGTCTGTCTGTCTGTCTGTCTGTCTGTCTGTCTGTCTGTCTGTCTGTCTGTCTGTCTGTCTGTCTGTCTGTCTGTCTGTCTGTCTGTCTGTCTGTCTGTCTGTCTGTCTGTCTGTCTGTCTGTCTGTCTGTCTGTCTGTCTGTCTGTCTGTCTGTCTGTCTGTCTGTCTGTCTGTCTGTCTGTCTGTCTGTCTGTCTGTCTGTCTGTCTGTCTGTCTGTCTGTCTGTCTGTCTGTCTGTCTGTCTGTCTGTCTGTCTGTCTGTCTGTCTGTCTGTCTGTCTGTCTGTCTGTCTGTCTGTCTGTCTGTCTGTCTGTCTGTCTGTCTGTCTGTCTGTCTGTCTGTCTGTCTGTCTGTCTGTCTGTCTGTCTGTCTGTCTGTCTGTCTGTCTGTCTGTCTGTCTGTCTGTCTGTCTGTCTGTCTGTCTGTCTGTCTGTCTGTCTGTCTGTCTGTCTGTCTGTCTGTCTGTCTGTCTGTCTGTCTGTCTGTCTGTCTGTCTGTCTGTCTGTCTGTCTGTCTGTCTGTCTGTCTGTCTGTCTGTCTGTCTGTCTGTCTGTCTGTCTGTCTGTCTGTCTGTCTGTCTGTCTGTCTGTCTGTCTGTCTGTCTGTCTGTCTGTCTGTCTGTCTGTCTGTCTGTCTGTCTGTCTGTCTGTCTGTCTGTCTGTCTGTCTGTCTGTCTGTCTGTCTGTCTGACTGTCTGTCTGTCTGTCTGTCTGTCTGTCTGTCTGTCTGTCTGTCTGTCTGTCTGTCTGTCTGTCTGTCTGTCTGTCTGTCTGTCTGTCTGTCTGTCTGTCTGTCTGTCTGTCTGTCTGTCTGTCTGTCTGTCTGTCTGTCTGTCTGTCTGTCTGTCTGTCTGTCTGTCTGTCTGTCTGTCTGTCTGTCTGTCTGTCTGTCTGTCTGTCTGTCTGTCTGTCTGTCTGTCTGTCTGTCTGTCTGTCTGTCTGTCTGTCTGTCTGTCTGTCTGTCTGTCTGTCTGTCTGTCTGTCTGTCTGTCTGTCTGTCTGTCTGTCTGTCTGTCTGTCTGTCTGTCTGTCTGTCTGTCTGTCTGTCTGTCTGTCTGTCTGTCTGTCTGTCTGTCTGTCTGTCTGTCTGTCTGTCTGTCTGTCTGTCTGTCTGTCTGTCTGTCTGTCTGTCTGTCTGTCTGTCTGTCTGTCTGTCTGTCTGTCTGTCTGTCTGTCTGTCTGTCTGTCTGTCTGTCTGTCTGTCTGTCTGTCTGTCTGTCTGTCTGTCTGTCTGTCTGTCTGTCTGTCTGTCTGTCTGTCTGTCTGTCTGTCTGTCTGTCTGTCTGTCTGTCTGTCTGTCTGTCTGTCTGTCTGTCTGTCTGTCTGTCTGTCTGTCTGTCTGTCTGTCTGTCTGTCTGTCTGTCTGTCTGTCTGTCTGTCTGTCTGTCTGTCTGTCTGTCTGTCTGTCTGTCTGTCTGTCTGTCTGTCTGTCTGTCTGTCTGTCTGTCTGTCTGTCTGTCTGTCTGTCTGTCTGTCTGTCTGTCTGTCTGTCTGTCTGTCTGTCTGTCTGTCTGTCTGTCTGTCTGTCTGTCTGTCTGTCTGTCTGTCTGTCTGTCTGTCTGTCTGTCTGTCTGTCTGTCTGTCTGTCTGTCTGTCTGTCTGTCTGTCTGTCTGTCTGTCTGTCTGTCTGTCTGTCTGTCTGTCTGTCTGTCTGTCTGTCTGTCTGTCTGTCTGTCTGTCTGTCTGTCTGTCTGTCTGTCTGTCTGTCTGTCTGTCTGTCTGTCTGTCTGTCTGTCTGTCTGTCTGTCTGTCTGTCTGTCTGTCTGTCTGTCTGTCTGTCTGTCTGTCTGTCTGTCTGTCTGTCTGTCTGTCTGTCTGTCTGTCTGTCTGTCTGTCTGTCTGTCTGTCTGTCTGTCTGTCTGTCTGTCTGTCTGTCTGTCTGTCTGTCTGTCTGTCTGTCTGTCTGTCTGTCTGTCTGTCTGTCTGTCTGTCTGTCTGTCTGTCTGTCTGTCTGTCTGTCTGTCTGTCTGTCTGTCTGTCTGTCTGTCTGTCTGTCTGTCTGTCTGTCTGTCTGTCTGTCTGTCTGTCTGTCTGTCTGTCTGTCTGTCTGTCTGTCTGTCTGTCTGTCTGTCTGTCTGTCTGTCTGTCTGTCTGTCTGTCTGTCTGTCTGTCTGTCTGTCTGTCTGTCTGTCTGTCTGTCTGTCTGTCTGTCTGTCTGTCTGTCTGTCTGTCTGTCTGTCTGTCTGTCTGTCTGTCTGTCTGTCTGTCTGTCTGTCTGTCTGTCTGTCTGTCTGTCTGTCTGTCTGTCTGTCTGTCTGTCTGTCTGTCTGTCTGTCTGTCTGTCTGTCTGTCTGTCTGTCTGTCTGTCTGTCTGTCTGTCTGTCTGTCTGTCTGTCTGTCTGTCTGTCTGTCTGTCTGTCTGTCTGTCTGTCTGTCTGTCTGTCTGTCTGTCTGTCTGTCTGTCTGTCTGTCTGTCTGTCTGTCTGTCTGTCTGTCTGTCTGTCTGTCTGTCTGTCTGTCTGTCTGTCTGTCTGTCTGTCTGTCTGTCTGTCTGTCTGTCTGTCTGTCTGTCTGTCTGTCTGTCTGTCTGTCTGTCTGTCTGTCTGTCTGTCTGTCTGTCTGTCTGTCTGTCTGTCTGTCTGTCTGTCTGTCTGTCTGTCTGTCTGTCTGTCTGTCTGTCTGTCTGTCTGTCTGTCTGTCTGTCTGTCTGTCTGTCTGTCTGTCTGTCTGTCTGTCTGTCTGTCTGTCTGTCTGTCTGTCTGTCTGTCTGTCTGTCTGTCTGTCTGTCTGTCTGTCTGTCTGTCTGTCTGTCTGTCTGTCTGTCTGTCTGTCTGTCTGTCTGTCTGTCTGTCTGTCTGTCTGTCTGTCTGTCTGTCTGTCTGTCTGTCTGTCTGTCTGTCTGTCTGTCTGTCTGTCTGTCTGTCTGTCTGTCTGTCTGTCTGTCTGTCTGTCTGTCTGTCTGTCTGTCTGTCTGTCTGTCTGTCTGTCTGTCTGTCTGTCTGTCTGTCTGTCTGTCTGTCTGTCTGTCTGTCTGTCTGTCTGTCTGTCTGTCTGTCTGTCTGTCTGTCTGTCTGTCTGTCTGTCTGTCTGTCTGTCTGTCTGTCTGTCTGTCTGTCTGTCTGTCTGTCTGTCTGTCTGTCTGTCTGTCTGTCTGTCTGTCTGTCTGTCTGTCTGTCTGTCTGTCTGTCTGTCTGTCTGTCTGTCTGTCTGTCTGTCTGTCTGTCTGTCTGTCTGTCTGTCTGTCTGTCTGTCTGTCTGTCTGTCTGTCTGTCTGTCTGTCTGTCTGTCTGTCTGTCTGTCTGTCTGTCTGTCTGTCTGTCTGTCTGTCTGTCTGTCTGTCTGTCTGTCTGTCTGTCTGTCTGTCTGTCTGTCTGTCTGTCTGTCTGTCTGTCTGTCTGTCTGTCTGTCTGTCTGTCTGTCTGTCTGTCTGTCTGTCTGTCTGTCTGTCTGTCTGTCTGTCTGTCTGTCTGTCTGTCTGTCTGTCTGTCTGTCTGTCTGTCTGTCTGTCTGTCTGTCTGTCTGTCTGTCTGTCTGTCTGTCTGTCTGTCTGTCTGTCTGTCTGTCTGTCTGTCTGTCTGTCTGTCTGTCTGTCTGTCTGTCTGTCTGTCTGTCTGTCTGTCTGTCTGTCTGTCTGTCTGTCTGTCTGTCTGTCTGTCTGTCTGTCTGTCTGTCTGTCTGTCTGTCTGTCTGTCTGTCTGTCTGTCTGTCTGTCTGTCTGTCTGTCTGTCTGTCTGTCTGTCTGTCTGTCTGTCTGTCTGTCTGTCTGTCTGTCTGTCTGTCTGTCTGTCTGTCTGTCTGTCTGTCTGTCTGTCTGTCTGTCTGTCTGTCTGTCTGTCTGTCTGTCTGTCTGTCTGTCTGTCTGTCTGTCTGTCTGTCTGTCTGTCTGTCTGTCTGTCTGTCTGTCTGTCTGTCTGTCTGTCTGTCTGTCTGTCTGTCTGTCTGTCTGTCTGTCTGTCTGTCTGTCTGTCTGTCTGTCTGTCTGTCTGTCTGTCTGTCTGTCTGTCTGTCTGTCTGTCTGTCTGTCTGTCTGTCTGTCTGTCTGTCTGTCTGTCTGTCTGTCTGTCTGTCTGTCTGTCTGTCTGTCTGTCTGTCTGTCTGTCTGTCTGTCTGTCTGTCTGTCTGTCTGTCTGTCTGTCTGTCTGTCTGTCTGTCTGTCTGTCTGTCTGTCTGTCTGTCTGTCTGTCTGTCTGTCTGTCTGTCTGTCTGTCTGTCTGTCTGTCTGTCTGTCTGTCTGTCTGTCTGTCTGTCTGTCTGTCTGTCTGTCTGTCTGTCTGTCTGTCTGTCTGTCTGTCTGTCTGTCTGTCTGTCTGTCTGTCTGTCTGTCTGTCTGTCTGTCTGTCTGTCTGTCTGTCTGTCTGTCTGTCTGTCTGTCTGTCTGTCTGTCTGTCTGTCTGTCTGTCTGTCTGTCTGTCTGTCTGTCTGTCTGTCTGTCTGTCTGTCTGTCTGTCTGTCTGTCTGTCTGTCTGTCTGTCTGTCTGTCTGTCTGTCTGTCTGTCTGTCTGTCTGTCTGTCTGTCTGTCTGTCTGTCTGTCTGTCTGTCTGTCTGTCTGTCTGTCTGTCTGTCTGTCTGTCTGTCTGTCTGTCTGTCTGTCTGTCTGTCTGTCTGTCTGTCTGTCTGTCTGTCTGTCTGTCTGTCTGTCTGTCTGTCTGTCTGTCTGTCTGTCTGTCTGTCTGTCTGTCTGTCTGTCTGTCTGTCTGTCTGTCTGTCTGTCTGTCTGTCTGTCTGTCTGTCTGTCTGTCTGTCTGTCTGTCTGTCTGTCTGTCTGTCTGTCTGTCTGTCTGTCTGTCTGTCTGTCTGTCTGTCTGTCTGTCTGTCTGTCTGTCTGTCTGTCTGTCTGTCTGTCTGTCTGTCTGTCTGTCTGTCTGTCTGTCTGTCTGTCTGTCTGTCTGTCTGTCTGTCTGTCTGTCTGTCTGTCTGTCTGTCTGTCTGTCTGTCTGTCTGTCTGTCTGTCTGTCTGTCTGTCTGTCTGTCTGTCTGTCTGTCTGTCTGTCTGTCTGTCTGTCTGTCTGTCTGTCTGTCTGTCTGTCTGTCTGTCTGTCTGTCTGTCTGTCTGTCTGTCTGTCTGTCTGTCTGTCTGTCTGTCTGTCTGTCTGTCTGTCTGTCTGTCTGTCTGTCTGTCTGTCTGTCTGTCTGTCTGTCTGTCTGTCTGTCTGTCTGTCTGTCTGTCTGTCTGTCTGTCTGTCTGTCTGTCTGTCTGTCTGTCTGTCTGTCTGTCTGTCTGTCTGTCTGTCTGTCTGTCTGTCTGTCTGTCTGTCTGTCTGTCTGTCTGTCTGTCTGTCTGTCTGTCTGTCTGTCTGTCTGTCTGTCTGTCTGTCTGTCTGTCTGTCTGTCTGTCTGTCTGTCTGTCTGTCTGTCTGTCTGTCTGTCTGTCTGTCTGTCTGTCTGTCTGTCTGTCTGTCTGTCTGTCTGTCTGTCTGTCTGTCTGTCTGTCTGTCTGTCTGTCTGTCTGTCTGTCTGTCTGTCTGTCTGTCTGTCTGTCTGTCTGTCTGTCTGTCTGTCTGTCTGTCTGTCTGTCTGTCTGTCTGTCTGTCTGTCTGTCTGTCTGTCTGTCTGTCTGTCTGTCTGTCTGTCTGTCTGTCTGTCTGTCTGTCTGTCTGTCTGTCTGTCTGTCTGTCTGTCTGTCTGTCTGTCTGTCTGTCTGTCTGTCTGTCTGTCTGTCTGTCTGTCTGTCTGTCTGTCTGTCTGTCTGTCTGTCTGTCTGTCTGTCTGTCTGTCTGTCTGTCTGTCTGTCTGTCTGTCTGTCTGTCTGTCTGTCTGTCTGTCTGTCTGTCTGTCTGTCTGTCTGTCTGTCTGTCTGTCTGTCTGTCTGTCTGTCTGTCTGTCTGTCTGTCTGTCTGTCTGTCTGTCTGTCTGTCTGTCTGTCTGTCTGTCTGTCTGTCTGTCTGTCTGTCTGTCTGTCTGTCTGTCTGTCTGTCTGTCTGTCTGTCTGTCTGTCTGTCTGTCTGTCTGTCTGTCTGTCTGTCTGTCTGTCTGTCTGTCTGTCTGTCTGTCTGTCTGTCTGTCTGTCTGTCTGTCTGTCTGTCTGTCTGTCTGTCTGTCTGTCTGTCTGTCTGTCTGTCTGTCTGTCTGTCTGTCTGTCTGTCTGTCTGTCTGTCTGTCTGTCTGTCTGTCTGTCTGTCTGTCTGTCTGTCTGTCTGTCTGTCTGTCTGTCTGTCTGTCTGTCTGTCTGTCTGTCTGTCTGTCTGTCTGTCTGTCTGTCTGTCTGTCTGTCTGTCTGTCTGTCTGTCTGTCTGTCTGTCTGTCTGTCTGTCTGTCTGTCTGTCTGTCTGTCTGTCTGTCTGTCTGTCTGTCTGTCTGTCTGTCTGTCTGTCTGTCTGTCTGTCTGTCTGTCTGTCTGTCTGTCTGTCTGTCTGTCTGTCTGTCTGTCTGTCTGTCTGTCTGTCTGTCTGTCTGTCTGTCTGTCTGTCTGTCTGTCTGTCTGTCTGTCTGTCTGTCTGTCTGTCTGTCTGTCTGTCTGTCTGTCTGTCTGTCTGTCTGTCTGTCTGTCTGTCTGTCTGTCTGTCTGTCTGTCTGTCTGTCTGTCTGTCTGTCTGTCTGTCTGTCTGTCTGTCTGTCTGTCTGTCTGTCTGTCTGTCTGTCTGTCTGTCTGTCTGTCTGTCTGTCTGTCTGTCTGTCTGTCTGTCTGTCTGTCTGTCTGTCTGTCTGTCTGTCTGTCTGTCTGTCTGTCTGTCTGTCTGTCTGTCTGTCTGTCTGTCTGTCTGTCTGTCTGTCTGTCTGTCTGTCTGTCTGTCTGTCTGTCTGTCTGTCTGTCTGTCTGTCTGTCTGTCTGTCTGTCTGTCTGTCTGTCTGTCTGTCTGTCTGTCTGTCTGTCTGTCTGTCTGTCTGTCTGTCTGTCTGTCTGTCTGTCTGTCTGTCTGTCTGTCTGTCTGTCTGTCTGTCTGTCTGTCTGTCTGTCTGTCTGTCTGTCTGTCTGTCTGTCTGTCTGTCTGTCTGTCTGTCTGTCTGTCTGTCTGTCTGTCTGTCTGTCTGTCTGTCTGTCTGTCTGTCTGTCTGTCTGTCTGTCTGTCTGTCTGTCTGTCTGTCTGTCTGTCTGTCTGTCTGTCTGTCTGTCTGTCTGTCTGTCTGTCTGTCTGTCTGTCTGTCTGTCTGTCTGTCTGTCTGTCTGTCTGTCTGTCTGTCTGTCTGTCTGTCTGTCTGTCTGTCTGTCTGTCTGTCTGTCTGTCTGTCTGTCTGTCTGTCTGTCTGTCTGTCTGTCTGTCTGTCTGTCTGTCTGTCTGTCTGTCTGTCTGTCTGTCTGTCTGTCTGTCTGTCTGTCTGTCTGTCTGTCTGTCTGTCTGTCTGTCTGTCTGTCTGTCTGTCTGTCTGTCTGTCTGTCTGTCTGTCTGTCTGTCTGTCTGTCTGTCTGTCTGTCTGTCTGTCTGTCTGTCTGTCTGTCTGTCTGTCTGTCTGTCTGTCTGTCTGTCTGTCTGTCTGTCTGTCTGTCTGTCTGTCTGTCTGTCTGTCTGTCTGTCTGTCTGTCTGTCTGTCTGTCTGTCTGTCTGTCTGTCTGTCTGTCTGTCTGTCTGTCTGTCTGTCTGTCTGTCTGTCTGTCTGTCTGTCTGTCTGTCTGTCTGTCTGTCTGTCTGTCTGTCTGTCTGTCTGTCTGTCTGTCTGTCTGTCTGTCTGTCTGTCTGTCTGTCTGTCTGTCTGTCTGTCTGTCTGTCTGTCTGTCTGTCTGTCTGTCTGTCTGTCTGTCTGTCTGTCTGTCTGTCTGTCTGTCTGTCTGTCTGTCTGTCTGTCTGTCTGTCTGTCTGTCTGTCTGTCTGTCTGTCTGTCTGTCTGTCTGTCTGTCTGTCTGTCTGTCTGTCTGTCTGTCTGTCTGTCTGTCTGTCTGTCTGTCTGTCTGTCTGTCTGTCTGTCTGTCTGTCTGTCTGTCTGTCTGTCTGTCTGTCTGTCTGTCTGTCTGTCTGTCTGTCTGTCT